>VYXB01007926.1:691687-812735 GCA_013397135.1 Pachyramphus minor
CGGCGGCGGGGAAGGCGGAGGCACCGCCTGCCCTGAGCCCCGGGCGAGACGTGCCGCGCCCCGCAGCCCCATGGCCGGCACGGGCAGGGCAGCAGAGCGACCTGCCGGCAGGCAGCCCCCGCCCGCGCTCCCCGCTCCGCCCGCAGCCACCACCGAGGCCCCACACCTTGGCTCCGCCTGCCGCCTCTCTCCATCCTCCGCCCATGCCCCGGGCCAGGCCCGAAAGGGCGGCGCCGGCCGGCGCTCGGCCCGGCGATAGCGGCGGTTCAGCCCCCACTGCGGGCGGGGCGGGGCTGGGCACGGGCCGGGCCCGGCGGGTCCCGCCTCACCCGCCTCTCCGGTGCCATGGCGGCGGGAGCGCCGTGAGGCCTCGCCCTCGCAGCCCCAGCCCGGGACGGCAGAGATCTGGCATGCCCCGGCATTCGAGCGGCGCGTTGCAGCCGCGAGAAAGTTTTTGCCCCGTTTTGCACCTCATTATCTAAGCCTATTTCTTGTAACTTGACAGGAAGTCGAAGAATAATGAATGCCAGGGAGAAATTTATGGTAAATTGCTCATATTTCAGAGGAGCGACTGACAAATCGAGAGCTTAGAGCATTCCCAGTGCATTACACTGAAGAATTTAAGAAACACCTTAGAAACGAACCACAAAAATAAACTTTTGATAAGCAGCATTTACCCCATTGATTATTGTATGTATGCTAATGTGCTAGATTTGAGGTTTTTGAAGAAGTGATAGGTTGCTTATATTTTTTCTGGCAAGTTGCTGTTTTCCTTAATGTGAAATCTCTAAGGGTTCTTGTATATTTTGTGTGAAGATTTCTCTCACTGACCAGGGACACTGCAGTCCACTCCATAGCCAGACACCTCCCAAAAGGGTACATGTAGTCCCAGCTGGAAAGGTGCTCACCTGCACTATCTAGAAATGCAGGTTTTTTAATGTGGTTTGCTGCACCTTCTTACATGCTAGGAAAAGTAATTTGAATGTAGGTCAAATGATAGCAAAATCAAGGGGATGGTATTTGAAAACAACTTTTCTTCCTTATTTCTGCCACATTTAACTCCCAGTAAGTCACACAGACATAAATGCTGGATGAAACTTGTAGTTTATCTACCCCCGTACTTTGTGTAGACTCTACCAAAAGCTTTTTAGGTAGTTGACTATTGAATGTTGTCATATCCCTTGAAATTTTAGATATTCCCATTAGCTATATGAACTACTTCTTGGATATGGCCTTAGTTCTTATGCTTCATGTTGTAGTGGTCATTTTGGCAGCTTTTGTTTTCTGTAAAATAATCTCAAAATGTAGTTGGTGTTAGATTTGTCTGGGATGGGTCAGGAGAGGAAATATATGCCTTGGAAACTCATCTGTCCTCCATTGTCTGGTGGTCCTCTGTCTTTCTGACTGCTTTTTTGTAAAAACATTTTGTAAGTGCTATGGCATTTCAATTACCGTCAACCATGATGTCACAAACACCTTACTTTTTTGTCAAAACAAAGTAATTTGGTAGCATTTTCTCATTTTCTCATATTTCTCTTGGGTGTGAGATCAATGTCATTGAGACTATCTGCCAGGTAAGACCTACAAATCCAGAACAAACTAATCCAACTGTTTGGGGGTTTTCTGGTGTGTGTTTTGGTTGTTTTTCCTCCTTTTTTTTTTCCTCTGAAGCAGATTTTTGATTGCGTGTGAAATTAGATATTTGGGAAAGGTCTTCAGGAAATGAGTTACCATAGTTCTTGTGTTTCAGGGTCTCTGGTTTATATTTGATATAATTAAAATAATTAAATCTGTAAATTTTAGAGTTAGAGATAGTCTTTAAACAATATCCATTTCAGATACCTGAAGATACTGGAGAGAATATAAGTGTATGAGATTCTCAACTCTACATGGTTGAGATACTCTCTATTGCCTGCAGAGATCATGCCACTTGTCTCTTTTTGCCTTTTTTGTATGTTTGTTTTGTTTTAAATTAGCTGCTCATAGTAGTATTTTTATACTTTTTAAATACTTTTTTGTGTTTTTTACCTGAATTCTGAATTTCAGGTTCCCAAATTCTGTTTGTGGTACTCAACATGTGGTAAGTAGGCTGTTCTGTCCAACCTGAATGACCGATTTCTCATAATCTGCTCCCTAATGTTCCTATACTTTTTTCCACCATGTAGATAATTAAACCAGACAAATTTAAGGGAGCATTTTTAGAAACATATCACAACTGTTCCACTGGTTTCTAGGCAACGCTGAGGGTATGTAGAGATTTCCACTTACTCTTTCTCAGTCAGCCCTCATAGCATCTTAGAGATGTCCTGCCTCTGAAATTTTTGACCTCAAATGGCAACACATACCAACAGCTCTATGTATTTCTAATTGGTCTCACTTATGAGCCTTAGGCCTTTGGACCCCTTTGGTCTGTGACAGTATATATATATATTTTAAGTGTAATTAAAAAGTAACCCAGATGTATAAAAATATGCTAACACATTAAGTCCTATAACATACACTAAACAAAAAAATCCCACCTTAACAAAAATTGAATCAGTCTTGGACTTTGATCCACTCAAACAAATACAGAAAAAAGTACCATAGATTGCTGCAGTGAGACTACCATTGTTGAAGAAGCAATAACATGGCAAAACCTGCAATGTTTTGGTTTTCCCAGTTTGAAAAGAGGAAACACAGAAATCAATGTTGCTGTCTGTCCTTTTCAGCAGGCATTTTCATTTCCACCTTTTCCTTGGAATGCATATACAACAGAACATGGTTTTAAAATTCACCTAGACTGAGAGGGAATGAAAGCAGTAGGAGTACAAGAGTCACATTTGCAAGTGTAGGTGGGCATCTGTCCCTACCCTGACACAAACTTAAGGAACTATCACCTTCTTGTCTACTACATCTGCCCTGCATATCCTTCAGTGTAGACACCCAACTGGCGTGCAAATGTTCATAATATTCAGCAATAAACCAACACAGAGAAAAATATTTAAAAAAAGGAAATACCCCATAAGATATCCACTTTCTTCTGCCTGCTTAGCCCGGACAGGACAAGTTTCTTCTGAAAAAAGACTGTGTGTCTTGCAAGGACCTTAAAAAGTTATCTGCTCACTTGGGACAGAGATCTGTTCCTAGTGTCAGAACCCTGCATTTGTAGGATTTGACTTTCTTGGAAAAATAGTTTGCATGTACACTGAAAAAAATAAAATATGCAGGTTTTTTGGAGAGTGTTTGCTTTTTCAAGCCATTGTTTTCTTTCATGCTTGCTTTTCCTTACAGCTATCTATCAAAGTGAGCCTACATATTCAGGCAGAAAACAGCCCAACAACCAGATCTGCACAGACTATTCTAGAAAAGCCCTAAATTCATCACAGCATATATTTGATAATGGAAATAAATCTCCTGGGTCTATTTGAGTTTTTATTTGGCATAAGTGCCCTATGTCAGTGCAGGTTTGTCACCTGCCTGTGGCCTGGTTGTGTCAGTGTTCCAAATCCTTCGTTGCAGCTCACAGAGGGCTGTCACTGAGTTGCAGCAATCCCCAGCCGGCATACCAGACAATTAACCTTACAGTCTGTTCCCCTTCAACTACCTGAAAATAAAAACATTTCCCTCAAAGATCAGAGGAGGCAGTGCTTTCTAAATGCATTTAAACAGGCTGCCTGAGCAGGTTTCTTTGCTACCTACTTAGGAAATTCTTTGTTGAACAATTGAAGTAGCTCACACACAGCTGGTGTGAGGGGAAAAAAAAGGAAAAGACTTAATAGCTACTGAAATATGCTGTTTGCTTGCTTTGATTTTTGTTTTGTTTTGGTTTTTTTTAAAGGATTACTTTTCCAGGAGGAATGGTAGGTTGATTTCTGCCTGAGTTTGCTGCATGTTCTTTGGTCATATGATTCTTCAAGTTATTTAAAATCACATACAGTCTTGAAATATTACTGCAGCTTTCTAAATGATGGTAAGTTATGTGTTCTGGCAGGGCTGGAGACTCTGTCCCTTTCTTCATGGCAATGCATTTAGTTGTTTTGTTATTGTCTGTATGGCAGCAGTAGTAATAGAGTTTTGTGAAGCTAGGGCTCCAGTGGGAAAGATAATGCAGAAACAATTCAGAGGAGATGATCCATGTCTTAAAAACTGCAGTTTTTAATGCCCTGTAATTTAGAATGCAGTAAGGGAGCTAACCTAAAATAAGGGGGAATGGGATAAGGAAGATGAGGACAACTATAGGAATATATAATTATATAACGTTTCTTTGAACACAGTGTTAAACTTCCATACTATTTATCAGCTTAGAAGAAAAAGTCTCCACAGCAGTATGAATAACTACTACCAAAACCTCTTCAGGAAGCTGCTGTGCAGATGTACTCTGTACAGCTATTCTTTCTCTTCAGATCTATAGAGTTTTATAATGCACCTATCCTGTGTTACGAGGCTATTTTTAAATGTGGCTAGGAAGAAACCTCTATAAATTGTAGAAGATGATATTCTCAGCTGTAATGTAAAACTTAGTAGCTGGGCTGACCCAAGATCTGATTATATTTATTCTTACATCTTCTTATTTTCTGTTTATCTACTGTTCTTTTAAAAGTTTGCAAACAGAAGGCTTGTAAGTGAAAAACTGTCCTTTAATAGGGCTGACTGCTGAGGGCTGTTCTTTTCTCATTACTTTAATTGAACTATTAGGTATTAAAGAATGTAGACTTCAATAACTAATGGAATAATTGGAATGTTAAAGGAAAAAACCCATGTAAATGTCATGTCTGTTGTCTAGACCATAAGAAATGCTTTATTTTCTAACTTCTTACCTATTGTGCCACATAGAAATGCTTACTCATAGTAATTAATGAGAAAAAGGATGAAACCTTTTTTTTAATATTTCAGTCAAGATGAAAAAAGGGCTCAGATTAGACATATATACATATATGATACAACATATAAATGATATACATTTATATACATATAAATGATACAACTCAGTGAAGCTATTCCTGCTTAGGCTGAGATGGGGTGTCTATGGCTACCGAGCCCATGTCAGGCAGACAGAAGAATGTCAGTGTGGCATTTTGTGTGGCCCATCCATTTTCTACACAGCTACTACAGCATGCTCAGGCTTGCCTGGCACTGTGTTAACCCATGCACATGCTTAAACAAATGGAATCCTGTGTGCTGAAGAGAGTTCTTTCAGCTTTGTCAAGGGCAAGAAGAGAAATTCTCGAGGGCAGCTTTAGAATTGCCTACAAAAGAAGACACAGATAAACTATGATTTTCCAAAGCCCTTTCATTTTCAATATCTGCATGAATGTGAAATACAGTTTTACTAGAAATGGGCTGAAATTCCCAATTTGAAGAGTTTGGGCGTATTATTTCTCTTTAAAAAAGGTACCACAATGTTTATATATTAACTTTATCAAAGCCAGTGTGTTTATATATACTGGCAGATGAACAAAACAGACTGAAAAATATCTGGCATGGCAAGTTTCATAAGGAATAGCAATTTTGGTCACATTAGCCACTTCTAAAGTGAAAGAAAGCAAGGCGCAAGAAAATAGCAGGAATCAAAATGGAGTGTGTCAAGTTTAACTGTTGCAATTAAATCCTCCAAGAGTAATTTTTCGGTGGAATCATTTCATCAATGCTTAGAAAAAAAAATCTTAGGAAGAATTACTCTAAGTCCTTATTGTTTTACTGTTTTATTGTTTAGGACTTCCTTTCATCTAAATGTTAAGTTCCAAGGAAAACATCTGCTACATGCTAAACTTGTGTGTTGTTACTGACATCGTAAGACTTCAGGAATATCCAACATTCAGATTTATACAAAACCTGAAATTTACTGTTTTAAAATTTGATATAAAACCTTTTTCTCCCCTCCCCCATTAACATATTACATGTATCAGAAAAGAAAGGACCTTCAGTTTGATGGATGTTTCACAGGCCCAAGGGTCAGAATGCTCAGGGTCTGTTTGTAGCTTTGTCAGTGACACCCGTGACCTTGAGTACAGCAATTTTGGTGCCTCAGTAGGCTGCAGTCTGAATCACCTTAATTCATAGTTGGTAGTAAAAATGGAGACATTTAAAGTTAGTGCATTTGTCTGCATTTTTGGGGTGAGTCTTTTTGCACTGTGCTTATCATCAATAGAAAGAGAAATAATATCAGAACTGCAGATTACATTACATGGATGAGACCTAAGCTTAGAATATTTATCCCTAATGTAATGTTATAAAAGCCAATAGGGCCTGTGATTTTTAATATTAAACATGAATATCTGTAATGGAATATAGCAATTCCACACAAGACTGGAAGGAGTTGAATGAGCAAATCAGTTAGTTATACAATGCAGAAAGAAACAAAAATATGACTAAAGTAGAAAGTCTTATGTGTTATAATGGTTTATTTAATGAAAGACAACATCATCATATAAATCTCTTCGATAAGCTGTACAATCTCAGTCCTAGAAGTTGCCTGCAGCCCTCTTAAAAAGTTTACTCAAAAATTCAATTCCTAGGAGGAATACAAAACCTTACATTCATGATCAGTGTATATTCAGTTTAATGTTATGCCAGTATTAGTCTCATGCTGTTCTATTGACTTTTCAGAAGTTAGGATTCCCATTCCCCTGGTTCATATTTTTCTTCATATTTTCTAGTAAGATCTGTGCCAGAAACATTTACCTGGTTCATATGAATATTATTTTCCAATTTTCCATGTTCAATTAATTTTCCCATGTCTCATTCTTCCTGTGTCATCTGCTTTTCATAACAACAATTCTTCTTTGTCCTCCAAGGAATGCCTTTGCACTTGGTACTGCTAATACCAATTGTGTTCTAATTTGCAGTATTAATAAATACTTTTCAAATTATAATATGTATTGGCAATACCTTTCAATTTCTGTCATTCCCACATCCCATAGGTTATAAATATGTACAATTAGCTATTTTACAAAATTTACTGTGAAAGTATCAAAAGTTTTTCAATATTGGTCTTCCAACATCATCACCGAAAACTTCAATCCGTGTAATTTACCTATCAAGAAAGCCTGTTTTGTCTGCCTTTTAGCTAAGTGCATCTCAAAACCCCTCAGGCTCTATTTGGTTAATAATATTACGTTTTATTGCATTTACTGATTACTTCCACAAGTCTTTTGTTTCTGCTTTCTTTAAAACATATCCTTGAAGAGCGTTGAGGTCAAACCAGCAGGCTGTTGCTACCTGGATAATTTTCTTCCTTTCTAGACTGTACTATGTTCAAAGTTTTCCAGTTATTTAGTATCACTTGAGCTTGGTATAATTTTCTTCCTTTCTAGACTGTACTATGTTCAAAGTTTTCCAGTTATTTAGTATCACTTGAGCTTGGTTAGGGCTGATCACATCCCTCTCCCTCATACAGTTTTCTTTTCCTTTTTTCAGTTTTTTCACAACTATGGAAGGATTTCTGGAGAAACTTCATAATTTTGCTGTGTCTGATAGATAAGGACCAATGTCATCACCTTCATCTGTGAAGGGCTAAGATGCCTACAACCATAAGGCAATACGCTCTTCAGTATGTACCCAGTGAACTGTACATTGATACTATGGGTTAGAAAATATTAGGAGGTTCTTTCCACTTCAACGGAAGTAATGGGAAAAGAATTTCTATTCACTTTACTGGAGGTGTAGTAATTTGATTCTTAATTGGTGTATCTCATTAAGTCTAGGGATTGAGGAGATAGCAATTTAAGACAAAAGTTGCTTGACTGAATAAAGCTTAATGCAATTTTTAAACTACCTTCATTGTTCTTGGTCTTAGTAATATTAGGAATTTTTTAGGTGGAATAAAAAAATCTGTGAAGGAAGATGATGTAAACCAAAACACTCATGATCAAAATAAAAAGGAGGTGAATGTAAATCTTTAGATTTGCATTTAGAGAGGTATATTTTCCTTGTTGCTTTGGAAATGACTGAAGAAAAAACTGGTTCTTCTCATAAAGGTCAAGACAGCAGAAAAAATGTTTGGTTTACAAAGAACAAATGAAGATGGCGTAGTTCAGCTACATCAATTCTGCTGCTTTTCCGCTGTGTGTAAAAAAAATGTCATTTAATTTGCTGAAAGTAGAGTGAGACTGCCTTTTTTGGGCTGATAATTTTTATTTGAAGATTTCACTGGCCATTTCTTTTGAATCGCAGTAGATTTTGAGGAATACATTACTGCTAACTAACTCATGTTTGCTATGTTGTGACTGCTGCAGTGTTGCTGATTGTAAAACTCGTTTCTCCAAAATAATAAAATGTATAGCTATATTGGTTTACTGTTGTCAGTTCCCATGGCAGCTCTAAAGATGGTATTGGCTGCCAGACTGTTATATAGCCAATGCTTGCAACAGCTGGATTTCCTCCTACCACTATGTATGAATCAGAAACAACTACAAACAAAAGGAAGTTGTCTTTTATTACTAACCCCTGATTAATGAATAGTGAATATCATGGCAGAGGATAAAGTAGGCCAAAAATGGATGTTTGTTTTAATGACATCATTCCTAAGATCAAAACTGAAACATTTTTCATTTTGGAAAACTTCATGACAAACAGCTATAAACTTTTTTAAATATCCATCCCAAGTCAGAGTAAAGCAGAACCAAACCAAACCCTATCTACCATGAAAATACTAAATATCACCTCATTTTTTTTGAGTTTGTCACTGCTTAAGTAAGTATTGTTTTCAGTGTTTCCATGAATTTCCTACAAGAAATGGGCAAACAATAGGATCCCAAATCTTCTGTAGTGTGCTTTGACTGAATATCTTTACCCAGTTATGAGAGAAACAAAATGAATAGTGATGGTTAAAAGCACTGAAGATAATGCAAAAAAAGTTTGCTTTCTAATTAAAGTTGCAGTAGGTCTTTAATGCATAGACCTGTGTTTAACTGAATTTTGACCACTGCCTCTCAAGACAGTGGAAAGAAGATCAAAAAGACAAAGAGCATTATGGGAAAAAGGATGTTGACATGCAAGGATAAATTGACAGGTATAAATTTCTGTGATTACACAAAATGAAAAATTAAAGAGCCCTTGTGATTTATTCTTTTTGGACTATAACAAAATCAAGAATGAGATATTTATTATAATTAAAAAATGATGCTATACTGCCAAAAGTAATATGAAACTGCCAGTATGTATAATTTATAGAGGTTTATGGTAGTTGAGGGGGAGGGTGGTTTTATGCAAAGATTTTGTATGGAATAAATTGCTGGAGTAAGAGGTATACCATTATGAAGCAAAATGATAGTTATGTGTATGTCTTGATTCTTATATTATTTCTTTAACAACAATATTTTTCAGTATACCATGCATTGGCAAAATCAAATTATTGACCTATCTAGCAAGGACCTGTAATTGCAAAATTTCATGCTTGTTTATATGTTTAGCAGCATCTAATGTTAGTTGAGTCAAATTCCTGTCAACATTTTTATAGTCATAGGTCCTCCTCTGAATTCCAACCTGGCATTCAGAAAATATGTACCATAAATGTATGCTTTTGCACTACCTCTCAACTCTACACTGTATTTCTCTATTAAAACTTTTTGCAGAAGCTAATTATGATGGTGGCAGAGTCTCCATTCATTCCATCACCTTTCTTTACTCAAAATCTTGGCCAATGTAGTTCTGTGCTAAATTCTTTCCTTCTTTAATTCCATTAGCATGGGTACAATATTGGTGCATGGATTTGGTGGTGTCTGCTTAAGAAATCCACAAAACACTTGGGTGGCTGTCAGAGTTGCTTGCTTGAATATCTTTGGGAACTTGTGAAACAATTTCTTCGAGACAATGAAAAAAAGAAAAAAAAAAAGGAAAAATATCCAGAGTGCTTTCAGACTGCTAATCTGAGTTGTACATGCTGTTTGTAATACAAGTACTTTTGATCTGACTGTTCCACAATAAATCTCTGGGATCTAGAGATTACCTGCATCACATTATTTACTATAGTAAGAAAGCAGATTAGAATTACTAAATGAGATCTTTACAGACACATACAATGTAAAGATGTAAAAATACAGAGTGGTTTCTATTGTTCCTTTTAAATGGAAGATCTCAAGGCTTTCCTATGCATTATATAGGAAATGTACATCCCTACATCTGTTTAAATAAACATCCCTACAGCTGTTTTAGAGCTGTAGAGATGCATGATCCTGAATTACTCCGTAAAGGGCTTAAAGCAAGTGTGTATTCAAAATATAAATGTATAAAGGAGGCTGTCTGCAGACAATCTGTAACTGTTAGCTTAGGAAGTTAATGTACATTACAATTTTCCATTCTCCAACATGAAGAGATGTTATCTCAGTATAATTCCCAACTCATATAACCTCTGTATTCCCTTTGTTACCAGAGTATAAATACTCCAGAATCTTATTATAATTATATATGATGACATATTTCTTTTAATGGGTAGCTGAATGACCTGTTGGTCCGTAGGCTGTAGCAGATCTGCTGACTATGAGAAGTCACTGCCTATGGGCTGATTCACAGTGAGCTTCTCACTTTGCTGAGAATATGCCATGTATGAATAACACTGCATTCTCTTGCAATGTTGCATCAAAACTGTTGTAATTCCACTTCATCTTCTCCCACAAAATACTATGAAACAGCTAATGAAATGGAGAATGGTACTTCTTGTAGAAAATGATGTTATACATTAGGATGAATCTTGTCTTTTCAGTGCTTTCTTTTTGCCAAATCCATTAGATTCCACCTATGGGTTTGTATTGTTATTTCTTTTTTTGTGACTCTATATGGATGTGCATGCACAATTTGTGTAGAAAGTCAAGTTGGGGTGCACCTACTCTTAGGCTGCAAATCTTCAGAAATGCAGCAATAGCTTTTTCCTTGCTAGTATATTAAGTCAATCTGTCATGAGCTGTTTTCCTGATTGTTATACTGCCTGACACACTGTTCCTACAATTAATATTAATGATTTTTAATTTACACTCAGAACACAGCCCCCACTTTTCCTACAACAGAGTAATAATTTATTGATTCTCTTTTGCTTGAAATATCATCCTGTTTCAAAGTAATTTTCTCCTGAGAGTTCCAGCACTGAAGGTGCCAGTGGTGTGCAGATACAGAGATACAGGCAATTCAGAGCGTTATCCTTTCAAACAATGACTAAACTAGTGATTGAAAAATTTCTGTATCTATGTGGCTGAGAAGATGCATGTCCTGGGCTACAAGGCTGAGGGAAGGTGTGGGACAGTGCTGGGAGTTAAACTCAATAGGAAGGCCCATCTCATTCCTTATTCCACAGCAAAAATTCCATTGCTTTCACATTTTTGGAACAGCTTCTTACACACAAGCCATGTGAGAAATGTGTTACCTAATTTAGAAAGTAGTAAAGCTCTTCTGAGTACTGTAAAAGTGATGATGATTAATGCAAGAGTTGTAGTCAGCCCTTCAAATGCTCAGCGTAGCTTCTTTCTGCCCTTGCTGTTTGGAGTAGAAAAGGAATAGGCACAACTGAGAGCTATAAGAGGACTGGTCACAGTGAATAGTGTTTGTGCAGGATGTTCCTCCCCACTTTAACTATTCTAGAGTTGCATTAATCCTCACATCTAATAGGCTGCTAATACAGTATACTGCATTGAAAAACACTGAAAGGAAGAGCTGCAGTTGGTGCCATATTTGATTCTAAGAAATATGAAAGTTCTCAGTAAAAATGGGTGGTAAGACAATGCTTCGGAGACCAGCATTAAAGTCCTTGGTGTGTGCAACCCCTGACCTTGCCCCACTGGCTGTTAAGACTGCTGTCATGTCTGTGGGAGGTAAGGTCAGAGCACAGGATAAGCATTCTTCCATGTAGCTGTATTAGTTTTACTAATCCTGCTAATTAAGAAGAAAACATGCAGGCTATGCAGCAATACAGAAAATAACCTGAACTCTTGCCCAAGATCCCTGTGTGGTCTAAGTATAAAGCTTTTAAAGTTTATTTCTTACATCTGGAGGCTTTAAACAAAAGAGCATTAGAAGAACAAGTAAATACATAAAACTATGTTCTTTGGCTCTATTTTCCTTCATCTACTCAAGCAGTGCAATTTTATACTATTCCTTAAATGACTCCTGCATTTGCAAGTGTGGTTTAATATATTTCTGTAGTGCATTAAACCCATCCACTCATTTATCCCTCATTCTGCCTTCAAAATAAGGAGTCTGTCCGAGCCATTTATCCTTACCCTTCTAATGTCTAAGCCATCTATTCCCCACTCTTTCATTTGTATCATGGGCATTGAGGTTTTCCTGTTCCCTTTTGACTTTGTCAGCAGCATCGTTGCCTGTACTTCTGTCACTATGCTTCTGGTACTGACGGTCCTTCATCCACTGCCTCTTACTTTTCCTCTTCGGATATTTTGTGTGCTACTCTACCCCTGTGCCTTCTGCTACGTTCTTATACAAAGTCTGAATTGTCACTGCAATGACATTGCACCGCCTTGGCAGGCCAGATTCTCACACGGGGCCAGGACGCTCATGCCCCAGCGGGGCTCACATCCCTGTTTCCCCCACCCAGCTCCCGGTGGGGTGGGACCGGTGGGTGACACGACGGCTGGGAAGCAGAGGGTGTCCCTGTCCAGGGTCCTGAAAGCTGTCAGCGAGCTGGGCTGCCTCCTGTCTGTATCCTTCTGTTCGTGGCTCTACTGCTGGTGTGAATGGCAAAGAAACGTAGGGATCTCCGAAAGCTAACTCCCATATTTCTTATTTAATATAGATGAAAGTTATCAACTGGCTAAAATAGACCGTCATGTATCTATCAAGCAAAATGATGTGAGGGAAGAGAATGGTACTGCTATAAAATGAAATTGGTGGCTTGTTTTTATTAATCAGGCTTGCTATTTTTGTCATATATCAGCCTTTGATCTTATGAGGATTCTTCAGGGACATCATGGAAAAACTGGAAGCCAGATTGTAATTCTCTCATGACTTATGATTCAGGAGTAATTGTACTGAAGTAAAATTAAACTAATGTGAAAGAAATGTAAGTGGGTTCAGACAGACTCAGTACCATGCAGTTTTAGTTAATACGTTTTTACATGGCATATCTTTTACCGGAAAAAAATTCTACAATATACTAATACACTAATAATGTGCATGTACTTTTTCAGATAGAATAAAAAAGTGAGGTTGTCATTGTTGGCTATTGTCCCTGTTGGCTATACAAAGGGACTGATATAACAGGTGTCTGAAAACTGGAGTCTGGCTAATGAGGAATGGGTACCAGAAAAGAACGAAGGATGATGAAGATGATTACAAACTGTGAACCAGGTATCACCTCTCCTGTTCTGGCATTTTGATGATTGATATGTTAGGACATGAGAGGCAGAATTCATAGTGTATTCTGTTTAGTGTCACTGGCCAAAGGAACCTGTAGACAGGTTGTGGTACCATCCTGGCAAAGATTATATGGAGGTGTAGTTTCCTTAGGTAGACTCACTGTTTTCACTGAAACCATTTCTGTCAATCAGTAAATTTTCTGTTCTATGGATTAATCCATAAAATAATAAAAACACAGCATTGCATGCTATGGCTTAAAAAGTTTTAAGAAACTGAATGCAGTAGAAGACAATAAAAATAGTAGGTTGCTTTGCCTTGCACAGTCCTGATTCTCAGTTAACTTCCTGATTCCTAGCAACACTAAACCTTCTGAAAACTAGTTGAATAAAATGTCTTCAGGTTATCCTGGAGAGAAAGCTTTAAATTTTCTCCTTGACAGAAAGCTTCCTAGAGAATAAAGAAGTTATAAAAGGATTGTGCACTGAATTGTGCCCAAACTAATACTACTGCAGAAGGAGTCAAGAGAATATAAAGAACAGGATGCACTTCATTTGGGTTATTCTCTGCCTCTCTTGGTCTCTGTAAATAACAGCACTCCTGTGGCAATAAACGGAATGATCTTCACAATTAGAAATACCAGATTGCAAACAACTATGTAGTTAACCATAAATGAAACAGTTATATACACAAATGAGTATATTGTAAAGTAATGACACAAACACTGTCTAACCATGTTTCCTTTTTCAAGTGCAACCAGGAAGTGGAACATACAACTTAAAGATGATTTCTACCTACTATCAAGGATCGAGGCATGTTTCCACTCCTGCTGACTGGATTTAGGTAGGTCTAAGAACTATTTATCTATGTGTTTTTCTTTGGCCTTTTTTGAGTTACATCAGAATAGCTTTTAAATCATTCATGCCATATTACTAATGAACTGCAAAAGGCCACTTAGCAATTTATTTTTCTTTCAATGAGATTTCCTGTAATAGAAAGCCTATTTTCTATTGTGTTGTGATTGCCACAGGCCCTGTTCTGTAAAGCCCTGGTTCTCAACTAACACCAAATCTGAGGCCAAGTCTGAAAAATAAGCCCTAAATGAGAAGAAAGATTTTAGGAAGACCAGTGTGATAAACTACTGATATAAAGTCAAATCCTGAAAATTCTTATGCAGGTACTAAAACCGATTGATCATGCTACATTTAGGTTTTTTTCTTGGTGAGCTTTCATTTAAATATTAAATATTACTGAATCCACTTAGCTTATAAAAGTTGACAGAGTAACAGCTTGAAACACTATAGCTTCAAGGCACCAGTTCTCCCTATCACAAGAATTTGACATCACTTAGGGGTGAAGGGCCTTTTATTTGCATAAGGTAGTAGTTACGTTTCTATGCAACAGCTGTGCTGTCAGTGAAAGATGCACTCATTGTGCCAAATCTATCTCTGGAGTAACCCCATTGATTTTAAATGAGTTACTTTGGGAATAAATTGGCCCACTGGATAAAACTGCAGGTTTGAGGCATTGAAATAATTGAGCAAGTTTTCCATGCTCATACATACTAAAAAAAATTACAAAACAATTACATGATGTCATGATTTATGTACCTGACAGATCAATCACAATTGATTTGCCACAAGGTTTTTAAGTCATATAGTGAGGGCAAACATTAATGTAGAGCTTGCAGACCCTTTTTGTGAATATGTGAAGATTAAGGGAATAAAAGAAACATGAATATGGCATTGTGTCATTATTATCTATGTAGTGTTACAGTAAACCAAACAAATATGAGATGCCTCTATAATGCAATTTTAATAATAAAGGCTTCACATGTCCACATGAAAATACCTCTTCTTTAGACTGTAAAAATCAGGATGATTTTCTGGTAAGAAGAATTCCTGAAGAATTCATCTCTAGACTATAGACTTCTTGCATATCTTAGCAGGAATTTAATGCTGTTCGCCTTTCAGGGGACTGTTGCAGTTTGATTATCTTAGGTGAGTTCTCAGTGGACAGTGTCTGTGGCACAATACACATGACATCAGCTAACTGCTGATAGTTATGGCACAAAGACAAGGTAGTGCTTGGGTTAGGGGGACACAGTTAAGCAGTATATGTCTATATTGTAGTTTTTTCCAGTAATGTCAAGGTAGATGCCAATAAACTTTTGGAAACTTGTGAATGCTAAGGCAAAATTATTTACATGGATATATATTATATATGTGCATGTATAAATACATGAATAGCTTTTTATTGATACATATTTGATAAGTGATCTTTTTGGGGGTTCAGAAGGCTTCTTTGAAGCCTTTTAGGTTACTGTAACCATGATTCAAGTGATTACACAGCACAATTAGCAAAACCTACCCTCACTTTGGTTTCCACTCACTTTGCAGAAGTAACGTCAACAGAAATCCCGAAGCCTGTTCAGAATGCATCATGGTTTGCTTGAAAAGGAAATACCCTGTGCTCCTGATGTCATCATTGCAATCATCTCAAATTCAGGTCTCACTGAGTAGGCTCATTATCATTCTTACCATGTCCTCCCTTAGAGCAGCCTCTCCCGCCTCCTCCTGTACAGCACAAAACAAGAGCCACAGGGTGCTTGGATTAGGGAAAGAAGAGACACCCAGCACCTCCCCCCAGGAAAACTTGCTGCATTACTTCCAGTAGTTTCTTCACACTACATACTGCTTTACAGGACCTTGTACACCATTACCAAATGGAATTGTGGATTCACAAATATTGATTTTCTCTTCCTGCTTAGGGTTGAACAAAGACTGGGAACAAGCACAGATTTAGCTTCAGAATGTGGATGTGAAAAGAGTGTGCCAACCTCCACAGTAAGAGTTTCCTGAGGAGAGCCACACATTACAGGCTGCTTTGGTTTCAGGTGGTTTTTTATTCCTCACCAGGGCAGATTTCTCCCTTTGATCTTACAAGGTTAGCTAAAATCTGAGCAACAGATAGAAAAGCAAGACAGAAAAAGGGCAGTTGAGCAAAAAGAAGTACAGGGCAAAAAGCAAGGAACGAATTATCTCGGGCACCAGGTTTAGATCACAACCATGTTTCCTGAAAATTCAGAAGATCTATGGACCTCTGGACTGTTTTTGGTATGTGTGTCTGATCATGACCCACACAAATTTGTGAATCTTTCCACTAAATCATCCCCTGTGAATGCTTCCCTTCACACAAGGAGTTGATTTCCACTGTGGAAGAGAACAGGCAGGACAGGGTTAACCTCTCACAGTTTTCCTTCAGGCCCCCAGAGGGGCTGGGGTTTTGTTTTCCTGGGTAAGGGAGGGGAGCTGGGGCCTGGATTGTAACTGGAACTGGAGACCTTTCTGGTGTTACCAGCCTGCTTTGGGTTTGAGGGAAAGCCTGGAGAAGGACAGAGAGGAGGGAAGAATGCAGACTTGGAAAGCAGCAAGTGCTTGGTAATTGCACAAGTGTCCTCCATTTCCTCGAAGCCTCCTGATACCTTAGGGGGGGCTCCAAGAGGCCTTCAGCCTCCTGCCCCTTCCCTGCAGCTTGGCCACATCTTCACAGCCCTGCTGTACCATGCTGTACCAGGCTTTGCCTTGAAGCGAAGTGTCTGATCCTGCCCACCGTGCGGATTGGGGACAGAATGGGGAGCAGGGGTTCCCCGGCTTTCAGGGTACCCGGTCCTGGTCCCCAGAGCCTGCGGGGGCTCGGAGGACCCCTGCCCTTCCCCTCCCCTTGTGCTGCAGAGGCTCTGGATGCTGCCGTACTCCTGCCATGTGCTGTTGCCGCCGCTACTGCTGCTCGTAGCTCAGTCGAGCGTGTCTCCGTCTGCAAAGTCTGCCAAACAAGCCTGCATACCTCCCTCGTGAAGGATACCCAGTGAGTACTAGCCGGAGCCTGCCACCTCCCTAGGAACCCCGCCACCGCCTCTTACAAAGGGACTCACAGCCTCTCCCCACCCTCTTTTTAAGCCAGTGCAGAGAGGGACTCCGTGAATTCCCTCCAAAGCTATAGGGTGGCTCCCTCCTCCTCCTCCTCCTCCCCTTCCTGCTCCGGCTCTCCTGGGCGAGCCGGGCTGCTGCTGCATTCAGCCGGGGTGGTCCCCAGCCTCGCCCCTGCCTCGCCCCAGCCATGCTGCTGCGGCTCACGCCCCATGGCTGACTTTTGTTACCTCTCTAGTGCCCGGGGCTGAACTGAGGTGGGCGCATTTTCGGGGATGTCTGAGGCTAGACAGTGTGTGCATGTGTGGGAGGTGTCCCTGGGGATGTGGGGGGCTGGCCGACTCCCCGATCCTGGCAAGCCTGCGTGCTCGCCAGCGGGGTGCCCCCTCGGGTGGGCGCAGCAGAGGGGCAACGCTGCAGCGGGGACCCCGCCATCCTGACATCTGCAGGTGGACGGAGCGAGACAGCTGCGGGAGCCTCTCCTGGAGCCAGCAGCACCCCGAACCCGCTGGCCATCTCAGTCTGCTCTGTGCCTGCTCCCCCAAATTCTCTCTGGTCCTCAGTCCATCCTTTCTACCCCTCTCTCTGCTGGGTGGTCTGTATCCCTCCTCACCTCGTCGGTACCAATCCCTCCACTCCACTCCCCTGCCCGCCCCTCCCCACCTTCTTCGATTTATTTGTGTATTTCTTTCCTTGGCAACCACCAGTTCCCCTCAGTCAAACAGCGCAGGCTCCCTATAATTTGAAATTAATTTGTTTGACTGCAGCATCGAGACAGGAAGGTTGGGAATTTATTTAATTCTTTTTACTCCCTTTGCAAAAAGGAAGCAATGAAATTTCCAATCGAGACTCCAAGAAAACAGGTGAACTGGGATCCTCAAGGTTGGTGATTCTCTATTACTATCATTACTATAGTAATAACAATTATTATTATTTTTTGTGTCTGTTGACTCGTAGGAGAATATGTGACTCCAAATGGGAGGAGGCGTTGGATGCTTGGCTGCTTCCCATGTGCGCTGTTCAGTCTTTCTTGCTCAATCCTAGCAGTGCATTACAAAATGCTACTCAGATGTGGGGTTGGGTGGCTGCGTGGGTAAAACCTCTTCAAGGTGTAAGTTTTACAGTTCTATATTTGATATATCTCTTCCCTCCCCTCTCCTCCCTTTTTCTTGAGTATTTTCATGGCAAACTTGCCTGGGATGGCAGTGATCTCTGGCTCACAGCATTGTTTGTTTTATCAATGTCTCCTTTGTTGTTTCTAGTGATCATTGTCTCTGCTAAATGGGTGGTACAGGAGTGGACACAGATGTGACTGCTTGCTCAGGGCTCCTCGATGGCACATGTTTGTTGGCAGGAGCAAAATGCTACTGCAGTATAATCCTTAGTGTGGACGGTATAAAAAAGACACATTAAATAATAGAGCCCAAAGAGACCTTTACACTCTTTACTCTGTCCTGTTAACAACTGACCAGCCCAAGTGAATAGTTTGATTAACTATATAGGTAGGTTTGAAGTCAGACTTGGGGAGTGTGTTTGTGTGGTGGTGGAAGGAGATTTATGCCAGTGCAGTGGTTTTCAGTAAAATGATCCAAGTGGTGTTTGAAAATCGTAATCAAATGCTCTCCTTTCTTGGCATGGGGAGGAGGTTCATCTGCATCCCACAGAAGTGACTGAAAAAACCGTACTGGTAATTTTTATACTGGTGTGTCGTATTTCTGTGCATCGTTAGAGGAGCAGAACTACTTGAAGCCCTATGCTCAGCTTTGCAGCAGAACTGCTGGCAGCCAGTTACTGTACAGCAGTGCTTGCAGGAAGTATAAAGTGACAGCATAGGCTTTGATTATTCATCTTTATTCCGCAGGTTTGGTTTTAGTGGTCAATTTGCTTGTCATCCTTCATGCCCTCACATTCACAAAATGAAACATTAGAAACAGTTTCTTCTGCTGTAGAAGGGATGCAGCAGAACGATCCTCTGAGCAGATCTGATGTGCTGTTTAAATAGTATACACAATTAAGCTTTAGTTTAAGCCATTCTGCATTTTTAATTAGGTGAAGGCTGAAATCGACACAGCAGCCTTCTCCAGCTTCAGCTTCCCAACAAACATGGATAGTAGTGCTAACAGAGATTTGATTATTGTAATAATCGTATATTCCTTGTCCTAGGGTCAAAATTCTGTGAAAACTTGCTCTTCCCAGGTGCTTTTCTGAATATGTGTTTGCTGCAGCTTCATTTTAATTCATTTTATGTATTGCAAAATGCCTTTTAATGCAAAAAGCTCTTTTCTTCTTTCCTCTGACAAGGCATACAGAAAGATAAGCTGATGACATTCGGTGTGCTCCTTTGCTTGGCAATCACCTTTAAAGCATATGGATCCAACAGGTGGTGGGCCACAATTTACTGATGTGACAGAACTATAGAATACTGTAGCAGTTAACAGATCACAAACCCAGCAGGCTTCCTCTCTGCCAAGCTGAATGCCTGCTAAAAACTGCAGAATCCTACTAGTTATTTCCCCTCAGTGTATTAACTTCGTTAAGCAGGCAGAATGGATGCTGATGTATAGTCAAGAAATGTTATTTTCTAATGCTCCATGAGACTCAGGAAATAGATAAAATTTGGGTCAAAGGGAAAAAAAGGCAAATGGGGAAGGAAAAAGCTGTCTAAGGCCCAATCCTTTAATCAATAGAGGAACAGTGCAGTGACACTGTACTCACATAGTCCCACTGAAAAATTAGTTGTGTGTGTAGAAGACAAGGTAGATCAGTGTTCTGTTGTTTTTGAAACAAAAATATATCTATGTAGATATAAATGTTATTAGTGATCTACACAAAAAAGCTAAAAGCTCTAAAATGAATTTAATTTACAGTTACATATGTAGTCTGTTCTCTGCATGTACATGCGAAGAATGATGTTATGTTTTGCATCCTATGTGGTATCTTTGGAGTTAAGGACTGAAGTAGCTTTTTTCAACATGTAGAAAGTTGGTGGTGCAAAAATGCAAAGAGTCCCGAGTATTAAAAGCACAGCTCATGTCGAGTTAGTGTTCACACTCCAATACCAGGCTCATTTCAGGTTGTATTGTATGACTGTGCCCTGTTCTGGTCATCAGACGGAGAACACACAGTTTCCATAGTTTTGCCTACTAGGAATTGTGCTAACTTGTGCTAACCATACTTGAAAGATATCAGCTGATGTTCCTGGCAAGCAAGTTAGCAGCCCAAGAACATAAGTGAGAGCTATGGTATCTCAAAGTTTGTTTAGATCTGATTATTCCAGGCAATATTTTCTAGGAATTATACACATTTCTGAAGGCCAGGGCCCTTGTTGTGGAGATATGGCTGGCTTGGAATTGATGATGCTGCTGATTTGAACCCAGGTCAGAATGACAGTCATTGAAATGAATTAATGCTCAATTCCATAATGCTGACTGAACTACAAATATTTGCAAAGATAAATATATTAGAGAGTGCTGGTAATTTTCATCTGGCATAAAACCGGTATTCTCAGTTCAGATTAGCAAAGATCAATATACCATAGAAAGACTTTGTGGAGAGAAAAGGTGCAAAAGAATAGAATTGTCATGAAGGATGGCGTCTGACAGACGGCTAAGAGGAGACTGATTTCTCAGCCATTAAACTGCAACAAACAGGGCTTGGAAACTGAACTGTGATTTCATCATGTTGTGTGTTATCTTCATGTGCCTTGGGTATAAAGTATACCTGTGTGTTCTGTGTAAATTACGAGTGTGTTTTCTAGATAAACCAAATATTTAATAAATCTGGAATTGTATAGAGTCCAGATCCCTACAGTGAAGCCCACTATTATCCCAGGCAATGAAACTATATAAACCCATTAACAAACACATCAAACTCAATTCCAAAAGTAACTGGGACATGTTCCTTTCAATCCAATGTGAAATATGCCCCAGAATCCCATATATATTGACTAAAACCCACACCATTTGTATACAGTGAATAAATAGTGTAAGAAATGAGTAAGAAAACCAAGAAGGCACCTCAAGAATGTTTTAGGGAGCACTGGACACATTGAGTGGGAATAAAGGATATCACACTACCTGACCTTACATTTTAAAAAACAAGATTGCTATTTGTGTTACTGGTGAAATCAGCCTGTATATACACAGTCAGAAGACATTTGATCTGTGTATCTCTAATTTTTGCTTCTCACGTTTGATGCAATTCATGTAAAGCAATAACTGAAATTGGTGAAAGACCAGATTCTTAGTTTCATACCTCATACAACTTCTCATCTGTAGCTTTCAGAGTATAAAATTGGATTTATAGCAGCATTTGAAGACATTAATTCTCATAATTGTTGTTCATATCTCTCCCCCTTCTTGCATTTGTCTTGCTGTTTGTTACACCCACCTGTTGTCCATGCTTCAATTGCTTTATTATATCTTTGCACATATATTTTCATACAGTACCTAAAAAAAAATGTGTCCCTCATCCTGTCTGAGACATCTGGATGTTACAGCAACATCAACTTTTTCCCTATAAATTATCTACTTAAAATTGATGTTTCTTTATAGAAGAGAAAAGTGGATGAGACTGTTTCCAATAAACTCAAAAATGATTCCCAAGTGAGACTGTCTTGCAGGGTGATGGTGAGATGTCTTTTCCAGGGGAAGTACATCTGTCTTACTGATGCTCTTCGCAGGCAGCAAGTGGAGTTCAGTTTTGTTCCATCCTTTGTGCCTACAGTATTGTGCTGCCATTGCAGTGATACAGATTGTCAGAGCTTTTTGAATGTCCAGGTCAATGTTTATCTCTGCACTGATGTTTTGGAACTCTAAAGTTTTGATACCAGTTCCTGCATCCTTTCACAAATATATTGTTTTTATAGGATAGCTTTCTGCACTTTGGAGTTCTAAAATCATGCATTTAATACTGTCCTTATATTTAGTGTGGGAGTTAGTGGTCTGTGGGGAATTCAAACTGTGGTTGAGAGTCTGGAGTTCCTCTTCAAATTTTGCTACTGACTTACTGTTTAACCTTTAATGAGCTACTTATTCTTTCTTTTCCTTCCTTTTTCCTTGACTGCAAAACAAGAATATTAATACTTCCCTAATGCACAAGGGTGTTGTGGAATACAATTAACTTGTTTAGAGCAATCTAAGATCTGCTATTGAAATAAGAACATATGTACTGCAATCAAATGCTAAAACAATTAGGAGGGAGCAAAACAGCCTGTCATCATACACAGATCACATCAATTAAGAAATAAGGTAGTCTCTGCAATTTACAACCAGAGGAAGCTAGTATCACTTGCTCTTCTTTACAGAAACTGAAGATTCAATTGAGTTTCCCATTAGAAGTATCTTAACACCTTTGATATTCCTAGGCTGCTGCTCCAGAGGGGCTGAAGTCTTCCATAGGTCCTTTGTTACCTGCTGTGGGATTTCTCACTTCACCTGAGGCCCCTCATGCAGTACTAGACACCTGTATGTGGGACAATGTGCTGAGTCTCAAATGCCTTAATGCAGATGTCAGGATTGGATCATCTCTTGATGACTGAAAAATCTTCAGCATCAGCTGCTCAGTACAGATTAAATTGATGTTGCTGGTGGAGTGTTACAAATTGCTGCACTACCTGCTTTTTCTGTTCTTTTATTAAAAGACACCAATGCAGAAGGCAAACTTAATTATAAAGACGTAGATGAGTAGAATAAAGGTGTTCATTTCAGTCCTCCCTTTTTAAGAAGATATATGAAAAGAAGTAGGGTGCCTTTGTGAGCTAGACAATATCTTTCTGCACTGGTAAGTTGGTTCTTAGTAGCTCAGTATATAAAGACTGATATGGAAAGCTATAATGTGTGAAAAACTAGCTCTGATGCCATGAAATGACCCATGGTCGTGGTCAATGACCCTGTGCTAGTTGTACCACAAAATTGTATTGGCTACTGGCCCACCCATCTGATAGACTGGGACTCTGCTGTGCCTAGTAAGTATGGGAAAAAATTACCCAATAGAAATTGGATGAACAGGAGGTCGGTCCTGGAAGTGCATGGTGTAGGCACAATAGTGCCAAATACAGTAAGGTGAAAAAATTGAAGACTTTGGAAAAGAAATAGAAAATAATGAAGAAATCAGAACTTTATTAAAGGCTATATGGAGCCTACAGGGGAGACAGGTAAGTACTGTGGGCCCTAATGTGGTAAGAGATAGAAAGATGCAATTAAATTAGGAGGAGAGGAAGAAAGATGGCAGAGAGCTATTAGTTTCACCATTGCTGTCTTTAGGATGCCCTGGAAATGGTAAAACTAAGGATTTGGAAATGTAATATTAGTAGTAAGAAAGTGGCAGAGCAAAGGACTGGGCAGCAGCTCTCTTAATAATAATGAAGAAAGACTGAACTCTAGTTACGGTAACAAAGATGAAGGGTAGGATATCACTGAGATGTCATCTGTACTATGAGAAAAGGAGAGTGAAAAAATCGAAGGCAATATGAATCTGTAAGTCTAAGATAGGGAGAGCAGTAGAATTGTCAGCAGTATGAGATGTTAGGACTGAATTATTATTTCAGTGAAGAATACTGATGCTCTTTTTTGTCACATGTATGAGAGTAATTGGTTAATGGCTTTTGGACAGAAAAGTCCCTTGGGCAACTCTTGAAAACTGATGCTTGAAGTGATGGAGTTTGCTTTTGGGATAAAGATATATGATACCAGTTGGGTAGGCTTTAGTTCAGCTTTTGGCGTTTATGTACATTTATGTAGTTACTGTGTGGACACTGTATCAGCTTCCGACAGAAGAGTGCATATTAATGGTGATACACTTTAATTCTTACTCTCTTGATTTAATCCTGAGCTAGGAATTTTACCACTCCTTTTGGTGCAAGCAACACGAATTCTTCATTTTAAAAGAACTGTGTTGTTGCCTCAGGCTTTACTGAGTTGAAAGTTAGACAGTGCCTAGAATCACTGGGAAAACAGGAGCCCTAGATTTTGTGCTCAAAATAGGGTAAGCACCTGGAGTGAAATGGGGAGATAAAAATGAGGAGGTCAAGATAAGAAAGGGTTAACCAACAGACTAGTATTCAACAGGTAGAGTATTACAGAATTGAGTGTCATGGGAATACCTAACCTTTATTTTGTAATAATCACAGTGTAACAGCAAAAGCTGGAGCAGAAAACGTGAATGCTGAACAGTTGTCTCTTTTTTTATGGAAGTTTTATGTAAAAGAAGTGACATTCAGCAAAAGGCTAAATACTGCTTTTTCTAATATCTTTTTTTTTTATAGGAATATCTCTGGTCTTTGGTTTCTGTAAGGATGAAAACATTCTGGGACCTGCCTTTGTCAGACAGAGGCTGCTTATATTCCAGTTCCTGAGCCATTGGTTATACTTCTACTGTTTGTCTATAAAGTATGTATAGGAAAACATTTTATCTGTAACGGAAAATGAGCTAAGATGAACCTGCTGATTTTCATAAATGATGTGCCATGTAGTTGTCACTGGTTACCCCAGTGAGGTAAAACAACAGGTTAGAACAGCACATATCCTACACCCTCGTACTTCAGGGTGGTAGTGCCAATCCTTTTTAGTCCATGGACCATTATTATTCTCCAAACATACTTTCTGGGCTGCTTTTCACACAATTAAAACATCAACTCAGATTATTTAAACAAAATCATATTTCAAATTTGAACTATGAATCTCTTACCATGTTGAATGGATGAATCACAGAATTTAGGGGCTGTGTCCTTGGTCTGGGAATGCTGAGATGAAGAATTCAGATTTCATCTTCTTCTTTAATTGCTAATAAAATTCTTAATATAAGCAAATAAAAGTCTGACTGTTGTCAAAGTATCTCAAATGCATGCGTTCTTGTGTGTTATCTAGTTGTCCTAAAATACTAGCATAGGAGAGACCAAGCAAAGCTGCTTCAGGAAATGTGGATTAAAAAAGGTTGAGTCCAAAGTGTGACAGGATTAGATTTGCTGCCAGAAGTGCAGAAAATGCAGAATGAACAGGGTGTACCTGTAGTAAGGCTGAAAATGCTCTGAAAAAAAAGAAACCGTGCACATGAAAATAAGTTTGGCAGCCTTCAACTAGAATTCACTGTTTTCAAGCACATGATGTTCTTTCTACTTTTTAGAAGTAAGTGTATAACCTAGGCCATATTTATAAAGTCCCTGAAGTATCCTTATGTCCTCTGTTGGTTCCTCAGGCACGTATCAGTGTCTTCCTCTGTGAGCAAAACTAAATCACAGTATAAATAATCTCATGGACATATTATGAAATATTTTTATCTCATGAAGTAAGTATCTTTCATAGATGATCTGTTTATTTGGATAGTCTCTCATTAGAGAAACAGTGTTGTGTCTCTTCCATTTGTTCCTCAATTCTGTCCCAAAATAGATGCATTCAATAGATCTTTAAATTGCTTCAGTTCTTTTTCTGATAATCCATGGATTATTTATGACTGTGTTACAATTTTTTTTGCTAAAGACTTTAACTAGTAGGGGATAACAAAAGATAACACCCTAAAAAATCTTCTTAGAAAGCAATACAAGTTATTTTGGTAGAACTATCGTACAGAATCATCACAGTGCTTTAAGCATCAGGCTTTGAGATTTGTTAGAACCATATGTTCATATCTCAGCAGGACTGACTCATCTTTTCTTCCTTAGGAAGAAAAAACCAACATGCTACTGACTGTACTGGATGAGGATTTTGGATTTTGGCACCTTAAACTTGTGCCACTGAGTTTCTGAAAATTCAGTAATACATTGTTGAAGGGTTGCTTGGATTATTTCTCTCTTACTTGATACTGTAATATAATAATACCAGCATGATTTGAACACAGAAAATCCATACTGACAGCTTGTACAGGGCTTTTATCCTCTCAAGTTTCAGGTTTTCATTTTCAAGAAACAAAAGGCAGTCAATAGCTACTATGTGTGAAAAACTCCATTGATGAAAAAATTATGGAAAATGGTACTGCAGAAGCTCACAGTTGAAAAGAAGGAAGCACACATCTCAAAGGCATTCTAGGATAACTCAGATCCATCACTGATTACTTATATGTTGAGACTGCTAAGTTTGGATTGCACAAGAAAACATTGGACACAGGCCTTAAGTAGCAGCAGTCATGACAGCTATGGTGACAGCAGCAGCACCACCACTTCATGATGCTACAGCCACCACCCTAATTTGCCTTTATTAGAAGCAGAGCCCATTATTAGGTTACAATGACATACTGACATGTAACCTTATGACCTGAATTTCTTACTGCTACCAGACATTTTTTGTTGATTCAGTTTTCTAAAAATAGGCATCTGCTGACATTTAAGAGACTTTAAGGTAGCTGAGGTACTTGTGTAGGACTGGGATATACGATAATGGAACTAAGGGAGACCTCTGCCCTTCTGGAGCAACAGCTTAAGGCCAGTTAGGGTGTCCCATAACCTCTTGCTTGGTAGTACATAATATGGATGGGCAACTGAATTGCACCTTTAGAGTGTGACTTAGTTGGAGAATAAACAACTAAATATAGGTAGGTGTCTGAAATTCTAAGGTATTCTAGGTTTCTAAGGACCTGTCATGGTTAGGGGAGATACAGTCAAGTGTGGTTCATGAAGCCTGGAGAACTCTCAGTAAATGTCTTATTTAGGGTCAACAAAATCACTCTCTAGGCTGCACTGACCAATTTGTCTACATCTGTATTGATGCTAATGGGATGTATTCCAAGTTACAGGAAAGGAAAGAAATGAGACTAAGGTTTTTTTCTGCTCGTATTTTACTCTGCAGCTAAAATGGCTTTGGGTTAATCTGCTTGTTAGGAGGATTTAAGGCAGGTGTACACCACTTTTTCCTGTTGGTTTAATCTCAGTTAAATCATCAGCTTTGATGTTGTGTGAAGTTACACTGTAATGGTTAGTGCAGCTCTGCTGAAAGTTACAAAAATGCTAATCTGGGATTTGAATTGTTAGCAGTGATTTCATTTGTATTCCCTATCTCTGATGGCAGGAAAATGAGTTCGTGTTCACTGCTATATACTGTTTTTCTTAGGTAGAGCTTAACTATGGACAAAATTGATTGTGGAGCCTTAGGTTTCCTTTACTGTCTCTTTGTGAATGTGTGTAGCCCCATTTCAGTGATGCAGTCTGGCAACACTGTGAAGTACTGTGAGATGTTAGAAGCCATATCAGCAGATACTATCCTTATGTAGCTATAGAGTTTTATCATAGTTCAAATTACAATTGTATTTTTACACTATTCTCTAAATAGAAACTGAGCGTTCTTATGTAATTCAGTTGTTGTATCAGACTCCTTATCACCTAAGGTACCCTAAGTTATATACTATATAGCGAACTCCAAGCCAGCTTTGTGCAACCTGCCAGTGACCTGGAGCCCCGTGTACCCAACCAGCCTCCTAGTGATGATGTCATGAGCAGCATAATGGGTCTGATGTCTCTTTAACCTGCTTCCTTTTGCTTAACTGATACCTTTTGACTTACAGTCCATTTCTAGTAATTATCATACACTCAGACTCAACAGGTAAATAATTTCTGGCTGTAGCAGCTTTAGTGGTGAAATGTACACACTGCAAGTGTAAAAGAAAAATGTGTATGCTATAAAGCATTTAGAATAAGAGAAAATAAAAGTGTCTGTGCTGAACAAAGGCATTTCAAACAGCAGCCTTCTCTTCCTTGTGAAACATCATTTTTCTAGAGAGTAATTTTGTAGTAACTGTCTTATGTGTATGCTTCACCCTGTTCCAGAATAGATTTTTAAAGTATTGGAAAGTTTTCATTCACTTTATTTGAGTGTTAATGTGTATGGGAACTTAAGTCCACTAAATAGATTAAATCCTCAGGTTATGCAAATAGTATAGCTCCACTGAACTAAAAAATAACCTGGCCTGTATCAGTAACAGTGTGGCCAGCAGGAGCGGGGTGGTGGTGGATTCACTGTCCCTGGAGGTTTTTAAGATGAGATTGGATGTGGCACTTAGTGCCATGGTCTGATAACCATGGTAGTGGATCAAGGGTTGGACTTGACCATCTTGGAGGTCTATGATTCTATGATGTGCTTCTTAGAAGGTTTCTGACCATTATCACATGGTGAAAGATCCACTTTTATTGCTGCTGCACAGAAAAGTTGAGAAATTACCACCTAATTGAAATGCAGGATCATTAATGAGATTTACTTGAATTCAAAGTATTTTTTGGTAGATCCTAATCATTAGTCAGATTTCTGCATTCCAAGACTGATGCAGAAATTCTTACTTCTTGTTTTTACAGACAATCATCAGCATGAGCTCTTTAGGTATGTACAGATACACATAAGGATTCCATAAGACATCTTTGAAGGGGAACAATGAGTGCTTACACAACTATTATTTTGGGATTAGAGATTATATTGTGTGTGTTTTTCTGGCATTACACATATGTGACCTTGGCCAGTAATGTAAGAGAGTCTTGTAGGAGATATGCTATAGCCCCCGCTGTGCATCTCACAGTTCCAGTCTATACCACAGTCAGCGGTGCTGGTAAGTTCCGCTTTGCATGACTGAGGTGAATCAAGAAATTCCTCCAGTCCACTGCTAGGCTGTACCCCTGGCAGACAGCCAGCATCAATCCTATTTCAAATGTAGATTAGATAACTTCCTGCTAGGAAGACCAGTGTGAATCTTTGCTTTGTTGTCTCCTCCACTTGGCTAGTTTTACCACTAGGTTTCCTTCAATAAGAATGCTCTTCTCTTTGTACACAGGCCTTCTTATGCTAAATTGCAGGACTTAGGTTTCCTTCACCAGTTGATCTGCCCATGAGACCATTGGCTGAATTTCTTTTCTGAATCCTTGAGATAGGACATTTGGAAGATTCGGGCAAAAACTCTGACCCTACATCATCCTGTGAGTACTTGGAAGCCAAACACATTGAAATCCTGTGGTGGGATATTCAGACTCTTCCTGAATGTGACTGGAACCCTGGGACACTTCCTGGTGAGGAAAAGCAATCAGCTGGTTTCATCCAAAGTATGTCATGGTGCAATGAAAAATTTTGGTTTAATCTTTAAGAAGAAAGTTATGGATAAGCAGCAGCATCACTGTTCAATATACCTGTTGTTCATTGAAGGGTGAAATCTGCAGAAAACCAGAGAGCAGCTGTTTACTCCTTGGTGCTTGTACCATACTGACAAGAAAGAAGTTATTTTGTATATTACCTGAGGAAAAACAATGGTGTGTTCATTTCTTCTGATGGAAACTCTTTTCATAAAGTCATCTTTAGATCCCAAGATCCTGAGTCAAAAGCACTTGCTTCCTATTTGGCTTTTGACAGAGCAGAGGCCTGCACAAATTAGAACTCCAATTTTAGCAAGAGCAAGAAATACCAATCTATTGCTAGGGAAACGGGTTTTAGCAGTGATCTATTGGTTTTAGTCTTATTTCAGAAAGAGAAAGGTGAGAATTTTTCATGGGTTTCTCTGTATTCAGTTTCTCTATAAATAGCTCCATAAAGCTGATGATAGCACTGCTGCCAGTGAGTGTGTTGGAACAAACATAGTCACCAATCTTGAAGCAGGAGGGTTCCATATTTGGGACTTGCCCTTGTCAATCATTTTTATTCTCCCCTGAACTCCTCCTGTTCCTCACTGTAATACTCTTCTATTCTATTTTTCATTTTCCCATACCTGAAGTTCATTGATGAGTCCTGTCACACACAAATATGGGCTCAAGTATCAGAAGCAACAGGAAGGGTAGCGCCAAGAAGAGGAGCTGAACAGGGAGTTACGGGTATGCCACCTCCCACACTGCCAGCACAGTTGGAGAGAAGTGAGGGACAAGAGCAGATGGATGGATTTGGAGGAGGGCAGGGTGGAAGAGAGGTCAGGAGAGAGAGAAGGCAAAGCAAGGGAAACAAAATTTGAACTGCCCTCCAGCAGAGTGTACAATCTCTCTCCAGCACAAGACAAACCTCCCTCAAGTATTCGTCTGGACTTGGCAGCTCTGTAAGTAGTGCTACAAATGGTGTCAGTGGCAGTGCATCTTCATGCTAATGCCAGTAAGTGTTAGCTAGGAACTCCCCTGAGGACTGCTGTCCTGAAGCCAAACTAGAAAAAAAGCCTGATGCTTTCAGCTATTCCTGGAGTTCATGTCCTGCCTTAGCACATCCATTCTTTTGACCAGTGAGCTGTCACATATGCATTAGTAAAGTGCAGTGCCTGGGAGAGGGAGGAGGGAGGGGAAAGTATCCCAGCATCCCATGGCCGTGACTTTTGCAGAGGTTTTTTTTTAATGTCAGTGGGTATGTTTTGGCGGATACCTGCTCAAACTGGCCTTGGGCTTCCTGCTGTTTCCCTGCCATTTGTGTAGCCTCAGTAGCAGAAGCTCTAAGGCTGTGTTTGCAAGAGCATAACTCTTGGGCAGTCCATCTTAGGTTCATGGGCACACTCAAACTGCAGTGCTGACAGCAGAGGCTGGGTGAGAATCTGGCTGTTCTTGTAAATAATCATCAAGAGAAGCTTACATGTGGTTATCATATTTTTCCTCTAAAACCAACAAAAGAAAGGAGTCTGATTTGTGGCTGTCTATTAATCTTGTAACAGATGGACCGGCATTTTGTAATGTATTTTGGAAAAGAGCATGTCCCCTAAAAGAACTTGAAAATCTGCTAATACATTGATGACAAGTCATTGTACCTGCTTGATGCACATATGACAAAGACGTTGTTTAATCAGGTTTTGAAATTACTCTTGAATTTATTAATTTGCTAAGATCTCTTGGCAGTGTTTATATGAGAGAAACTGTGAACACATACAGTATTGTTAGGATCCTCAGTGTCACAGGGGTTTATCTGTTATTTGTGTAATGCTATGAGATATTTAGATAATCATGAAAGATTATTACAGACTTGGCACAACTGATGCAAAAAGGAATGTTGAGGTGTGATTGACTGTCTTCCACAGAAGGGGAGGAAAAGAATTTCGAGAGCATTTTCCTGCTGGGAATTGGAACTAGTGAATGAATGATTTTGTTGTGTTTTTTTTTTTTTTTTAATACACCCTTAGTATTCCATCAGTTTTTTTACACATCCTGGATGTTGAATACAACATTAGGCTGTCTTTCTCTGTTACCATCACTGGTAGTTTTTCTTCTCAAGTTCATAGGGGTGTGCAGGTCATATGGAAAACACTGATAAATAATTTCTGGCAGATGGTTTTATGCCCTCTTCTTAGATACTTCCAATAGTGGACATTTCGATATATTGATGGCTGTTCCTATGCCTAGTTATTCTTGTAGCTAGACTTTTTCCTAGTATATAATTCGCTACTTCCTTGCTGCAAGTTAATCAGTTATTCTTGCCCTGTTCTTGAGGGATCTAGGGAAGAATTCATCACTGTCTTTAGTTACTCAGTGTCTTAATTTGTGAGACTGGACTTCACCTTTTTACATTCAGTCTAAGCAGCATTTTCATATATATTAAGAATACTTTGGAAAACTTAATCAAAATTGATGTGGGATGTTGAAAAGATGACTGTGTTGACAATCATTTTGTGTCATGGACAAATGACATTTGAATATGTGGTGAAGTTTGATTTACTGTAGTTCAAACCAAGATAAGAGATCAGTCAAAACTGATTGAAGGAAGACTGGTATTTCCAGTATTCTTTAAATACAGATCCAATGTCTACCTGCTGTAGTTTTCTAACTCATTCTCTCCTTCTCTATTCATGTGCATTTAATCCTCAGTTACAATGAAACATGTCAATATTCAGTTACTGTTCAATATTTTGGTAATAAGTGAGGCAGAGAAAGATGTTGACTAGAGCAGCCTTGGTCGTGCCATTCAGAGTTTGCTTTGTTTGAGTCTGAGGAAAGAAAAACATGTTTTCATTGTTACTGGTTGCTAACTATATGCAGTTGTATGAAAGGTTGTGCAGAAGCCAAAGATGGACATAAAGTTAAAGAAATAAAGTATAGAAAAACAAAATAGGAGTGGCTCTTTTTGCATAGGTCTTAAAGCACGCAAGTCTGGAAGCAGGAGAGTGGATTTCTAGTCCAGCCTTGTAATTTCATGTATGATTTTGGTTAAGCTATTTCTTTTTTTGTCTAGGCTATACCTACATGGTTGTATTAGGCAAGAGTTGAACACTGCTGTTTGAGCGAGGCTAGCCCAAGGAAACTGTGAAGTTCTACCTACCTGGTACAGCACTGTTTTGAGCGAAATATGTCCTGCTAAGTGATTAGGCCTATAAACAGAAGCTCAGCACTGTGTTAACAAAGCTACTCAGCTTTTCTTGGCTTGAACCTGGTTTCTTTGCAAATCGTAATGGAAGTTGTATTGATCTACAAGAAGAAGCCTAAAAATATTTTTAAATTCTTCACATGAAAGATTAAGGAAAATTAATTGTTGTCCAGCATCCAATTTTTCCAGAATTATTTAAAATACAGTGACATATGGCAATTATTGCTATTGCAGTATATTCAGAGGAGTGATGCTCCTTCTCTAAACATTGCTAATGCTAGGACCCCTGTCCAGAAGAGTTTATTCTCTGTGAAGTAAATAATTATAATATATGACTATTAAAAAGGAAATGTATAAAAACTGATTTAGGATTGAATTTGTTGGTATACTGAGATTTTTCTTTTTATGTGGTTTATGTGGTTAAGAGCACTGAGATTTTAGCCCTTCAGACTTTTTATTTTCCTAGGCAGCCATTGTCAGTTTTTCCGTTCCTTACTTTGAAAGCTCCTGCGAGATGGATGCTTGAACTGCCATTCTTGTGTGCTTTAAAGCATGGTACAATTAGAAATGGCAGTCTTTCAGAAATACAATAAGTATCAAAATGGTATTGAGATCCTCCTCTCTTTCTCACTATACTTTCTTGACTAAAATTAAATTAGCTGGTACGTACTATTTTTCTATCTCTTTAGGGAGACTAGGTTCAGAACTCCTAAAGTGAAATTATTGAATAGCAGAGTCTTTCAACAGCCTCACAAAGCAAAGAGACATGGCATAGCTCAGGGGAATGGTAATTTCATAGACTTTTTAATCTTTTACACATTTGTTAAACTGATTACAGCTAGATTAATAAGTAATCCAACCACTCAGGTTTACCCAGCACCCAATTTCAAGCCATTTAGCATCTACAAGAAGATTGTGATTTTCTTATACTTTTTAAAAATTGTCAGAGACATCACATTGTATTACTTCTTTTCCTTCATTGGTTAAGTGTGTATGCACTTCCTGCCAGCATGAAATATTTAATCAATTTGACATTTAGCTTTATGTGAAAATGCATGCTGCTGACATCCCTTTTCTTAAATGTGTGTAGAAAGTTCATGAAATAAAATGCTTCTGTGTGAGAAAATTAGAATGAAAGGTGATAAAAAGCGAAAAAAATCATATCCACTCAACAAGACAAATGATTGTTTTTGTTTCCAGTTGAGCCAACTCCAGTAGAAAGTGATAAAAAGCATTATTGTTGGAAGGATATTTGCTCTTTCAGGAGCTAACTCATGTTCATCACTGTAGTTTAAGTCCTGATCTATACGTTGATATTCTTAGGGCATGATTGTAATGGACTGATGACTTTTTCACCAAAATCCATATGCAGATAGCTGGGGAGTCTCAGAGAAAAAGTGGTGCCAAACAATAAAGTCTGAGTTCTGTCCTTAGGTTTATTGCCTCTGTGCAAACTGTCTGTGGTGGGTTGACCTAAGCAGGCTGCCAGATACCCAACCAAGCTCCTCTCTCACTCCTCCTGCTTAATAGGAGAGGGGGAGAAAACATGATTGGAAAAGTTTGTGCATTGAGATAAAGTCAGGGAGATGAGTTAGAAATTGCCATCACAGGCAAATGAGATTTGAATTGAGGAAAATTTAATTTATTGCCAATTAAAATAGATTTGGGTGAATAGAAACAAAGGGGAAAGTTAAAATACCTTCCCTCTCCTTTACTTTTTCCTAGCCCAACTTCACTGCTTCATTCCTGACTCTTCTTCCTCTTCCTGACCCCACATGGTGCAGGGGCATGGGGAATGGGGGTTTATGGTGGGCCTAGCTGCTCTAGACTGCACCTTTTTCCTTGTACTTTTTCCTTGTTCCAACATGGGTCCATACGATAGGCTGCAGTCCTTTAGGATAAACCTGCTCCAGCATGGTCTCTCCACAGGCAGCAGTACTTCAGGAAATATCAACCTGCCCTGGTCTGGGGCTCTCCAGTGTAGATATCTGCTCTGGTGTGGTCCTCTCCATGAGCTCCAGGGAAATACCTACTCCACTATGATCTCTTCCAAAACTCTCACCGGCTGCAGGAGAGTATCTCCTAGCTCCTGGACCATCTCTTTCTCCTTCACTGATCTTGATGTCTTCAGGATTGTTTCTCATACTTTTTTCCTCATTCCTTACTGTCTGCACATTATTTTTCCCTTTCTAAAGTATGCTTTCACAGAGATGCTGCCAGATTCACTGGTGGGCTCAGCTGTGTCCTGTGGTGGGTCTGTTGAAGTCAGCGGGAACTGGCTGTGTCCAGAATGGGGCAGCCCCAAGCCCTTCACAGAGATCATTGTAGCCAGCCTGCTACCATCACCTTACCCCCTAAATGAAATACACTGTCACAGAGACCAGATAGCCAGGTACTTGTTTCTGTCAGGCACTTGCTGCACAGCTAAATGGGAGCAGCAATATTCTGGTAGCATGGACAGTAGAAACTGGAGAAGACTCCCAAAAGATCTGTTCTTTGGGAAAAAAATGGTATCAGATAGGAGTGATAGTGTCCTTCAGTACTTAGTAAAATTCATTCTTCTTACTTACTGCATAGCTAATGTTCTTGTCTGCCACTAAAGAAGCTCTCTGGGAAGAAAGAAGAGGCTTAAGTTTCCCTTAGTTCTGCTGATCTACAGGGCCACCAGCATCAGCACTGTGTGAAGATTCTCATAGTTGGGAAGATCTTTTTACAGAGATGCCTTAACTCAGACCATACTGATTTCTTAATTTCTAACATGTTCCAGTTTAGACTGTTTAGGATTTTTTTATTTTTGCCTAAATTATAGTTTTCTAATGAAGAAGAATGAAAGCCACATTACAAAACAGTGGTGTTTTGTTTTCTCCTAACAACTGTGTTCCAGATTAATTAAGTAGTTGGGGTATTCCAAGCAATACTAATTAGTATGTTTCAATTATAACTGATGCAGCATAATTATGTAGATTTTTGTGGAATCTTACTGAGAATCATTATTTTGAGCACTAGATGGGAATATATGACAAATGGTACAGAAATTGCAAAACCCTTTCGGTATGACGTATTTCCCAAATCTGCTGCCAGGGATGGCAAAGCAATGGTCAGATGTAATTCCCTCTTGATACATGCTGACATTTCTCTGCCCACCAATGGAGAGAACTCAATATATGAAGTTTTACTTTTTTTCACTAGCATTACCCTACAATAGGAAGCAAACAGTGACTTTATTCTTTATACAGTTTTGTCACTTGACATACTGCTCCCTTCTCCTTGTCCCACTCAGGGAAAGGAGCAATTGGGACGAATCAGTGCTACATTTGTTCCAACAGCATGTTCAATCAATTTTGTTTATTGTGTATTGCCCTTTGTGCCTTTACCTGTCTCTCTTTCATACTCCATTGAATGCTTTCTTGCTGATGACTGCATTTGCAGCAGAGGGCTGAGATGTTGCTGAAGTCAGCAGCACTAATGCTGCATTAGAGAATCCACTTCAGGGAAAATAGTGTTAGATTTAACCCATGGGGTGCCAGTGCGTTGAAAAACTTGATGCTCAGAGGCAGTCTGTGTTTCCCAAACAAACAAAAATGTGTCAAGCTTTGCTTTCACAAACAGTAGATGCAATAGTAATTCAGTGGCAGTTTGCAGCAAAATGCTGTACAAACAGTAGGGTGAAATTCCCCTTGTGTGGCAAGCTTGTGATGACTTTCTCTGCTCAATTTGTGTGCACTGGGGCTATACAGAGGGACTAGGGACAAACTGGTGTAAAACATGTCAGCACTGATAGCAGTTTTTCTTGATTCATGGCTGTATGGATCCCGTGGTCCCCAGACAGCAATGCTTATTATTCCTATGCCTCAAACCAGAACAACTGCCACAGGGATACCAGTGTTCTGCCCCATATGTAATCATAGCCTGCAGGCAGGATTTTTCTCCCATTTCTTGATCACAGCTGTAATGTCACCTGTTAATTAGCCCACATCATGCAAAGATGCTGCACAGACACAAAGGCAGACACAATCATTGTCTGCTGGGATTTTTGCTCTAAAAGCCAGACTTTCTAAGCCAGCATCAGATTTTTGAATGCCCAGTTATAAAAATCCAGCATTCATTGCTCTGGTTAAATGGATGGTCTCTACAAAACCCACAATAGACAGAGATGAAGAATGGGGGTGGGGAGCAGGCTTTAATAACAAGCAAATCAAGTAGTGGAAATGATTGGCCATGTCCTCATAATGCAAAATTTTGATGGTTTAATGATTTTCTGGTTACACATGGAGAGAAACTTCCATGTTTCATTACTTCCATGATGCATATAGCAACCACCCATTTCCTGTTGGACAGTCCAATTCCCTTCATCCGTAAACCTGCATGCATTTTCTCTTTGTGACATATTCATGAGAAGTTTACATAACTGATAGCTTTATACACTGATTGCTTCTGCTGTCCCTTTAACACTCCTCTTATCCTTGCTATGACTTCAGGCACAGCCCTGCTTTCTTAATCCAAGCAGCCAGAATCTGAAATCACTTTAAGGAGTCTGTGGGAAGGTTTTGAGATTGGAAGCAAATGCTAGATACCCACATCCTCCAGGAACTCCTGTTAGGAGATGATCTAGAGCCTTGGAGTGAGTGCAAGATTATATGTTATCCACTGATGGGCTGCTTATTTTCCTACCTTTCCACACGGTTCAGTCAGGAAGCTTTTTGATTTTAATTTCAGTGTGTTAACTGAAAGTTGACTGGGTGGGTGGGGAACAAAAGCCTAGGATACTGTATCCAGTTAAACTGAAATAAATGAGGCTCCTGCTCATTTATGGACAGTGGAGTCCCTTCATCCCCTAGTCTTTTATGATCCATGATAAAGAAGGCGGATTCATCTACTTTTACTGGTCAGTTCAGGGAAGGTTTAGTGAAGTTTGGTAACACCTTACAGACGTTTTTCAGTCTTGGTGCTCCAGGGTTTTTTTCTGAAACATCACACACTTGACAAAACGTCCTATTTCTAAATTACTTGAGGAAGAAATGCTGGCTTATTAAGTAGTGCAATAGGAAGGATGTAGAACTGTTGATAACCCATGTAGGATCTTGTGAAAGCTGTAGGGACGATGATTTGCTCATGCATTTTCTCAATGAAACTGGACTGTATGATAAGATTATTTTATAATTCTAACTAAATTTCTAGTTTTAATTCAAACGTAAGGAAGACATGGGAAATTTTGGATACTTCACTATCTAAACATTTCAAGAATGTATAATTTCCTTTCTTTTAAAAAAACCTCCCATCATATTATTAGGATTTTCGGGAAACATATTGGTACTTCCCTTCAGATGCGCATCAACGAGCCTTTTTACTTGAGCCCAAACTACCTTGTTGTCTTCCTTGAATGGAGCCACTAAAATGGAGGATCAAAGGTCCAGTTCCATTTTTGATCACCTCATGTTTCAAACTTAATGCCAGCTGCTGAGTTTATGTATGCATAAGTATATATGGCCTCTGTTTAATTCTGTGCTGAATCCTGTGAAGGCAACATTTTTATTAGATGTGTCAAGAATTCTCTGCTATACTCTCATTAAAAGGTACATACATTCCTGTGTGCCCATGTAGCACAGGGATGTGGAAGAAAATGAAGACACTATTAAACCTGACTTACATTTTTTGCAAACAGAGATCGTGACACCAGATAGAAATTGTGTCATCCAGAGAAGGACATGTTTATTTTAAAAAATTGTGTTTGGTTTAAACCGTTTGAGAAACTCTCCTCTAAAACCAGGTTTCTTTGGTATCTCCTGTGTTCTTGGCATGTTCAGGTAAGATAGTTGCCAGGATATAGATCAGTGTGGCAAAGCCACGTTTTAATGTTTTTATAGTCAAAAGCAGGTTGAACTTTGTCTCAGCATTTTGGTTCTTATTTGAAGCTGTTCTGAGGTGTCTGTTCTTTGAACCTGTCCGGAGATTTTCTTTTCAAATTAGTACTGCTTTCCAAAGTCTTAACAGGTTATGTAGCTCACCCTGCTGCTGAAAAGCAGGGCCAACTATACCTAAATATTTTTGGCAGAAATAAGTCTAACCTGTTCTTAGAAACATTGGTCTCCTGAAGAAAAGCACACCTGCAGTAGTAAAGGACAATATTTGGCCTGAAGCAATGTCTTTTGGTGCATTACTTCAATAGCTCCAGTGTTTTACTACATAGTTTTGCTTTAGAGTAGAATATTTAAGTTGGAAGGAACCTACAACAGTCATCTAGTCCAACTGCGAACTGCTTCAATTGGGTTAATCCTTGTAGAATCATGGAGTGGCTTGTCTCCACTGTCTGTTCATTAGCTTCTTTACTGTTAGTTTGACCAGCAGTTCCCTACTTAGTTTCATCTATGCCAGTCTCTTGCTTTCTTGCCCAGCATCTTACTCCTGGGGATTGCTGGGGTGCTGTGTATGTTGCCTTCCTAGAGGAACACCCCATTATTCCTTCGAGATATTTCCCTGGTGTTTTCCTGTGGTTTCTGTTACCTCAGGACTCACTGGCTTATCTCCCTAAGGCTTCTGGTGTGCTCTAATGTGCTTAGCACAGTTTAGAGTGACTGGCCAAGTGCCCTCACCAGCACTCTGTCTCTGTCTACTTGTGTATCATCCCACAGCTTGCCAAGGTTGAGCCTGATATTGACTCCCTCCCCGCTTACATCTAGTTTAAAGCTCTGCCTTGAGCTTCGCTAGTTCCTGACCAAATACTCTTCTCCTTCTATTGCTGAGAAAAGCAAGTCCTGTCTGATACCGACATGCCTGGTGCTCCGGAGGCCATTTCATTGTCAAAACCCCCAAAATTTTGGGTTTGGTGACACCAGCCATGGAGCCGTAGACTCAGTCTGTCCGTTTCTTCCCATGTTGCTGCCTTTAACTGTAACTCCAGAGGAGGCTATAACTCATGCCTCAGATTCCCTGACCAAACGTCTGAAGGCCCAGAAGTCCTTTTTGATTACCTCTGGACCATGTGTGGCGACTTCCTCGACCCCTGTGTGGAAGATCAGGAACGGGCAGTACTCTGAAGGCCAGACAGGCTGAGAAGTGTCCTGGAGACGTCTGTAACCCAGGCTCCAGGAGGCACCAGACACCCCTATGGTCTGGGCCTGGTTGACATATTGGGCCTCTGTTCGTGTTACAAGGGAACCACCTACAACTATAACCAGTTAACCTTTGCCCCTGTCATCTCGACAGTGAGTGAAAGTTTTGCTTCCTTAATTCTCATCAGTATTAGCAGAATTATGAGGTATTTAAGCTCCTCACATATCAGTGGGAGCCCTGGCTTTGCCGGCAGCCAGTACAAGTACAGGTAGTGTGGTGATCTTGGATGTGAACAACTGTTCAGATCCTAACATTGCAATTTCACTTGTAACATCAATGTCTTCAGTTGCTTTAATTGAAGCTTATCCAGATAATCAGAAATCACCTTTCTTTCCCCTCTGGCATCCTTTTACTGGGATAAGGCCTGTTTGGAAACACTAGTGTATTAATTTGAGGGTTCCTGTTCCTTTGAGATTACCTGTCTGCTAATATAGTGCATGCATGTGAATAGAGATTCATCATCATTTTCTCTGAGTCAGATTAAGTCATCTTTGATATAATTTAAAAAACACATATGGATGAGACTGTGTTCTGGGAAAAGGCTGTTCTGACACCAGCTTGTTTTGAAAAAACATGAACAAGTGAAGCAGGGATTGTTCTGCATTTATTGTAAACATGCCTAAGCCATTTCTACAAATCCAAGAATTTATGTATGCCTTTATTTTTTAAACTATTTACATACCTCTGCACATTGTTGAATTGCCACTGTAGTCCATTATTTGATTTTAGTAAAACTACTTGTTAAACTTCTGAAAGTTTATGTTTTATGTTCAGACATAGACTCTTCCAGGACACTTTTACTAGGAAAGTAAGCACTATTTTATCTCTTTGCAGTTGATGAAACCATGGTTTAAAGACAAATGTCAGTTCTTTTGTGAGAGCACAGTTTCACAGAGACAGTGTTCCAATTAGAAATCAGGATTTCTGACTTTTTACCATGTGCTTGAATCACTGACCCCGCTGTCCTTTGTAGAGAGTGGGAGAGCTGCTAGATGGAGTATCTACACTGTTTTTCCAACAGCTAACTGGTGCTTAAAATTTCTGAGTATTGACTGAAGTTGTACCTTGTGCATCAGCTTTGTAAGAAGACCATTTCTGTTATACATGAGTTGCTTAACTCGCTGCTTTAGTAGAGTCATCCTGCCTATTTGTTTATATAATCATAGAATCATATAAAATACTTCAGGCTCAACAGTTCTACATTCACTTAGGTTATTACTAATTAGGCTATTACAAATAGAAAATAAAAGAAAAACACAGTTCTCCAGAAAAGAGTTTTATTTAGAGATAAGCAAGCTGAACACAGTAATCCACTGACCTGCTTAAGTGAGAAAATATTTATAAGAACATTCTCTACCCTGAACTGTCCATCTTGTTCTTAAATCAGTACAACACATTTTCCTGAGAAGACAGAATCAAACAGGCCATGATTTTACTGTAAAGCTTTTATTAACACCTTGCCAGAAACGTGATTTGAATAAGAAACAACATTTATACCATCAGAGAGGAAAAGAAAACTCACAAAAGCTGTTTTCATGCTAGCAGGTCTTGACTTCCATCCTTTTGACTTACCATTTGTGGAATATCAAAGGCAGACATCTCTTTCCCCTGAAAGGCTCACCCAGCCCACACTGGACTATGTGGTGCCAGTTGTGGTAAGGTGGATAGCTATTAAAAAAAATCGTAGCATGCTCTTTCTCTCACATAAATTATTCTCCCTTCTTGACATGTGAGCTTTGAATCCTGAGTCTGTTTTGCTGAGTAATCTCAAGTGTGCAAAATCAGCCCTCAGGCTTGAAGATTTTGTGTTGATTCGCAATATATGCAGTAGTTATTGGCTCTAACTAATGCAAATTGATTGAATTCCATGGAATCCATGGAAGCTATGTTATGCAGTAACATCAGCTGAGCCACTTTGGTGAGTACTCAGATTTATTTAGTTCAGTAAGATGTTGTAACTTAGATTTAAGATATTTGCCTGCAGAGGAAGAGAGGTTCTAACTGCTTCACACAGCCTCACTCTTTTATGTTTCTTCTGAATACTTTCCTAGTATTTCCTGCTGAAACTCACTATATCTATTACAATAATACTTTTAGGAGATTTAGAGATAAATATATTGATATCTTACAAAAAATGTGACTTCTTTCTAACACTGTCACTCTTCTCCCTATTGTCACTCCAAGTTATTAAAACTTACATGAAATGTATCTGGAGATACGAGAAAATACCCTTTTGAGTTTGATATTACTCCATCCTGGCTGATAAGTGTTGGGAACCATAATGACCTTTCAATGGGTAAACTGAGCAGCTGTGCCACGGAGTGTTGGAAAATTGTGATACACAAAAAAGGAATCAGCCACAGAAGGTTTTCATCTGATCCTGGAGTCTTTCTAATCTATTTGGTATCTGGAGCCTACAAGTCACATATAAGAAAAGAAATTTCACACGTGAAAAGAAATATTAAGAGTAAAACAACTATAGATTTATGTGTTTTGTTGGTTATTAAGTAAGCTGGAAGCTCTATACTCCATGCAATGCTTCAGAGCTGTAGTGCTTCTAGGAAAACATGCCTGTAGTAAACAGCTGAGTTCATAAATTTCTCAGTATCATACAATGGTTTCTATTGAAAAGGAGTTGTAGCTCACTTCAAACTCAGGGTGTAATCACATTTTATGTTCAAATTATATAGAATCGGTTTATGATGCCACTGTGATGGGATGTTGTATGTCTTTCTGCTTTAATTTCTAAGCAAAACAGCAAGACACATTGTGAATAACTTCAGAGAATGCACCGTAAGTCACTGTATTTTAACTGTAATCTGATTGAGGTCTGATATGCAATAAATTAATCTGGTTTCAAAGAAATTACAGGACAGTGACAGCTGCACCATGGTAAGATTACAGAGGAATTTGGTTTAAAATGAATCCAGCATCTTACAAGCCTACATGTGGTGCCATTAAACCAGTGAATGCTGAGGAACCTGGCTTCATCCTACCATTGTTAACACTAGCAACAGAGAGTGGGGAAGTGTGGTGCTGAGACATCTGAATTATTTGGGGGCGACCCAGCTTTGATTCAGATGCCTTGGTAGCTTGACATAGCGGTCAGGCTGTTAAATCTGATTGGAGGTCAGGGCTTATCAGCTCTGAAGTACTGCTGAGGTCATCTGGGTGGTACAGCATCTCAGTCCCAAGCTGAGAGACCCATATTTGTGCTTGGTATGTAACTTTGACCTCAGATATCTAGTGTGTTTTGGTGGACATGTGATTTATGCTAAAATTTGTGAAGCTTCCGGGCTTTAAGAACATTTTTAGAAGTGATGGTTTTGTGAATCCATGTAAATAATATGGGACTATTTATGTTAGCGAGCCAAACAGCATAGTGGTTTGCATTTTCTGTTTCTGTCAATACCAGCTGAAATAGCGATCGCTGATCATTAACAGTTCAATTTTTTAGCACTATTAACACTATTAGTAATATGATTTAAGGACAAAAATCACTGCCAGGTTCCCTCACCAAACACCACCATGTGTAACCAGTCTAAATTTTCATGTTCTTTTTTAATAAATGGTTTTGGGCATATTTCTGAAATTTTTGCACATATAACTGGACTGTCCTGTTCTAGAGGTAATGGCTGAAGCAACCCCTTGAAGTGGGTGGTGTATGGATGAGCAAAGCAGACATTGAACCTTGCAGATGAGAAGACTCTGTGATTATATCTATGTGAAGACCATGGTTATGTGAGAGTCTTGAAAACGGTATTGAGGAAAATTGTATATGAAGATCAAGGTCATACCCTAAGGGATTTTATTTTGAATAAGATTTTTTGCTTTGTGTTTCAGTGGCTGTTCCCTCAGCAGTGCCAGCTTGTGAGCCCGAGCCCAAAACTAGTGGGCATCACCCATCTCCACAATTCACTGTCTCCTCACGAACCACTATTTTTGCTGCCATGGAAGCCCCTTCTCAAGGTCTGCACACAGTCATGAATTGGAAAACAGTGGTGGTCGTCTTTGTTGTGGTGTTAGTTTACCTGGTGGCGGGAGGACTTGTCTTCCATTGCCTGGAGCAGCCCTTCGAAAGTATGCAGAAGAACACAATCGCGCTAGAGAAGGCTGACTTTCTTCAGAAGCACATGTGTGTAAATGAGATAGAGCTGGAGACACTGATTCAGGTAGGCTACATGAAGAAGACAGTACTTCTTGGAAGTTAGGTTAAACAGCTTGGTGGTTCACTGGTCAGCTGAGTTGGTGGGGAACAAAATTGTTCACAGAGCCCTTGGAATGGGCAGACTTTCCCAGTCATTTTATGGTCTGAGAAACAGAAATTATGTCTCCAAAACATGGTAAGTATAGAATCATAGAATGAGCTGAATTGGAAGGGAGCCATCAGGATCAGGAGGCCAACTCCTGGCCCTATGCAGAACATCCCAAGAATAACACCATGTGCCTGAAAACCTTGTCCAAACTCTTCTTGAACTGTCAGGCTTGGTGCTGTGATCGCTTCCCTGGGGAGCCTGTTCCAGTTCTCAACCACCCTGTGGGTGAAAAACATTTTTCTGATACCCAACCTCAACCTCTCCCAACTCAGCTTCATGCTGTTTCCTTGAGTCCTGTCACTGTTCATATAAGTGGAGAGATCAGTACTTGTATTCACTAGAATAAAGAAAGATGTGTGCAAAGAAAAGCAGAACTTAGTATCTGGAAGAAATTTTTGTGAGAGGTGACAAATTTGCAAGACATTTGCCTGTTATCTCTGTAAATTTTCAAAGGGTGTTAAGTTCTTGATTATTCCTCCAAATTAAACATGGCAACTGGAAGAGCAAACAGAAAATGATAGATAGGATTTTTGAAATAAATATTCAGCTAAGAATTCTGAAATTGCTGGTATATTAACTTCCAAGTTTACTATATTATGACTTTTAAATAAATGAAGAATGATGAAGTATACAATTAAAAGTAAAAAATACTTGTAACTTAAAAGCTATGGAATTTTAAAGGAAATAAATATCAAGTATGCAAGGATAAGTGGAAAATCTAGTAACATGCACAAAAAGTCTTTCAAGGATAGATTTATCTTTAATTGATTAAAACCCTAGACAAGGAAAGTATTAGGGATCTTACAAGACTTCTGAAGAGTATCTTCTAGGATTCCATGTAGAAACCTCTCAGTTAGCCTGGAATAAATAAAAATTAGACAAGAAATGCGAGATACCTAAGGAATATATTCCAAATTTCAACTTCAAGCTCCTATTTCAGATCTGAATTTGTGTCTGAGCCTTCCAAGAGCACAGTGTGTTTCCCTCTGGAGTGTTGCACCAGAGCTCTGTTGTGATTTCAGGCTGTTTGAAAGAACACAGAGCTGTCTCCTGGATTCTTGTGGCTATCTCCCCACCTATGTGAGTGAAATTTATAAGCACTGCTGTGAACATACAGGTTTTGGATCAGGGCTGGCTTAGATCACATCCTTTGTGTGTCTGCAAAAGACAGGTGAACATGTTAGGCTGCCAAGGTTCAGGGATATTGGATATTGTTCAGTGATATTAGATAATGTCTGCTGGCTAATTAAAGAATTTTTTGAAAACAGTAAAAGTGAGAAATTTGTATTCCCTTAACGGGAATGTCACTAGTAAAAGATATGCAAAATGCTTTCTTTCCTAGCAGAAAGCAGAACTCATACAGGGTACAACAAGCAAAGCACCATGGCAGGTTGGTGGAGTTCTGCATAGTGACTGCAGCAGTAAGATTTCTAAACAGTCCTAATTGTCTAGCCTAAGCTATGTAGCAAAACTTATTCTTTATTTTACATAATATTTTTCCTGCTTTCACGTCAAAAGTGGTGACACTAAAATAAAGAACAGGCATACTTTGTCATTAGAAAGCAGATATTCGGAACAAATGTTATAATCTCCTGGGATTCCAGTATGTCCTCAGGCATTACACTGGGTACCTGGAAGTCATTTTGCAAAGGTAAATTAAATGGGCTTAGGAGCTTAGCATGTGACTGTCTTAAAGCCAAGTGAAGCAAAATATTGAAACAGATTTGTCAATAAAGAACAAATTTCTTTGGATTTTTCTGTATGTCTGGGGGTGAAAGTGGCTCCAGGAATGTAATTGTGTATGCTGATGCAGAAAACTCTGATTGTAACTGACTTGCACAGAAGAACGGTGAACCACTGCTTGAAGATAATGTCAGGGGGTTAACAGTGTGCTTTCATGTCTTCATGTTGATGATCTCAGAAGTGACATTCCCCTGACTAGCACAATCCATTTCTGCATTGCACCAAATGCTGCATCTGGCTTTACAACTGTGAGTTGAGACTGATGTGGCAACCTCCATGAGTCCTGGCTGCTGTGCTGTGTACATTCAGCACCTGGCTATTACTAGGGGAACTATTCATGATTAATGTTATTTGACTACCTGAAAGCCTTTAGATGAACAGAGATCATACTCTCCAGAGTGACTGTGTTGATTCACCTCTGTGCTTTGGAGAATATGGAAAAATACAAATAGGGAGACCTTAGAACTAACTTGTATTATTTTATTGTGGGGATGGCTCTCAATCTTTTATAAGAAGACAAAAGGAATATCATGGTCCTTACAAGACTAATGATGCAAAAACTTATACCTTTGCCTAAATTTCAATCTTTGAAAGGTTTCTCCTTTGTAAAACCTTTGAGGAAGATGTACAGCGCTGTATGAGGAAGCTGCTAAAATTTAGTGGGGATGAGACATCCTTCCCATGTTTATCTCCAATAACCCATTGCATATATTAGTACTGGTAGCACAATTGTGAATTGCTGAGTCCAGACTTGGAAGTTGAGTCATAGACTTCAAAAGTAATACAGTAATGAAAGCAGTGCAAATCCCTAGGAAGACTTGAAGTATTTTAAATTTGTATTTGTCTCTTGAGTTTTGGTTCAGGTCTGTCTAATACTAACACAATGACAGGTAACTTTTTCTTAACAGTACCAAGTATTTCACAGTAAAGTCCAAAGTCTCCTGAAGTGGAAGTTCTTAACTGCACATTTTTAAAGCCCATTTCTGCAACTGAACATACTTGTTGCAGTGAAGCAAGTGCACTAATTAATGCCTTATGTGATCTACAGCTTGGAAAATAATGAATACCAGATTAAGAAAATGACAAAATCCTGTGTTCCATATCAACACTTTTGATTTGGAGACAACTAAAACCTAGAATATGCTAAAAGACAATAAAACTTCAGGTGCTTTAAGTACATTTAGCTGTATTGTACCTCTCAGATCAAATAGCAGAAGATAACAGGACTCAGGTGACTAGACATAGAGTTGAAAAATAACGTTGGTAAGTACATTTGCTAACATACTATAAGCCTTTATATGTCATAAGCCTTATAATAAGCCTTATATGTCATAACAGAAGCTTATTAGTAGCTGGGGTCAAAACCAACTCATCTTGCCTTTGCAATAATGCACAGAATGTTTATAATGGAGAGGTTATGCCTCTCGAAACTTGAGATTTTATCTATCATTAAGAGAGGGAGGAAGACTATCATGGTGTTCTGGCAAAGTAATTCCTATGGACCTGATAAGGGTATTCATGTTCTGTTTCTATGTATCCTGTGCACTGTGTATGAATAAAAACTTTCATAATGAGCCCTGCTTTCATAATGAGCCCGGCAAAATGATGCAAGATGGAGTGGCTTGTTGCTGTAAGAAGTGACTTATGTTATTGGTGGGCTGCTTTCATTTTCCTTGTTTGCCAGGGTTTAATTTAGGAGTGTGAGTGATAATAGGATATATATAAAAATATTACCCACCTGGGAATTAAGTCATATTATCAATGTTCACTAATGACTACAGCAACTCGTTAAAGTTAGACTGTAAGCTGAAAAGAAGCAGAACTGGAAATAAGCTAGTCAGGCTTTACTGGCTAATTATATTAGTAAGAGTTCATTTTTTGGATAGGTACTTTTGATTAGTGTTCTGAACTAGTTTTACCCTGAAGGTAAGCAAGAAAGGGAACATCCTATAAAGATGTTTCAGTTTGCAGCTGCTTGCTTGGTTCTCTAGTGTCATAAGCCAGCTTCTCTTTTGAGGGTGTTTCCACGTAAAATGAAAAGAACTTTCATGTGCTAGAAGAAAGCTCTAAATAGAGCAGGGAAAAGAAAAAGTACTTTGAATTAACTATGGAGAAGGTTTGCCTATTGCTGAAAGCAGGAAAAGACTATTTGAACTGTGAAAAAACCAGTGGTAAATATCTAATTATTGAGCCTTCTGCTGTCCCTCTGAAGGTTGTCTTATCCCAGCTTCCCTTCTTCCCCTGTCTTTATTTTACCTTATTCCCCCTAAAGGATATGAAAAAAAGTTCAAATCTCTTGGGTCCTGTCCTAGTTGGTGCAGGCACCCTAGCTTTTAACTTCAGTCCAGAGATACTTCAACTGTAGAGGAGACAGACTGAACCTAGGATACTGTCCTGTATCTATGCTGCTTCCAAAACTTAGCTGAGAAGTTTGCAGGGAGCAAGCTTCCCTATGGACTTAAATCTCTGTGCATATTGCTTGTTGAATGCAGTAGATTTGCCCTCAAACACAACGCATGCATGACAATCAAATCATTGTAAGTGTAAGTAGATCACTCTGGTTGATTGTCACTTAAAGACCTTTATGGGATAGGCAAAAGTATTTAAGGAACAGGCTTTCAAAGGTTATTACTTTTGATTATGCCTGAACAAAAATTACTGGCCTTGGTCCTTCAAAAATGCTGTTGGGGAAAAGTGAATAAATGGGAATTTATAATAAGAAGCCCTTAATTACTGTTTGAGGGGTTGGTGAGAATAAATAGAGGGGTAGGGTGTATAGAGAAAAGTTATTAAGGAATTAGTTATTAAAAGCTTCTTGCTAATGAGAAGCATCCTAATAATCCTCATAGAGAAACATCTGAGCATGAAAGGCAATTGAAACAACTTTTTGTATGCTTGATAGGAATGTGCTTGGAAAAGAATTGTAGAAGGAGATAATCATTATTGGATTAGCATGATCTGTGGAGAGGAATTAAGAGGAGTAATAAAAAGATGGTAAGAATCTTCTTTTCTTATTAAATTCCTATCTTTGATTACACATAGAGTAGATATGTGGCTCAGCGTTCTAAAAGGCTTGTCCTTGGAAAAGATTTGTTGTCTTTGTGCTTGGCATCTTACTAGTGGAATTATGGAAATATGAACAAGTGAACCAGGCCTTTCTTCCCAGGGAAGGTTTCTGTCTCGTCATCAGCTGCACTAGCTCCCATCTATCTTGTTGCCTATGGGTGTAACTCTAGACTTTTTCTTGATATATCCATCTTATTTAGTGATCTAAATAAGTATGTAAGAATGTGCCTAATATATTAGTGAAAGCTGGCATGTACTCACCCACATACCAAGGAGGATCAGATCTGTGAGTATCTGGACACAGTGAGGACCCACCTACACCCCTGGTAACAGGGAGCTGGCAGCTGTGGACCCCACCACTGCTGGCCAGGGAGGATGGCTGGCTGTGAGCAGTCAGGGACATCCCCGAGTCCAGACTCTGAGGTGCCTCCCCTGTGATGGGGACAAGCTGGGCCAGGACACCAGGGCACAGGTCAGGCCCCAGCTCAACAGAGCCTGTGGCTGGGCAGGGCAGATCTGCAGCAAGCTGTAGTCCAACACTTGTACAGTGCTGAAGGGCAGGGACAGTGAAACCCCAGTAGTTTCTGTTTGGTATAAGGAGAATATCATTGTCCTAATATCCATTGAGAAGAGATAGTGTTGTGTCCTTATGTTGTGGGGGAGAACTCTTGACACCTGGTGTTCATGTGCCTTTCTCTGGGCTTTGCGTCCTGTGTATTAACAACTAAGCAGCCCAGCATGGGGCCATCCCTCATTTAAAAGTATTTAAAAATTGCTGACTGACTATCAGCAAGTGGAATTGATAAAGCCTATTCCGCATTGTTATGGAGTTGGATTGCACTCTCTTTGGGAATACAGGATTCAGTTGTCCCAGTATCACCACAAATGCTGGGCTTTTGCTGGCAGATTTGTCTTCAGTCCCATGCAGACCATGTCTTTTTGGTTACAGCGGGACTGTAGTGTGCTGATACCAAAGGGGCTGAGAGTAAAATACACATCTGTACAACGACAGGGAACCAAACTGAAAATCGTGATCAGAAGTACATGTTTATAAAAACAAATAACATTGAGTACTTGCATTTACTTTGGTAGTTTTTCATTTCCTTCACTCCTACCTGCCTGTTGGCTTTAGCATACATTCATTACTTTAACAGCAATGAAGACATTTTCATCCCTTTGAGGTATTTCAAGTTATTGCCTTCCCTGAATGGGCGGCATTTCAAAAGAAGAGTTATCCTAGGTTGGTAGTTATTCATTAAAGAAGATTGCTCTTTCAATTAATAAAGTATACTGGAAAAATATTGTGTACTTGTGTACTGTGCTTGTAGCTCCTCTTGAGAAGGAAGAAGGGATCAGGAGAGGAGTAAGTGTGAAACAGCTTTGGGTACTTTGATGACCTGTTACTTTCAATGATACTTCAACTATACAAATAGCTGAAACTACTAGTTTAAAATGTCCTAAATACGTAGGGTTTGTCAACAGAGTGGTTAGCACTCTGGAAATAAGTTTTTTCCCCTACTCCAAGATAACTTGAGGATGCAGCTCTTCAGGTCATTACTGCAAAGCCTATCTGAAGTTTCACAGATTGGAAACTGTTGTAAAATTTCATGGTCTGTGTGAACTGGGAGAGTCTTGCCAGTGACAATGTCCTTGTTTGAGTTTTGTGTCAGTTTTCATCTAGTAGGATACTTCTGTGTAGGTGGATTTGTGGTGGTAGTAGTAAGGCATTCTTTACTTGTCACATGACCTGAAACTGGTTAAGTGCTGTTAACTGTAGACTGATCTTGTCTCGCTGTTTGGTTTCTGTCCTCCATCTCTGTATGCAAAATGCTATGTATTAAAATGTAGCATTGGAATAGTTGGATATTTATAAATGAGTGATGTCAGTCAAGCTTTAAAGAAAAAATGAATTTGTTCAGGATGAGAAGGGAGCCTGAGAATCTTAAAGCTATCTAAAGCAGCGGGACACTCCTTCACTTTAGGGGTTAGTGTTTGGCCCTCGTAGACTTGCTAGACTGCGTAAACTCAAACGCAATTTAAGTGTAATTAGCTTGCTGACATTCACTCACTGAAAGGGAAGGCAAGCGGCATTCCTTGGCAGAAGAAACATGCCAGGGTAGCTGACAGTGTGTCATGGCCTATTTAAACAGGCAACCTGTCTGTTATGCTGATTTATGCTCTTCTGCATAGACGAGCAAATGATCTCTGCTTTAACACCCCCTGCAATATGTCAGCAACTGGTACAGAAGCCCTTTCAAAGGGTTTGGTCCTAAACACTTCCTTTCTCTATATCCTTGTTTCTTGAGGTATGGACAGGTGCCTGAGGAACCCTGGCTTTCTGCCCATGTGAAATGCAACTGGTCCAGCCTGCAGCTTGCTTGTGCTGTAGTTTCAGTATCAGGTTAGCCTGGCATGCAGCCACTCTGCTTTTAAAAAAGGCTGTCCCATACTGATTTCTTTAGATATAGCATCTCTGTTCTTGCCCATGTGCCTCTTCTCCCACTCCTTTCTCTTTTTGTGGGGCAGTGTGCTGAATAACTAAAAACCGGAAGTAGATTAGCTGAAACTAGCCAAACCTAAAAAAGCAGTAGAGGAATATTTATGAGCATGAAGTCAGTTGGAAGTATAGGCAAAAATGAGTGAGAAGTGCAAAATGCAAGGGGAAGAAAAGAAAAAAATGTGGCAAATAAGCCACTGGAGGGAATAGATTAATGAAAAGAGAATCATGAAGGCTAGGGAGAGAAGTGGTGTTAGGTGGATGTATTTAACAGTCAGTGCTAAAACCACAAGAGAATGTGAGGTTATAGAGAAGATCAGGAGAGAAATCATAGACACGAACAGATGAGAAGTGGGACAGTGGTAAAATAGAATGGTTACCCTTGCTTTGCACATGGACTGTATAGTAAAGGGTGAAATATAAAATCACAGTGACAATTTATAGATCATAAACAATAGGGGAAAAAAGAAGTGGTTAAAAAAATGGAAAAAGTAAAAACAAACCTGTATTGATAGGTGGGAATTCTGTGTGGACAAAGACAGAGAGGATGTAAGAGGCAGCACTTTGTTTCTCCTGTTGAGCCCAGCAAGAAGTTCACCACAACTACCAAGGCTAAAGACTGGTGGCAATATTTAGAAGGAGGAGCAAATACTAGAGTGAGAGAAGAGGAAAAGATCTAGTAGTAGTGTGAGTAGCGTGATAACAGCAACACAGAGTGAGGTTGGAGCAGAATGGGAGAAAGGCAAAGTGCTGGAAATGTTAAGAGGCAGAAAGACAGAAGCTTGGTTCCTTTACTGTAGTTTTGTGGAAATTAAACTCAGTTAGGAACATTTGTGAAGGATAAAGGCAGCAATTTTGGCTGTTGTTCCAGAGTAAGGTCTGAATTTCTCTATGGTGGACAGTAACTTGCATGAGATCTACAAGCAACTAGAGAATACATGCCAAAGCGCATCTCAAAATTGAACTTGGAGCAATTCAGATGAATATGCCAAATGCTGATGAGAGATTTATTTCCATGCTTTGGATGCTGATATATTTAGCTCTATCTTCCTTTGGACTATGAATCTACAATGAAAACTAAATGTGTATGTCCCCATGATACAATATGGTGCATTTTTAGAAATTCCCAAGCAAACATTCAGCAGGCTGGTATGTCTGCCTGTATTGATTCAGTGCTATATGAGACACAGGACAGTGACAGGAAGCAGTACAGATGCTTCAGGTTCTGTTCAAGATATTGTTCATTCAAGCCTCTGTATCATGCTATATTTATGGACATGTGATCCTGTCCAATGTGGCAACTGGAAAGTTTGAGCTGATCACGAAGTTGTTTCATGGTGTCTCCAAGCTATCTTATTTGTTCATTTGAAATGGGATATATATATATATATGTATCCCCCATATTTATATAAATATATAAATATAAATAATATAAATTAATCAATTATTAATTGTCTGAAAGTAAAATCCATGGTTGGCTAGCTTTAGTTGACTTCACAAACGTTATTTGTATTTACCACCCTTCTAGCTGCTTCTAACAGCAGCTATTCCCCTTGGGGAATTTTTCTTTTGGCAGTACTTGCTTCAAGAATGTTATTTATGAATCAATTTGTGATGTCAGTCCTTTACTTCTCAACTGCTTTGTATCTTTTGTCATTTGTTTATGCATTGTATCTTTCTTCCACCTTAATGGCTATTCAGTTCAGTCATATATTCAACTTTTGTGTACAGAAGATGCTACTATACTTTGAGCACATATTAAAAAGCTTAAACCTAAGCTGTTTCCATGGTCCTAGAAATTTCCCTTGTAGCCTATACCAACTTGCATGGGATACAGTGAGGCATGCATAAGGCTGATTTGTTGTCTCTTTGCAGCGTGCTGTTGATGCTGATAATGCAGGAGTCAGTCCTATAGGACCTTCCTCTAACTCCAGCAGTCATTGGGACCTTGGAGGTGCCTTTTTCTTTGCTGGAACAGTCATCACAACTATAGGTATGTTTGTTTTTTAAAATACATAGTCACACTGAGACCTGGATAATGAAATAAATTTGAGGAAGGTAGACCACAAAGAAATAAAGTAGCTGAACTGCACTCCTCTCAGTTTGCAGAAGGCATGCCTCTGCTGTGTGCCAAAGGCTTTGGGTCTCTAGGGAAGTGTCAGAAGCAGTTTGCATAATTAGGATAGAACAGCAACGCTGAGCTGAAAACAGGTAATACTGATGTAGGCTTTATAACCCTGTTCTTGATGTATATGTGGACAGTCTAAATTTTTACTAAAAAGATCAAGAGGCAGTACCCAGTGAAATAACTATTCTATGGTTGTTGGGAATTTGGATTTTAATATTATAGGTGAATTTGCCCATAAAAGTAACTTTCTTCCTAAGTACATCAGGTAATTTTGGCTTATGCTCTGAAGTTTAATATCAGCATTCTTCTCATACCCTACTCCCTGTAACTGGAAATACATTCTCAAAAGTATTACATCCTTTTAAAAATCCTTACTCACTTTCTTATTAATAATTGGAAGGAATTCCACATTTTTTACACATTGTGTAAAAAAATCCATCTTTTTTTCATTTCTAGAGTTCATGGCCTTGAATTACTGGCACACTTCTCTTTATTAAATGAAGGGGTATACTGAACTGCTCTATTCACTTTTCTTGAACCACTAATTTTACTAAGATAATTCATGCCCTTATCATCTGTCTCCCCATGTATTGTGTCCCATGCAATAAGTCTCTTGATCTCTGAATGTTAGCCTTAGGTTTTTATTCTGTCCTCTGTAAGCCACTTCCTCTCTTGAGGAGTGTTCAACAGCTGGGATTTCAGAGGATAGTCTGAAGGAAGAAGAAAATAAACCAATAACATTGATGATAAAGTTAATCCCCTAATAATTATACAGTAGTCTTACAATTTTAAGCTTGATCTCAGTGCTGTCATAGTTAGAGAGCAAGAGATCTGATTATTTGGAAACAGTGGCAAATTGTTGTTCTTTATTTGCATTGCCTTTGAGTATTTGAGTATTATTCTGCTTTAAATAGCGGATAAAGTGATTCTGCATTAAAGCTGTGATGCACACACTGGTGACTGTACAGACAAATAAACTAACAATCACATAACCCTCCATTGAAGTGTGAGAATCTGACTGAATTCTGCAGGTAATACAACAAAAAAATCCTGTGGCAATGAAAAGATTTGCCATGGTGATCATCTCAAACTGGAATCTGTGCCTTTGGCTCTGCCTTTTCTTTGTTGTCAGAGTGAGGAGGAAAGAGTGATTGTATAGAGCCTCCCTGTGTTCCCCTATACATTAAGCTACATTACCATGTATTTTTAAGGGTAGCATAAAACCAGCAGGTGGCAAGAAAGGAAACATTTCTGATTCAAATGTAAGAAAACCCTTTCTTAATATTTGTTTACTCAATAGACCCAAGTGACGAGCTTTTAAATTACTCATTAAAATAAATGCCACTATGTAGGCATAGTTTATTTAGGTATATTCATTGACATCTGCTATTTAAATAATGTATTGAGAAGACCTTGGATTTTTGCCCATATTTGTTTTAAATTCTCCATGAATAAGACTTTTATAGGCTGCATAAAGCCTGTGTATTTTGTCAGGGCATGAAAATTACTTTAGTTTATCCACCAGAGAGGCCCATTAGGGCTCCTCGTAGGCTGAAACTCAGCAGACTAACCGCAGTCCAGTGACCTGTGGAGCCTGGATTTTTTTTTGACTATTAGGAGAAATCTGGGATCACGAAAAGGACAGTAGGTTATGGGATGCACAGTGTTGTGTGTCGGCATAGCTCTTTCATCCCATGACAGAGAGATATCCATTGCCAGTGTCACCAACCTAACAGGATGAGGACCAGACACTCTCTTAGATTTCCACTTCTCTGGATGCTTTATTTTATCAGTAATTGATGATTGTGTAATAATTTTTAATATTCTAGTACTTATGTATAGTTAGAATCCAAATATCTATAACATTTCAATTAAGATACCTGATCTTGAATAAGAAGTTGTAAATATTACTGTCACAATTCTTGGGGTTTTCTGTCTGTAATATTTTAACAGAAATACTATGGCTACTGGAGTCATAATGCTACATGAATAAAGAGTTCAAGGGCAGATTTGCATAGTGTGGGTACAGTTTGGAGGCTGCAGTGTAATGGTCAGTATGATGAAGGGCTTAGGAAATTATGAGCTAACCACTGAAAATGATTCTTTCCAGGTGAATCACACTCCCATCAGGAAACCACTGGCACAGGCTAAGAGGAGCAGCAGCATGCAGGCACTAGGCCAGCATGGAGGGTTTTGTGCCATGATGTCAAGCTAGATTAATTAATCAAACAACAATTTTAGATAGGCTGAATCTATAGAAAATGTGGGTTACTGAGGCTAAAAAGAATGGAATAACAGGGAGTAGCTTGTCTGGGAAATGACATCATGGCATGGAAAGTCTATAAATAGGAATTACAGATATGCCTGCAGGAAGAGCAGTTTTTCAAATCCTAATAGTTTTTTTCTAAAAGGCTGTGTATAAGTTATGAGAGTCTGACAATTGTTTTTCTCCTCAGGGTATGGAAAGATGGCTCCAAGCACTGTTGGAGGCAAGGTTTTCTGCATCTTGTATGCCATCTTTGGGATTCCACTGTTTGGCTTCTTGCTGGCTGGGATTGGAGACCAACTTGGAACCATCTTTGGGAAGGGTATTGCAAGGGTGGAAAAAGTTTTCAGAGTAAGTTCACTGTCAGTTTTTTGCTGGTGGTGTATAGCTCTTCATTCTGTTGCTATTACCTGCAGCCCTTTTTACATGTTGGGCACCATGAAATACTTACATGTCTAGTTGAGATGATGGTTAATGTCCTTAAGGGCCTCCGTAGCCAGTGGAGAGAAACAGACTTCTCCAGATGGTGATGCAGGGGTTATAGATCTTGCTTTGAATTTCCTTACTGAAGGTATCTCTGGGGAATGTATCTCCTAAGGGATGTTCTTTACAAGGAATGGTTGTAAAACAGCCTTCAAAACACTGGAGGTGGCTTTGGACATTCATTGAAAACAGAGATAAGGTAGTGGTAGTGTAACTTCTGGAGGAACAGGAATGCAGAGTAGGTCCTGACTGTATTACCAATAAAGACTAAATTATTAAAAGGCTTGGAAAGTAGGATTACTGCTGTGAACTTGGAAAGAGAGATGGATGAGTGATATGTCTTCACTGCAAGGAGACAGATGTGTTGGAGTATATCTGCAGCTCCATGACAAAAAACTGCTGTAATGGCAATGACTGAAATTGTCTTTATGGTATTGACCTCCCTGCCTACCCTAAATTTTTGTATAGACTTTCTTATATGTAATTTCCCTCTACCTTGCCAGTACCCTCTGTTTTTGAGTTTTTATCATTGTAAGCAGTTTATTCACAAGCAATGCCACAGACCTGGCAAATACTGTTTTGCTGATTTGCCAATGGTTCACTTCAAGGATTCTCTCTTTGAGACAGAACATACAGAAGTGACCTGCATGATGCTTCCCTTGGAGGTGACATAACAGAAAAGTCTTTCCAGGGACCAAGTGAATGAGAAGCTGTCCAAGCTGGTTAGTTTAATAGGCATCTATTTCTAAAACATTCCCACAGATGAGAGCAAATTAGTTGTAACTGTCTTTGGAAGGAAGTAATTAAGTATTAGACTGGAGTATGAGCAATTTCCATTTTGATTAAATGACTGTGGAGTGTCCCAGACCAGCCATAAGTAGTATCTCACAGACTAAATGTGGAAAAAGGTGACTAGTGATTATGGGTGAGTAAGCATCTACATGCCTGTCTGGGGAGCACTTGAAAAGGGCCTGTATTTTCATTAAATGAAAATAAGGTTATTGAAAAGTGTCTCAGGTTAGTTCTGCAAAAACAGAAATAGCAAGATCGCTGGTTTCGGTTTTGCCTACCTTTTTATTATACTTGCTTCGCTTCAGTGGAATCTCAGAACCTTCCAGCCTGCTTCTGCCCAAGAAAAACAACAGTCTTGAAGTCATGATATGAATTGAGAGTCAGAAAATCTTTGATTAGTTGTCCGCTGAGTGACTTTTCAATATGTAACTCCTGTATCTTACTTTGTAATTGTCTCCTTAATGCATTCAAATTCAGCATGTTTGTGGGAGTAAAACAACCTGCTACAACCTTTAAAGAAGGAACATGAAAATTAGGAAAACAGTTAGCAAGAAACTAGAAGGAACAGACATAGGCTAAAAAGACGCTAAAAAGCATAATCTAATGTTGTGTGGTGTGCCTGACAAATCTTCTGGAGCTAGCTCAGTGGTTACTGAGTGTGTATCAATGATTTAGTGATATCACAAACTGCATTTCCAGAAAGCTTGTGACAAGTTTCTCATAAAAGGCATGTTGTTTTGAAAAACAATTAACAGAAACGGAAATCCGTGCTAGGTCTCCCCCATGGGCCTTATAGTGGAGTCCCTAAGATGGAATTCAGTAGCTACCTGTATTATTTGTCCCCAAGGACGATTTGGGACAGTCCAGTTTCTTGTAGAAAGAATGGGAAGAAACTGCATGTGTATACTGCATCAAGTTTCCATGTTCACATGCCTCAGCACTTTGCTGCTGTCTGGATCCAGTTGCCTCTGTTTATCCCATTCACTCTTAGGGTGTGGCTAATGTCAGGGCTGCCAAGAGTTCCTGAAATCCTTGCACCTTTGTCATTGTCTGCAGAGGTGGAGGGGATTTGAAGGCATCTTGATCTTTCACTGTGGTTAGAATATTTCTGAAGCTAGGTAAGAGGCAGTGTGCATACACTGGCAAGTGGGTCGCAGAGGAAGATTTCTCTGTTGGCTCAGCAGTCTTTTCACCCAAAGCATTTCCTTAACTAGTCTCTTGCACTATCCAACATGAGCATGGAGCCCATGCCACACAAGGGACAGCTTGCCTGTGGCATCCCCTGCCATAGCTGGAAAGATGAAAGGAGTATTCGTCCCAGAGGAGTTGTGCTAGAGCACTTCTGCTGCCTCCAATATGACCTGTGCAGTGCCCCACCAAACCTACCTTAATTAGCAGCACAAATGAGGGCCTTAGAATCCACATTTAGCTGATGCAGTGATCAGCCCACGCATTCTGTGAGAATTTTAAGAACAATTTGAACTTCACAAAGTGAGAGAGAGACCTGCTCTTATCAAAAACATGGTATCCTCACGGTATTGACAGAATATTTCAGCAGAGGAGCTGGACACATGCCACCACTCATCCTGAAATCCAAAATGTTGCTACTTATTTCAGTGTGTAACTAACCAGGGGAACAACTATTCATTTGTGGCTAGGTAGGGCTGGAAGCATTTCGTTGCAAAATAATGCTTTGTGAAAACTGGAACTTTTCATGTACCATTTTAGGAAAGGGAATCACTGGCAGAGTGATGCTGCCTACGATATGAGGAGGTATCCCGAACCCTATGCATTGATTAGTCTGTGCCATCTATCCTAGTGTGTTCTTACATGCATTCAAGTCTGAGTCCCTAGAAAATGGGTACTTACAGGGCCATGAGATTCACTATATACACTGATCACAAGCATTCAATTTCTAGGTCCAGTGATGAATCAGTTCTTCCAGCACATCTGGGAAAAGCAAGTACACACTCAAAGTCTAATTAAAAAGGTGGTAATTCCTATAAATAGTTTTTCACCTGGTAAAGCTTTCCAGACAGAACAAAAATGAAATATGCATTTCAAGGTGACAAAAAACCATAAAAGTAGTGTTTTTATCTTACATATATGAAGGATCTTATGAACAACCTGTGAATGTGTCTGTAACAAACAGTAAAAAAAACTCCATTCTTTAGGCTTGCTCTGTACACACACAGAGACTGCAACCATCTAAAGATAGAAAGGAAAGCACACCATAGGCAGAGCACACTGTTACAGAACACAGCAGCTGTCATTATCATGAGTTAAATATAGGCTAAATTCAGATAGTCTTTATTCAAACTTTGAATGACTGTTTCGATTCTCACCAGAAGTAGATGAGATTAGCACAATCTGAACGATCTTCCCTCATGCAGTTCAGTACAGATGCAGGCACTCAGCTTGGGTACTATGTGCTTCTGAGAGCACTCCAGGATTTTATGGCTTCTGAGGTAAAGCCACTGTGAACACAGTTCCTGGTTTTGGTTACTGCTTTCACTCCTGGTTTACAGCAGGATGCTGAGGATGGGTCTGGCAGCACAGCTGGTAGAGTGTGAATTGCAATACAGGAATGTGAAAGAGTAGCCAGAGACAAGGCTGCACCACTGAAAATACACTACTTTGTGCAGAAAGGTAATGCCTCTGTAAGCAACTCAGGCTTCACTGAAACAGGGACTTATCAGAAGAGACACATCTGCTCACCTGTCTTTCAGGGTTCAGCGTAGGAACATGTTTTGCTCCAGTTTTAATACACATGGTGTGAAAGTGATCCACACGTTTTTTGATTTTTTTTCTGAAAGACAGCCGTACACATCACCTAACCTCAGAACAGTCCTAGGAAAAGTAGTTCTTAGTTATCAGATGAGGCTGGGGGAGAGGAGTGAGACTAGTCCAATTGAGCTGGTAAAAAGCCTCCTTTTAGCAATTGCCAGAGCTCTACCTTTCCTAAACTTTGTTGTTTGTCTTTCTGAATGCATGAGATTTACCGTAGCTACTCTTTCTCTTAGACATTCAACTCCTTTTTAGAGATTTTTTGCTTCTTTGGTCTCTTTTCTTACTGTGTGACAGGAATTGTTTTTACTAATACCTTCCCTAAAAATGAATGGAAAACAGAACCTGGGAAAGAAACTTTGTACGAGAGAGTAACTGGGCAGAGGAGGAACACTTAAAAATGCAGTCTTTTTAACTAGTCTCTGCTCTGTTCATCCATTTGCTCTATTGTCTTTCCTCTTTCTCTCTCCTCCTCTTCTTTCCCTTGGCTCACATCAAAACTATAGCATATCTGCCACCAGTGCAGGACTGATGAGATGTCAGCAGTTTGCTGCTCAAAGAAGTTATTTGAGGTTTCCTTGAAGTGCCACGTTTACCTCTCCTTCCCTAGGGCTTCCCATAGCCCAGGGTCCTCCCACAGAGGCCCCACCCTGCACTTTCCCTTTCTAGCCCTATGTCACCATAATCATTCTGTCTCGTGAGAAGCGGCTGAGGGAGGTGGAGCTGCTTAACCTGGAGGAAAGGAGGCTATGGGTGACCTTGCTAAGTGGGGATCAGTCTCTTCACCCAGTTAACAAGTAATAGGACAGGAGAAAATGGTCTCAAGGGGAGGTTTAGATTGGATATTAGGAAAAATTTATTCTCTAAAAGGATTGTCAAGCAATGGAATGAGCTGCTCAGGGAAGTGGTGGAATCACCATCCCTAGAGGTATTTAAAAGACGTAGAGATGCTATTCAGGGACATGGTTTAGTAGTGGAATTGGCAGTGCCAGGGTGAAGGTTGGACTTGATGATCTTACAGATCTTTTCCAACCTAAATGATTCTGTGATTATATGGAATAGAGAATTTCCCCTCATAATTCCTAGAATTTCTTTTCACCAGCAGAAGTAATGTTTCTCATGAACTTAGTTAGATATCTACAGGAAGACTTAAAGGAAGAAATGTTGCAAAGGCTTTCCTCACACACAAGGTGACCTTGTTATAGAAGGACCAGAGGTGATGTAGCCTTGGAGAGAATGATTATGCAGAGCATGGAGTATGCTGAGTAGAAATATTTTTCATTTGATTCCTGTGATTCTGTGCCCCTCTCACAAGGTGGGAATTTGGTCTTTGAAGTTACTTCTGTTTTGCTTAGGGAAAAAAGTAATCTGTCTGGTGAGAGGTTGTACAGATAGAACAAAGTGGTTTACAGTAGTGATTTACAAACCCAGAACAAATGCATGTAAACAATTTCAGCTCATGATCTGTTCTTTTGCCTATAACACCTCAAAGGTCCTTCTGAGAGTCACACTTTCCTGAGCAAGGTTAAAAAAGGGGTACTTGTAGGTCAACAAAGGATTAGTTTATGTATGTAGATACTTATGTAGTGTTTGTTTCAAGTAGGTATGCACCTGAATGTGCATTTCAAATATGAGCATCCTGAAATTTAGGAGTGATTTAAAATAAAATCTGCTACCAGATCTGAATTTTGCAGTTAGTTAACACTAGGTTCATGGACATACACATAGCCAAACACTAACAGAAGAGATTTGCAGCCAATGTGTTTTTCTTCATAATCCTGATAAAGCATATTTGGATAAAAATTAACTTTACAACATAAGAATAATAAAACATGCAGTTACACTCTAGTTCTTGCTACCAATACATCCATAGTGCCTCACTAATATGATGAGCATTTTAATTTAATTTTCAGTTCTGTTTTAAATCTGAAGACATGAATTTGTAAATTATGATAAAAGTGAAATTAAGGAATGCAGGTACTGTAAGAATCCGCAAATTGCAGCAACTGCGTAGGCTCTACACAAAGAGCATGGCAGAATGAGCAGCTTGGAAGAGTAAAATACAGCAGCTGGTGTGGTGGGCAAGGACACACTGGAGTCAGCAAATGCTCTGCCTCTGTTTTTTTTCAGCTTGTCTTCCTCGTCAAACTTTATTTAGACCAAAAGGAACCATCTTTAAAAACACAGTCAGTGCTGAGATGTTGGACTCTTTGGGATCATTTGTCTCTTGCAGTTTAAGGCTGACTGACATGCTCTCCTCAGGAAAACAGACTTTGAGACGATGACTTTTGAAGCATATGGAGATTTAAACAGTGTATCTCCCATCACACTGGAGATACGGTTTGTGAACCAGTTCTGATGGGTGCACTTCTCCCTCCATCCTCTTGATAAGGAGTTTTAACGATGCAGAAACAATAGGGTACAGTGAGGAAAAATGTTTTGATCCTTTCAAAACTATTGTCTGACAACTGTTTAAGTCAAAAGCATGAGCACTCCTGAAATGCAGGGCTTCATTGTCAAGATGTGTGCTCCAGCTTGGAAAACTCTGGTTGCATTTTCCTCTGGTTCGTCAGTAACATGCCTGCTACAAAGAGAACTGCTAATCTCTCCCTGTACTCTACAAATGTATTCCTTTCTCTGCTCCTTCCCACCTGGGGTCCTTCAATGCCTTCCTTTACAAGTGTAGTTCTAATTGCTTTTCCTGGATGCAAAGCAATCCAGGTACAGGGCCATCTGGACACTTCACTGGAGTATATCTAGCAATGGCAGAAGTGTAACTGAAGGCTCTTATGAAGTAAGGAATATGAATATGGTGTATGAAAGATGGAGTATGAAGGGCAGATGTGGTAATTTTTCAATACCTATGTCTGAAATACTTTTCTTCTTGAGATATTGCAGGCCACATCTTTCTCATATTTCTAATCTGTGTTTTAACTATGGTGATGGAAAGATAGCAGGAAGTTTTGTTTTAGCTTTTGATCATCACCTGCTTTAGTAGTTCTCATGCTCCACTGCCAGTAAAACATCCAGGCGAAAAATAATCCTCTGGGTGAACAAAACAACTGATGGTGCAGGTTGTGACTTCATTATGTGTGGTGACTATTCATCAACCAGAGCCAAATTTGTCTCTGAATTCTTTATTTGGTTCAGCCACTGTCTTGAATATGTTGATTTTAGTCTTTAGATGTCTTACACCCTCCATTATATTTGGGTTGTAGGAAAGTATCTATTTCTGCATAGACCTAAGATAGTATGCTATACTCAAAAATTAATTAAAAATCCCAGCTTTTGACATTTTATGCCCTCTAATTGGGTATTTAATTCAGTTAGTGATGCTTACAGCTATTCTGCACTTCAAGGAAAGAAACTTAAGTGTAGCAGACCTTTTGCTGACTTGTTCTTATCTTCTGGTCTTTAATGGTGAGTATGTTATGTCTAAAGTTTACATGAGCTGGCAGTGTAACACATCCTTCTTTAATTTTTCAAGTCAATAAAATTGGCATATGATTTAAGGGTTAATATTAACTTGAACAGGTAAATTAAGATCTTGACATCTCTGAAAGATCTTATAAATGTTTTGGTTTTATCTACAATGTCTGAGGGTTTGCAATAAGTATAGCATCAGTCTGAGGCAAGTTCAAAGAGAGAATCGTGAAAGGTCTTGAAATGAGTGTACCTGTAAAGACAGCCCCAGGAGGTGCTGAGCTTGGTGGTAGTTGAAAGGGCATAGAAAGGGAATTCAGCAGCTCTAAGATAGGGGAACATGTCAACCCCAGGAAGAGATAATAATTGCTCTAATTTTAGAATCAAAACAGTCTCTCTAAAAACTTGGTAGCGTAAACAGGGAAGGAAAGACTATTCTAAACACAGACTTTAAAACTAGCTTAAATCCAGAGTATAGTGTTGTCTGGAAATATCAAGCCAGTCCCAGTGCACCAAAACTGAAACCCAATATGCACTGAAGTCCATTGCCGAAAGCAATTATCACTGGCATTAATGTATCACCTCTTTCTCTTTTCATTTTTTTCTTCTTCATTATTTAAAACTATTAGAGGCTCAAGTCTTCACTAATTCTTCTTTCTAGTCATACTTTTGTCACTGAGCTGCAGTGTTCATAACATTTTGCAGCTCTTAGAAACTTCTTATTGCAAAAAAAATGGTCAAGAATCCATGATTAATATAAAGCTTTATCACTGTTCATATGTCTGCCTTTATTGCAGTAAATTGTAATAGTTCATTTTCCTTTCAGGATGCAATTTTCATTGTATTGCTTTCTGATTGTGGATAACAGCAGCTACTCTAGTATATAAACACAAAATCCTCTGTTGTCTTCAGTTTTTTCTTCATCTACTTTAGTCTTTTTTTTCTTTGTAGGGTGCCTAATATTTTAGCATCTGTTTGACTGTTTACACAGAAATAATGAATAAATCAAAGACAGGTGTAGCAGGTGATAGTGGTTAAAAAATTAAGAGCAAAGTAAGAGCAAAGTAAGTTGTTTATTTGACACTGAGAAAAAAGGTTTTCAAACCCTTCTGTGGGTGATGGACTGATCTGTAGATGATGATTTAATTTATCATCCTTAAGAACATAAAAACAATAGAATTATGAGGAATTAAGTTTTCAGGAAGGAGTTTTCTTCCACTGTTAATTTTAATGTACTCAGGCTATTTTTCTATGTACCTCAGGGATAATCTCTGGAATATGATCTCTGTCCTTTTGCTAGCTATTGCTCCCTCTAGTTGTTTATTTTCTGGGTTTTTTTTGTGATGAACAAAGATGTGCACTATTTCTTTCTCTATATCAAAGGCCAATCTTTGTCACCTCTTGGTTTGAAACCAAGTTAGTATTCAGAATGATTTCAATATAAGCAGTGGTAAGGAGTTGCATTTCCATGCAGAGCCTGAGTCCCAGTTTTCTAATTAGGGAAGTGAGTTCAATGATGTTTATGTTTTGAAATGTTCAGGAACCAATATTCTAAAAAGTGAAACTATACCTGCCTGCCTCCTGCTAAAATTAGTATTAGTCACTTTTAGTTGCAGTAAAGTGCACTGGAAATAAACCCTGTGAGTCTGAAGCAATTCTGTGTCATGAAACAAACAGGAAATGAAAGACAAACAGGAGATGAAAGCATGATTAAGGGTTTACTGAGCAGCTAGGGTTTCTTACCTACTCTGTATGAAGCTTAGCAAATAAGATACTCCAATGGAACTTGCTGATCAGTACCAAAGAATATTTGAACTTTCCCAGCACCAGCCTGAAAGTTAAGTTCTCTTCTAAGCATTGTTAGTGAATAACCTCCTTTTCTTATTGCCTAAAGTTTTGGTCATATTGCTGTGGAAATTTCTCTGTGTTCCTAACAGTGCAGTGCTGAACTACCAAATCACATGTGCCTGTTTTTTGATGGAAGTGTTGCCGTCTCTGAAAACCTCAAGATTGTTTAATTTTGCAATGTAAGGAGTAAAGGAAAAACAAGACAGAAATGCAAGTGCAACACAAAAATCAGTGACTGTTGATCTCCCTAGAGCCGTTCTAGCTAATGTTGTTTCAGAATATCCTCCAGAACTCCTCTGGACAGTCCTGGGCGAGGCATCAGAGACTGAGCATGAGGCAAATGATAGATCTTGAAAGGCAATAGATAACAATTACCTCACAAGGGTAGCTATACATGGTGCCTCACCCTAGGTAGGAGGACTGTGCTACCTTTTCATTTAAGAGATGTAAGAGAGTATTTGATGCACCCTTCATCCTACCTTTCCTTTTGAAGGTGCTCCCTGCCCTCCTATTACCTTTGCAGGTAAGTGGTGGCAGGGAGGAGCAGGGAGAGAGTTGTGACATGCATGGACACTTCAGGGGTGAGACATTTTTCACTCTTTCCATGTTTTTGCCCAATGGGGCCTGTTCTGCCCTCCTTCTCTTACTTTCCTTCTAGTCTTCGGGGATCTGCATCACACCTACAGTAAAACTCACTCCCTGTGGGCTAGTTACCTGAGAGAATGCTCTTTGGTTACTTGGCTAGTCACAAATAGTGTTTTTCTCTAGAAAGACTGCAATATTGCAATGTTTGTATTGTTAATAGCTGTAAGAAATATCATAGTAAGTGCAAAATATGGTTTGTAGGCTTTTGCAAGAATTTCTTGCAGAGAGCGATGTGTGCAGTTGTACCTGAGAAGGGCAAGAGAAGGCTGCTTAGACAGTTATTTCAGGCTAAGCAGAAACTGAAAGGTGCAGTCTAGAAACAGATAGAAGAAGTCTAGCTTGAAGATCTACTTCCTGTTTTAAAAGGTCACTGTTTAACCTTTCAGTATCTAGTCCAAAAAAGTGTGCACTCCAGCCTTATGAATATTGATGTTACATTCCTAATCGCTAGGGAAATGTTCTGAAAACTCTACAGGATGAAGGAACCTGAATTTATTTCACTACAAGGAATAAAGGAAAACAAAACCCAAGCAAAACAGATAATGAAAGCCCAAACAGAGCTAAAAAAATGGATGTTGAATTTCTCGACTCTGCTAAGAATAATTTTTTCTAACATGAGGTTCAGTTTTCTTCTACTTGCTGTCTTTGAAAATAGCCATGTCATGTTATAGATAACTAGATCTCTCATTGATCAAGCTACACTAATTTTCTTTCTCTCTGTCAGTGCATTTCTTAATTAGATGTTCAGCATATACTCATGAATCTAGCTGTGCTGATATGTGTCACTTTTCTTTGTACAATCATAACTGCATTTTATTTCTTCCTCTGAATTTCACTTACAAACAAGATGAAAGCATTTTGATCAGCACTGATCAGGAATGGCAAGGTAAAATCCAATGAAAGCGTTTTGATCAGCACTGATCAAAATCAGGGTTACCAGGAATGGCAAGGTAAAATCCATTCAGTTATAGGGAGGTGATGTGGAACAATTATTTTTAACCCATTCTTGCACTCCCTGGGAGCAGGGAATATAGGTATAACTCACAAGAGAGTTGAGGGAGGGAAGGAAGGGGCAGCACATTACAAATTCAGCCCCTGGAAAATTGCTTAAGTCTATGCCATGAATCTCTGTTGTCTTTTGTCTGCTCCAATGTCTGTGAAAAGCTTATATTTACATGGATTCCTCTTATTTAACTTTTTTTTTTTTCCCCCCTTGAGCTGAATACAGCTCAGCCATAACAGGGGTTTGGTATCATCATTGTTATTTTTATTTCTCTGGTAGCATAATAAGCAACATGCAGAAATTAGCTGGTGCATATCAGAAAGCCCTTTGTGCTTTATAGAGAGAAGAAGAAGATTGGAAACTGGTATATCAATCCTAGAAAATTTCTGAGCCAGTGTTTCTGTATTTTCATGACACTGTGCTTACTCACATTATGACTGCAGCAAGATCCATACCTAGAGATTTACAAAAATGACATTAGAGATAGCTTCTGCTCTGTGAGAAGCTTACTACATATTCCATCTGGGTCTAGACAAACACCTTGCAGAAGTGTGGTTTATGGAGAAAAATAGCAATGTAAAAAATAGAAAAATCCTTCTTTACTCTGGCCTGTGCCTTGTATGAGTTCAGGATTGTCTCTGCCAAGCTTAGTAACAAATGTGAGTGCTTACAGCTTTTTATATCTGTCTCCACTACTGATTACAGTTAAGAAACAGGGTAGATTCTCCATCTTTTTGTGCACCAATAGCATCATTCTTTATAAAATGCGAGAACTAAAGTAACACTGAGATACCAAGAGAGCTGGTTAGAGCATAGGGGAAGCCCATCTCTATTGGAATGGTTTAAACCAGTGTTCATAACTCCTGGAGGTGTCTGAAATGCCATCTGTATTTTAAAATATATTATAATTCTGCTGCTGTGCTTTCAAAGGGTATTGTATTCTTCACTGATGTGAGTGAAAGGTAAGTAGGCCCTGGCTGACAGCAGCACCCACACAGCCACTCGCTCAGTCTCCTACCCACAGTGGAATGGGGAGCCCACGGGAATAACAACAGTGAGAAAATTCATGGGTCAAAATAATGACAGAGAAATCACTTACCAAGTACTGTCATAGGCAAAACAGACTTGACTTGTGGAATTTAAGTTAGTTTATTGACAATTAGCATAAATGGTTAATTACTGAGTTGAGTATTTGGAAATGAAAAACCTCACAAAAATTCAAAATGCCTTTCCTCCCCATTTTTTAGGCGTAGCTTCACTCCCAGGCTCATTTCACTCCGACTCCTCTGCTCCTCCCATGTTGTAACTTTGGGTCATGCTCAGTCCCTCCAGTGCAGCAGCGAGTGGCACAGGGGCTGTGGTGTCCTTCTTTTTCTCTGGTCCTTCACTCTTCCTCCTGCACTGCCATGGAGCAGCGCCCACTCCCCTGACCTTGTTAGTCCCTCATTCTCTCCTCTATTCCTTCATCCTCTGCCTGTCCAGCATTTCTGCCCTTTCTCAGATACCCTTTCCCGGAGGTGCCACCATCTCGCCTGAGTGGCTCAGCAGTGCTCTGTGGTGGGTGGAACCAGCAGTGTTCAGAGAATGGAGAAGAACAAAAGATTGTTATATTGTTCTTAGACATTATTTCCAAGTCAGTGATATTTAAAATACATTTAGTTTCAGTCTCTGTGAATGTGAAGGACTTAAGATGATATCCACAGTGATTGATATAGACAGCAAGGAGGTTGATGTGACCATATCGCTGATCACCAGGAGCTCTGTGAGCCTGATGCTGTGCCAGTCTTTCCATAGAGCCTGTTGAAAAGGGCAGCACACCATACTGAGGCATGTGCCAGGCTCTGGCCCAGGACTGGCTTGCATTTGGCTGAGCTGAAAGACAAGCAGCATGAGCCTATGACTGTCTGCACCATCTACACTAGCTCAGCAAACATTTTGACTAAGGACATATCTAACATTTTTGAACCAATATATGTGATATTCTGGTTTATGGTTTGAGTACAAAGACTGTGTTTCCTATTGTTAAAACGTTTTGATCTGGAGAAGGTGATTTAGAAGACAAGCTGTTTAATTAGTGCATGAGCAGAGACAATCTGTTCCAAGAATAATTGGCAGCATGGGAAAGGGCATCAAGTTAAGAGTAGGTGAAAGGAAAAAAAGACATATTAAAGAAATGTGTTTTCTTTGAAATGTGTTTTCTCTGCTCCAAAATGCAGAGCCTTGTGGAGAGATGAGGCCAGCATGCTCCATGCAGGCACATTATACTGTCTCTAAAAATATGTCATTAGTCGTCTAGCCAAAAAGGTAACAATGTGCCTAGAGTCTTGGGGATGTTCGTCAGGAATTCAGAAACAAAAATGTTTGGAAGATAGAGAAACCATCTGAGCTCACTGTGAAGCAGCAAATGTTCCAGTGCTATTTTTGGTTAAGTAGTACTGTATACTGGGGGAGTTTATGTGAAATGAGAGGTGACACTACAGAATCTTGGAATAAGCATGTTTGAAATATGTTGTTCATGGAAATATATATGTTCCACATATTTAGCATTTAGTCTAGTCTGATAAATGACTGTAGCATCTTTTGATTTCATACTTAATGTCTCCTTTTCCCTTTTCAGAGGAATGTGTATCATCCTTGTGGTCTCATTTATTGGACCACCTTGTGGTCCTTTTATTGTCAACCATCAGGTCAGAAAAGTTGTACCTGAGTTTATTCACCTGAAAAGGGCAGGAGACATAAAATAATTCAGTACATTAGCTTTGATCCATTGGATCAGAGAGAGAAAAAAGAGAAAGAAAGAAAGAAAGAAAGAAAGAAAGAAAGAAAGAAAGAAAGAAAGAAAGAAAGAAAGAAAGAAAGAAAGAAAGAAAGAAAGAAAGAAAGAAAGAAAGAAAGAAAGAAAGAAAGAAAGAAAGAAAGAAAGAAAGAAAGAAAGAAAGAAAAAGAAAAGAAAAGAAAAAGAAAGAGAAGCAACATGATATCAGTGATGTTGCCACTTTAGCACTTTGCCACCTTAAGAGTAAAATCAGCACCTTCATTGAAAAATGGAAGTGACCCCTGGTGGGGTGGTTATTATCAAAGAAAACTCCTAGTTCTTAGATTCCTTCTTTAATGTTTTCCAGATCATCTGTAGATGAATTTAAATTGCTGTGATTAGCAGGCACTAATTTATTTATATTTGATGAATGTCTTACAAATAATCTGCTTCCATCAATGTGGAGAGAACTTATTGGTAAACAAGCAAAAAAAAGGTAGAAGACTTGTCTTTTAAAAATGTTTTTATTTTACTTAAGCAGATGTAATGTTAACTACTTTTCCTGGAGAAAAGCCTCTCTTATTTCTTTTTGACACCTATAGAAAATTCTCTATTTATGCCACAAAATGGGTTCAGAGGATGTGTTAGCATGGCAGAAGTTGCATAGCTGTTTCTTAGTGTTTGGGTCCAGACTGAAAATACTATTTAAAAGAGAGATTTGTGTGAACCTGTTCAGACTCCTCAACTTTTACTGTTATATAGATATATTGTGATTTTTTAATTTTAATAATGACTTCCTGTAACACTACAGCAGCTTACATTTTTGTAATGTGTCATTATTACAATGTGCATATTCTGTGAGTAATTACATTTATACCTTAGCATTTTTTTATCTGTAGCAGTTAGACTTCACTGTGAATGTCCTCTGAATGCATGTTTAACTGTAGAAAGACCCCTTTTTTCACTTTTATCCTGCATTTCGTATGTTATTGTCCATTACGTAATTCTTCTGAGTCTTGCTTTTTTGCTCTTTTCAGTAGCTCTAAAAATGCTATTCCTGATTCACCATTACTTTCTAACTTCAATTTTACCAGTGAAATAATAAAAAAAGAGAAAAGACCCTCAGCTGCTTTGCTTTTGTATGAGTGACAGAGGTGCACAATAACCGTGAGTCAGGCCTTTTTACCGATCCTCTCATTAACATCATTATCATTTTTACTTAAAAAACCCAACAAACTTTGGCTGAATTTATCCCTCATGAACAAGGGGATGTCCTGAACATCCTGAACATTTGGTATTGATTTGCAGACCATTCTTTCTGTTCCTGTTTCTCTCATGAGATAAGGCAATCCTGACACACACTGACATGCATTTTAATGTTACTGTGCTGAGGATGGAGGAAGGATTATTATGCATAACTTTGCTTTACTAGTAGTACCAGGTAGCTACAAAATACTTTTTGTCCAAGTATTCCCAACTGACACTTTGCCTCCTAATTTCCACTGTAGCAAAGTGTCTGACAATTCATTTTTATATATCAAGGGACTGAAGCATTTAGGAGAAGTAGACAAGTCATCTTGGCCAAAGTAATAAATAAACAACAATTTGGCTAAATTGTCATTCACAATGACAAAAAGCAAGGGTGCCAGTCTAAGATACCATGTAACATTTGTGTGATCAGTTGTTTTTCCTTCGCCACACACAGAGTAAGTCTGAAATCCTGCCATTGTGAATGTGTGTCCATACCTCTTAAAGAAGCTAGAACATCTGTCATTATTTTAGGAAATTGCTCAGAACAACTCTTCAGAAAAAGAGGAAATTAGAAGTTAAGTAAAATTTTATATTCTTTTGTTGTTTTTTCCCTTGGTACTTCAGTGGCTGTTTTTTCCATGCCTTGTATTTGATTATTCTTATTTATGGCATTATATTACAAATCCTATTTGTTTAGCTATTTCTGTTTATCCAGACACAGAAAACAATGCACAGACACAAAAATAAAAAAAATTAAGTGTAAGAATCATCTTAAACAGTTTCAGAACTGAAAGTATCTATAAAACACAGCATATTTATGCTGCTATCTGGTTTTAAATGCATCCCAGATCAGAGAAGTGACTAACAATAGTCTGTCATTACACCTCTAACAGAAATGCTCATGTTTTAGTGGAAGCGCAGTCCAAGCTGGTTAGATATTAACCAGTTCAGGCAATATCCCTTTTGTATATTGAAAAGATAACTTCTGAGATCTTATTTCCTGTCTAGGCAATGCCCTAATCTGAAATGAGATCTCATTTCTGGGTTAAGGAAGATGCTTGATTTGGAAAACTATTTTCATAGAACCATAGAATCATAGAATTGATTGGGTTGGAAAAGACCTCAGAGATCATCAAGTCCAACCCTTGATCCAACTCCAGTCCGTTTACCAGATCATGGCACTAAGTGCCATGTCCAATCTCAGTTTAAAAACCTCCAGGGACGGTGAATCCACCACCTCCCTGGGCAGGCCATTCCAATGCCTGATCACTCTCTCTGTAAAGAATTTCTTTCTAATATCCAGCCTAAATTTCCCCTGGCAGAGCTTAAGCCCGTGCCCCCTTGTCCTATTGCTGACTACCTGGGAGAAGAGACCAATCCCCACCTGGCTATAACTTCCCTTCAGGTAGTTATAGAGAGTGATGGGGTCACCTCTAAGCCTCCTCTTCTCCAGACTAAACAACCCCAGTTCCCTCAGCCTCTCTCCATAGGTCTTATGTTCCCGCCCCTTCACCAGTCTTGTTGCTCTTCTCTGGAAGAGATGGATATATGTGACTTATGGTGAACTCCACATTGCTTTTCCAGGATAAATAGAGAATTTGCACTGCCACTGTAATTAATCCACACTAAGATTTCTAGTAATTTCCAGGTTTCTCATGAAACTTTATTGAATGTCGAGTTTATTTATAGCAGAGAAAATCTGAAATAAATCTGCCAGAGTCAATTCTATTAATCCAGGCTTTCATCAATATTAATGGCAACAAAATCTAAGTTTATATTAAATACATTGAGAGTTTATATGATTTAGGAGTGTAAAATATTGCAATTACACTGCTTAAATTTTTACTCAGTTTATAGGTGCCAGTAACACCCATACTCTTTGTTCAAGAGCTTTCCAATGTGGATTTACATAGGTAATTTTATCTCAGGCTGTTTGGTATTTGACATAAATCCTTCATTTCTGGAGTAAACCAATAATACAGCTTTCTATTTTTGAAAAGGAGATTTAACCTTCATATTTGTGAATGAAAGCTGGAAATCCTCTGTCTAGAAAACCCAAAGCACGAATTATTTCTACATAAAATATCAGCCTTTTAGATGGGAAAAACGGGTTTATTTTCTTTTTAATCTTGGTTTTGCTTGTTGAATGGTTGGTGCTGGTGAGGCCATGGGGGTGTACACATACATGTATGGAGGTGGGAATGTGCACTTTTTCTTAAACACTGAACCTGAACTGAAATGTACTGCAACCTTTCTGAAGCTCAGAAATGTTTTTCCAGGTGGTGTTTCTGGTAGGTTAGTCACTGCCTAGTGCATGGAAAATGAGAATCATGATATTCTGGGTCCAGACATGGAGGTTCATTATTACCTGGGCAGGATTCTGACTAACAGGGAGAGAGGATTGTATTCCACCTAACAAGCTCACAAAAGACAGAAAGAGACCTACGAGGTGACACCAGCATGATCAGTCTGCCATTCACAAGGTACAGAGACCAAAAATCCACTCAAAATTCCTGTTCTCTTATTTTCTTTTCCTAGAAAAAGCAAGTGAGTCAAACAAAGATCCGGGTGATCTCTACTATCCTCTTCATCCTGGCAGGCTGCATTGTCTTTGTGACAATTCCTGCATTCATCTTCAAATACATCGAGGGATGGACAGCGCTGGAGTCCATCTACTTTGTGGTTGTTACTCTGACTACCATTGGCTTCGGTGACTTTGTAGCAGGTGAGCAGCTTCAAGCCCAGATGCTGTGCAGGAGGGCCTTGGCTCTTAAAATTTGTTTTCTGGTGTAGAGAGGAGGCTTTTCAGAATGTGTTATATTCCAGTGAAATGATGCCAGGTGTTTCTGTTGGGGTTACTGTGCAGTAGGACACCAGGTTGATTTAAGATCCAGGTGCCTTGTCATCTGCAGGTTGCAAGCCTTCAGCAGTGTAGATAACAGGAGCCTGGAAAGTCCTGATTATCCTTTATTGTGCAATGAATTATGCACACGTCAAATTACTTTCCCACTGAGTTCAAGATTTGTATTAGTCCATTAGGGCTCAATCTGAGGCTGACTACAGAAGCAAGTTGCCCAAATGATGAATGGAGGATGGTTTACAAAGTAGGGCTGAGCCATAGGGCTGTAGAAATCCCTGATCTCGGTGGTGGGCCTCTACTAAAAGAGGTACAGCATTTCAAAAACTGTGTTTTGTTCTCTAACCTTGGCAGAAATTGTTAAGGAAAGCTCATGTGGAAGAGGACTAGTGGGGTATGCATCTTAGTGCTTGGAGGATACTCTCCAAGATGAATACAGTACCAGCAGGAACTATAAATATCCACCCTTATCAATTTCAAACGAGGGAGTCAAGATAGTCAGCTGGAGAGATGAGAGATATTTTCTTTTCACACAGGTGCTTTGCTAATAAAAAGGTAGTTAAAATAAGTGGGGTTTTTTTTCCCATCAGTGCATGACCTCTGCTCCTCATTACTGGTAGCAGTCCTAATTAAAGGCATTAAGATACTTACGTTACAAAGTCATAATATGCTACTGTTTCCTTACTTTCTGTAAATCAACAAAGCACGAATGAGTTAAAAATATCAAATAAACCTACGAGATATATAAAGTTTTCTTTGCTGAAGAACTGCAGACAAGTCTGTTCGCAGAGAAGACTAATCCTCCTTTTTTTATGATGTAGTGATATAGAAGACTTGAATTATCTAGGAAAAGAAAAGGCACACAACAAAGAAAGACCCAGATATGAAGAAAAAAATGTTTAATGAGCATTCAGTTACAGAAGTGATTATATGAGCTTGATTCATTTTAACCACTTAAATGTGTAGAAAAGCTCACTGAAACTCTATCTTTGTGGTATCGTGCTGTGAAATGAAAATAATTGACCGTATTTTTCTTAATCATATCACACTTCAGTATTGTTTTCTTTAATAATATGATAGTAAAAAAGTTCTGAATGTTAAATTGTTCTATATACAACATGATTAGGAGAATATAACCCACAGCTGGGTGTCTACTAACAAGCACGATTCTTCAAAAATCAAATGGAAGACCTTGAATAAGAAAACTTCAGAGGCGATTTCATGATAAGAGTTTAAGACGGGTGATCACCAGGAGATTTGGGTTTTATTGCTGGCTTTGAGAGAGATTTTCTGTCCCTTTGATTTTCTGTCACTTTAATCTCTCAGTATCTCTGTCCCTTCAACATCAAATCAAAAATACGACATTGTAATGGGTAAAACAACATCAATGGAGCTATGCTGGTTTATTCCACCTAGAACATTTTCCAGCTCTCGGCAAACTAGTAAGTTTTTGTACTACTGTCAGAAATACAATTGTACATGAAGCCTGAAAAAACCAGAATATCTGATAGGCTGAAAAAAGTGGTCTCATGCTTTCCCAGTCACCTGATTGCTCTGTAAGACAGACCCAGACAATCTGTTTCCTAGTAAGCTTCCTCAGGGACACATATGATCAGAAGAGGCTTGTACCATGGCAACAGCAGTTACCACCTCCCATTGTTTCACACTCTTAAAGTCTGGAAAAAAAGAGTGTGATTCATGCAGTATATGGGGAGAGATTAACATCAAAACCAGTATTTGGGTCCCTGCCAATTCTCAAATGTCTAACCTTCCATGGGGATGTTAAAACACCACAGCTACACTCATACTGAGTTTTGATAAAGAGTCATAGCAATGTCTCAGATTACAAAAAGGAAAGGGTGGAACGCCAAACTGTATTGTGTGGTGATTTTATCAGGGGAAAATCCTAGAATCTCTCTGCAGTCATACAGAAGTATCAGGAGGTATCTAGCTCTTGTGTAACCGGGTCTGGAGTCCAGGAAATATGCAATTCTCTGCCTGAGTCTCCTGGTAGGCTTGCTGTGCAGGCAAGTACCACCAAGGTGGTGTGTGTTCACCTGCACTGAGTGATACAGTGGTGCCTGTGGGGCTCTGCAGACTCTTTGCTGCTCACTCTCTTTCACTCAGGGCTGTGCCTGCTATCACTGGCTCTCATTCTTGCGGTGCACATAGCACTGTGATAGGGCTGGGAGTATGAAAAGTGAGGTTGTGGTTGCTGTCTTGTGAAGAAGTGTATTTTATTATATAGTAGGCAGCAGCCTGGCTGCTACTGCACTTATTTTAGGCTCTTTCTAGTCCATTAGATTTGCCAAATGTCTCATTCTTGTTTTGCCAGCTCATCCTGAGACTTACATGAGGAACATACAGGATATTTGTTGCTTGCTTTGATCCGCATCTCCTCTCAAGTAACTGGCCAGAGAATGCACCCCTCTAAATGATACCCAAGCAGACTGTATATCCTTATTATCAGGGCTGGTTGGCTTCCAGTCAGATATCCGGATTTGCAAGGGTAGACAAAAGGGAAGAAAAAGCTACATATCTTTCTTTTGCACATAGGTCTCTCAATCCTGTAGCTAAAACCACAATGTCTGGAAACTCTGTAATCTAAAGGGGTTGATCTGTAAAGTTTATCAACTACCAGCCTGCAGGCACTTCAGTATAAGGAAGACTAGCTATATATAACGTTTTTCTTGGACATGTGTTTGTGCTGTTGCAAGTATATCAAAGCGGGAATTTCAGACTCGCTTCAGAGTATGAGTGATATAAAAAAAAGTGTTTACTAGATACGCTGGCAGCTCACATAGAAGCAGAAAAATAGGTAATTTTGATGAGTTTTAAATTCAGAACAGACCATGTTCCTCCCATCTGACAGGCTTCTCATCTGTTATCAGAACTACAGTGATGTTGTCAGGAGTTAAATATTTTCAGGCATTTCTCAGAATTCAGATATTTTGTCATAATTTTGACACCTTATGATTCTTAAGCATAAGTATATGCTTATTTCAGGAGGAAATGCTGACATACATTACCGAGAGTGGTATAAACCCTTAGTGTGGTTCTGGATCCTTGTTGGCCTTGCCTACTTTGCTGCTGTCCTGAGTATGATTGGAGATTGGTTAAGAGTCCTGTCCAAGAAGACACAAGAAGAGGTAATGATTAGTAATTTCTCAGAATGTATTTTGAAAACTCCTCCAGGTGACTTGAGAGAGTGGTATTTGGACAGTTGTGCAATGGCAACCTCCATTAAAGACAGCTACATTTGCTCCTGAGAACTCTAGACTGACTCAGTCAGAGGGCCAGTTGAAATTATCTAATGGACATTTCCCACCTTAACTGCTCTGTGACTCTGTGGCCCTAAACAGGACCTTCGGTGGGACTGAACAGGTGCATCCATAATCAATATGGGAGGACACATTACTGTACTGCTGCACTGGTTATTGTGCTGCTCTGGAGCATATTGGTTTAATTATATGTGATGAATTTTGCCCACTCCTGACCATCTACTGCTGACCTTACGAATCAGGAGTTTTGTGTTTTACCAAGCAGGGATTAGCATGAACACTTCTCATCATGTAACACAGCTATAAAATGTGTGAGGTGGCAAAATGTGACACAGGCAGACAAGTTATATGCCACATAAGCCATCAACTAGTCACTGATGGGTGTGTTTAGAAATGGGTGCAGTGGAGATGGTGTGTTTAGAGATGGATGCAGTGGAGATGGGACCACTCTCTGATTTTGTGCTAGAGAATAAAGTGTTTATGCTGCTGTTCTAAAGGAAAGACTGTAGCTTTATTTTGCTTTTTCTTTTTTCTTTTTTTTTTTTTTTTAATAATTTCTCTCTCTCCTTGTTGTAAAGGTTGGAGAAATAAAAGCCCACGCAGCAGAGTGGAAAGCAAATGTGACGGCTGAGTTCAGAGAGACACGGAGAAGGCTCAGTGTGGAGATCCATGACAAACTTCAACGGGCAGCCACCATCCGGAGCATGGAGCGCAGGCGCCTGGGCCTGGACCAGCGAGCCCACTCCTTAGACTTGCTCTCTCCAGAGAAGCGCTCTGTCTTTGCTACCTTGGAAACAGGGCACTTCAAGGCCTCCTCTCAGGAAAGCATCAACAACAGGCCTAACAACCTGCGCCTTAAAGGGGCAGATCAGCTTAACAAGCATGGGCAGGGGGCATCAGAGGACAACATCATTAACAAGTTTGGATCATCTGCTAAGATGACCAAAAGGAAAAACAAAGACCTCAAAAAGACCATCCCTGAGGATGTGCGTAAAATTTATGAGACCTTCAGAAACTGTTCTTTGGATGAAGAAAAAAAGGAAGAGGAGACAGAGAAGATGGGTAATTCTGAGATCTCTTCTAGCACTGCAGTCCTGACCAACTGTATCCAGCAGCACTCAGACCTGGAAAATGGAGTGATTCCCAATGAAACCAAAGAAGGGAAACGTGAAAACAAAGCGTTACTTGAAGACAAAAATTAAATATAAAAGATACTTGACTTGAATTAACAATGTTAGTGTTTTTATATATATATATATTGAGACACGTGCCTTATACAGACTGCTTATTCAATCTGAATTATATAGCATCGAGGAATATGTCACTGTGCCATAAAGACTCAAGCTTGCTCTGCCAAAACAAACGAGGAACACAGCACTTCAGAATGGCAACAGAGAGCTATGCACATGGAAATTTCAGCCTGTATAAGATTACCAGGGCAAGACACAAGGGAAGGAATTGAACTATGGCAATATCACCAGAGTGCTCCTTCCATGGCATATTAGACAAAGGGCAGCTATGTAAGAAGAGCCTATGAAAGGGATGAAAAAAAGTGTATCTTTGTAGGGAATTATGCATCCATAAAACCTTCTCCTGGTGATTAAAAAGAGAAGAAATAATTGGAGTGAACTGAAAACTTTCAGTAAGGCTTAGTTTGCGTTTTGGCACGTGATCCAAGCTAGGTTTTTTTTTCCATTTTTTGAGTCAGATGCATTACCTTTCTAAACTCCAAAAGAATGTCTATGGACACAGCCACCAGCTGGGTGCTGGTTTGAAAAACCAACACAGATGTATGTAAGGGTTGGATTATGCTTTTCATTAAAAAAAAAAAGGAAAAAAAAAGAAAAGAAAAAACTCCATGGGTATTTATCTTAAGCAGTGACAAAAAAGAAGAAAAAGAAATGGATTTTTATCTCACAAGAAAGTGCGTATGAAGAAAACACAACATCTCATGCTATGTTGTTTAAAAGAAGAGAAACATCAATTTAATATTTGGCTAAGTGTATAGAACAGTGGGCCAAGTGGTTTTTAAAAAGAATTTCTCAGTCACACTTTCTACCACTGAAAAAAACCCTTCAATTTTAATGCTGTAAGACTATGAAGACAGAAGGGAAGCTACATGTTTTGCGTGTTGGAAAACTGCTGTTCTCTGTAGCTGAATCTGAATTTAAGACATAAGAGCATAACACAATTCAAATGAGGGCCAGGGCTACCATAGAATCTCAGGGCTCTCTGCCCATTTTGCTGGGTTTGGGTTTAGACATAAGCTGCTGTTGTAATCTCAGAAAAAAAAAAAAAAAAAGGAAAGAAAAAGGAAATTTAGGAAAAGAAGTTAAGAAACATATGGTGGTCAACTTTTAAGTGCTTATAGCTTTAAGTGCCATTAATGCTATCATATTTTGTAACTTTTTACACAAGTATTTTGAATTATTTATTTTATTTCCTTTCAGGTACTATCTTTGTTTGACATTTGCTATCTCTTTTCCTGATAAAAACTAAACATGAGCTCACTGCATTTCTAGACTAAGTGAAATGTAGCCAAACTGTGGGCATTTTTTAAAAATCTTTTGTGCTGTCTGGACATGTGGATATAAGAAATAGAATTGTCTCTAGACTTCACAGTAAATATTCAAAGAAAAGGCTGCAAAATAATTAATGGGAATTGCAAAACATACTAAATTTTTTATAGCCTCAGCCTGTGGGCTACTGTGTGTGCCATTTCAGACAGAGGATTTTGCATGCTGGAAATGAGATACACATGATTGTGCCAGCAATGCTTTCTCTGTGCTTTCACAAAATCCTAAATATTCCTGCAGTTCAAACTGTAGGCTTATAGGTAAGGTAAGCATGGATATTGATCTCATAGACATACTGACTCTTGCAAGCTAGTCAAACATACAGACACTTGCAGGTCATACAGACACGGATTTTTGGAATTGCATGCCCCCCAAAATGCACGTGTCATTCTATGATAGTTTCTGAGATTTTATGCACACTGAGCCAACTCAAAATCAAACTGGTCACAAGAATACATGATTGCCATGGCTATGAATGGAAGCATGGCTACGCAAATGCAAATTTTGATTATGCATATTTGCATATCTAATGACTCTGCAGGATTTGCAGGAGTAAGCCAAATTCCACTAGTGCAGAGGAGCAACATTCGTAGTATGTTCTGTCTGCTGGTTCACTTTCTTGAAATGTCAAATGTCTTTCTAATTTCATTATCTGTTTGAAAATTAAGGATGAAAAGGAATGTTTGAAAAATTTCAGATCATTTGGGATTGCTCTAATTCAGTAAGATCCAACAGAAATTGAATTCTGCTTACTTCACCAATGAATCTCTTAAGGTGCAGGCTGCGCCCTGGCTTTATCTTACCAGAGGCAGAGCAGTAAGCCCAGTCCCCAGGGCAGGTTTCATCTGACTCAAGAGCTGCCATGGCTTCTGGAGCATTTTATACCAGGCAGCCCTGTGCTCAGCTTCACAAACGTGCAGATGGCAACTTGTGGCCATCCTCAGATCCTATCCTCTTCAAACCACAGGCAGATACCATCAAGATGCAGGTCTTTTCAAGCATCGGAGTTCTTCAGCCTTCCTACTGCTCCTGGTTTTGACCTTGAGTGTCACATATGAGCAAATGTTCTGAAGTCTCATGCAGAAGCACAGAGCATCATGTGCTAATTCTGTAGGGCCAGGATGAATAAAGCATACCTGAATGCACTAAGGTTTTACGTTCAGATCTGGGGTTTTGCCGTGGCGGTGGAAGGCTAGGATTGAAATCTACAATTTAGATTTGCCTTTTAATTCCAGAAGTGCTCACACATGTGATTTGGGTTCTGAGAATTAAATACTGCCTGGTTACACCGTCCTGTGCTTTGCATCCATGAAGGGTCAGGCACCCAAAAGCATCCCATCTGACTCTGAAAGCATGCAATACTGTGGTAACAGTTCTCCTTGGTTACCAAATGCCAAGATTAACATCATGCACACAGTGTTACCTGTTTCTTCAACTGAGTTCTTCTCACAAGAAATGCTTGTCTGCAATGGAAAAGTTCTGCATAATCACGCAGACAGGTGTAATGATATGGAGATGCATTTTCTGTATGTGAAATATAGGAGTTAGGGTATGTCTGCTGGTTAGGATCAGGGAAAGTGAAGTCTGTCTTGTGGGACTTGTCTGTGTAAGCAGGGAGTTGGACAACGGGCAAATCATGGAAAACAAGTCAATATGGACAAGTGATTGAGGAGGCCAAGTTTGGTGGGCAAATTCAGAACTGCTTGCTCTGGTGCGATAAAAGGTTAGTGAAATCTTGTCATATCTAAAATTTCTGAGTTTTCAGTCTGTTCCCTGTCCAGATTTTAGCTGATGGTGTGTGTGTGTGTCATTTTAGTTTCTGCTTACCATGCCATGCAGGAGCCCCTGGCTGACATTTTATCAGCTGCTTCTTCAGCACCTCCTGGTTTGGGATATAATAGTTCAGGGACAAAGGGTGATACTGAATAAACTCTCAGTGAGATAGTGAGCAGAGCATTTGATGACCTTTTGTATGAAAGCAAGATGCTCTCTTTCATTCCTCTCCGTTTCTGTGTCTGTGAAACTTGCTGAGAAAGCTGCCAGGCTGCTACTGGAGTAAATACTTTCTTCTACAGTATGATTGCTTATTAAATACCTCAATATGCATAATTTTTACTATAATATGTGAAGTGAAAATGGTGTATTGCATGGGGGACCAGACAGAAATGTCTGACACCTAAAATGACATTTTAATGAGCTGAATTGCTTTTCCCCTTGTGAAGGACTTCCCTTGGTTTTAATTATATGCAACAGTTTGGGAGAGAATCTCAGCCCACACATCAAGAATTTTATGGCTAAAATTCTCATCCTCTGGCATTTAGTAGTACCTATAAAAAACTTATTATGTTATTTCTAGTGAGGCTGTTCCACCATTATTGAAAGTTTTAGCAAAAGTAGTCTAAACCATATCCAAAACTCTTTGCTCTAAATTAGGGCTTTTCACAGCAGCCTGAAAATAAGAGGTCAAACAAAAGCATGGGTTACCGACTTTAGCATTCAGGTCATGCCCTGAGCACCCTAAGACTTGACATGGGAACTAGGACCTGAAGGAACAAAGGAAATGTGTGTTTCTGTAGCCACAGCCCTCACACATAGAGGACAACTCAGCTTCTGTTTTCCTGCAGCTTTCAGCTCTGCAGTCCCACTGTCCACTATCTTGTGCAGGAGAATTCTGCTAAGCCACTTTGGTGATCCTCCTGAACCATTAACAATCACTAAACTTGTGCAGATATTGCATGAGTAGTTTTGAAAAGATGTGTAACTTCATCTTTGTGGCAGGCTGTGAATTACATTAGCCTTTAATAGGGAACATTATTTCTAATAAATCTTATTAGAAGTAATAATAAATAAAATTTAAAAACCCCCAATGATTTATATTCATAAAATCTGATTTTGGTTGTTGCTTTGAAATTATAAATCATCTGAGGTTGTGCTGTTTGGCTTTATGATGTCTCTAGTACAAGTCTACTTCTTCCAAAGCCATTAATGGACTATGCCAGAGACTTTCTGCAAGATTCTCTAACCCATAATAAATGAAAGTGTATGTCTGTGAGTTCAGGCTGTTAAAAACCCTGTTCTTAAACAAACTGCATTTTCCAGAAGAATTTGTGTTTATGCTGTACATGGGCTGTTTGTTTGCCAGCTTTTGTTTTCTCAGGGGTCTATTTGTGTTGTCAGGTTGCATGATGTCTGCTACTCTCAGTTTTTCCATTGCCCACTAGAAATAAATTACAGGCAAAGACCAAGTGTTATGTTGTATACTTACCTAGAACAAGAATTCTTCTACTAAACAGATATGAATTAAAGCTAACTGGGAACTGCTTCAGTCCTCCCTGTACATTTACTTGTTCTGAACTATGTTTTGTCTGTCTAAGGCCAAAATCTGCTCCCATCAAGTCTGTGCAGTAAAGTGGAGGTGGCTTGTTACTTTTGAGCTTTTAATAGCAAAGACCTTCTGTTTTAACTCATCTCTACAGTGCCATTTATACTCACTGGAATGGCATTATATCAATACTAGATACAAATTAGCTCAGCTTCACAAACAGTTCCCTAGGCATTTAAATATCAATGAAAACACAAGGTAAATCAACACAAATCTGTGGAACTCAAGTAAAGGCTTGTAGATTAATATATGAAACTGGTTCCCTGAAATATATCAGCAAAAAATGTGTAGATCTGAAAATTCCTTTAGGTTGCCAAAGTTTTCCCAAGGTCCCCGTCTCCTTTACTACCAGTAGCAGTTACTGTCCTTAATACCATTGCTACAGTTGTGAGAGCTAATTTGGGGTGTCCTGATGTAGCCAGCCCATGCTCTGTGAGCTGGATCATGGTGGGTTGGGAAGGGCACTCTAAAGGCAGGACTTATCCACGACACTGCTTTGTTCAGGAACAAAGGTCCCATGCTGAAGAAAGGTCCCATGCAAACGTGCACATGCCCAGTGTTCACATGGCACAAGTAACTGGTTCCCGCACACAGATTTACTGGTGATGCCTCTCTGCTCTGTTCAGGTAGATGTGAACTTGTTGTGCTCCCTCAGGTCACACTGGAGCTAAGTCTTATCACTAGGAAATACTAGTGCTGCTGCTTTTTGGGGAAAGTGGACATTTCTATAGCATGTGGCCTTTTGAGGCAAATAGGATCTGCTTTCTGTGGCTGATCTTGAGAGCAAACCACAGGCAGGTGATACTTGGCATGTGAGAGAGAATACTTTTGTCTCCCAAATATATTCTACCCTCACAGTCTTTTTTTCCTGTGAGAGCTGGGTGCTTAAAGATTAAAGCTTATGGTGTGTACTGTGAGTTGAAAGCCAAACATACCAGCTTTCAGCCTACCATTTAGCAGTTTCTCAGATCCTGGAGTCATGTATTAGCTATAATTAGAAAAAGGCAGGGTTTGTGTCTAGATCACAGCTTCCCAACAATTTAAATTTATTCAGGACAGTGTTTCAATGTAGTTTTAGACTGATTTTTCCCAAGTTCTGATAGAATTTGATTTGGAGCTTGGACAGGACTGAGAAACCATTATTGGTAATTTTCAGCTTTGTGTTTGCATAAGAACTTCCTGAAAATTTGGGGAAACATTTTGTTGGGATGCTATTCTATTATTTTTTCTGATCAAATTATACTATAAGCAATCAGCAAATCCAGTTGCAAGGATGTTCTATCTACTTTCTTGTCTCTGTCCCTCTTTTACTCTCTCTGTAAGATGTAATGGTGCTTTGGAAAGGCATTCTCAGAAAAAGGACAATTTCCTAAATGTCATTACCAGGGTACAGAGCAGAATGTGCTTGTACCATCTTGAAAAGTTTTGCTGCTATTGTCTTTATTTTATGATGTAATGTTTTACAAAGATTGAAAAAAAATTGCAACAAAGATTGTCTGGATGAACTCACTTTTCCTGTTGGTTTTATTTTTTCTCTCTCTCTGTTGTCCTATCATCCAGGAGGGGTAAAGGAGCCATCATTAATCTTCCCTTTTTCTCCTTGGTTGACAATCCAGTTTGCCTTATTTTCTGGGTGTCTGATTTGGGAAGACATGGTGCTGGCTGGTTTCAAGACAGACACAAACTTCCAGCCATACCTCTACTCATACTGAGCCATTTCAGCATTTAGTGACCAGTCAGTAGGGAAGCCAGAAACAGAATTTCAAGGACGCTCCGTCTCTTGTTCCTAGTTTCTTCCCATAGAAATTATTTGCCAGGATGACTGGAAGAAGTTACTCATGCAGAGAAGAGAGAGAAGGTGAAGCTTTTTGACCTTTGGGGAGCACAGACAAGCTTGAGATTCTCTTTTAATGGGCAATCTTTTGTCTTTGCAGCTTTTTTGATGTCTTCATGTTGAATGTCTTCTATGTGAGGCCTCAGTTTTCCTTGCTTCCTTATTTTTCCATCACCTTGGGAAACTTCGGTGCACACGCAGAGGGTGCAAACTCCTGAACTATGGTTCCTTTGTCAGCAGATGGGGGTGATAAAAATTCCAGCAAGCGTGGTTCATGCTTCTGTCTACTATGCAGAGAGTCCCCTCATAACTGAGTCTTCACTTGAATTTGGGAAAAAAAGAAAAAAAATAAGAAAAAAGCCTTCTTTGGACTGAGCAAAAAAACTCCCGTGTTTTTGTGCTATTTTTAAATCATGTTTATGCTACACAGCCCATACTGATTCTTGCTACTTATTCTGTATTAACTGTGTAAGTCAAGACATATTTCACCAAAGCCCACCTTCATTTCCAAACTTACTTCTTTTCCCTCAGTAGCATGAGTCTTTTAATTGGACCTGCTTTAGTATGCCTTTTGGTTTTTTGTGCAAAATTGGTTATTTGCATTTTTGGCTTCATGCGCATCTTCATTCTGCGTGTTCTCTTGATTTTCATTTCCAGGGTCAGATTTTTATCCAGCTATAGCTCTTTGCTCTGACTGTGTGACCTATATCCTGGGATATACAGACAGCTTCACAGTTTCTAGAGTCCTGAAGCAAGTTGACCTGTTTAGCTAATTGACCCAAGTCATTGCTCCTAGAGGTGATTGAGAAAGACAATGAAAATTAGAAAAAGTTCCTGACAAAACAACAAAAAGCAAAAGGGTGGATGTGTGACAAGTTGTGAAATACTTTGTGCTCCAAAATCTGTATGCAGGATCTGTATGCTGAGGGTTGCACCAAAATTCTTGCTGAAGCATCATTTTCTCAGTACAGACTGCTATTTTGAATAAGTATTTTTGAAACAAATTGTTACATGGTAAAAAGAAAATTAAAGATGCTTTAAAAATAATAAATTACTACATAATAATAACCTAACATACTAAAAGTGAATAGTGCAGGAAGGAGTATCTCACAGAGATTTCACAACACATTGTTTGGCCTGGCAGGTCTCACTGCTTTCCAGCAAAGCTTTAGATCATTTCCACAAGGGACAAAGGAGACTTTTCCGACTGTAGGAGGCTGTCTCTGGATCATTCCTTCCTTTTATTCTGGCACAAGGTGCTGATGTTTTTCTTGATGAACATCTTTTGGCAGTGCCATTTCTGAGGCAGTGCAGTGTAAATGTCATTACTGAAACCAATTTAAACAGGATGGATGGACATCATAGGTTTGACTTGAAGCAGTTAGCTAGATGTACCTGTGCCACTACTTCTTTCTGAGTATTATTATAAGACTAAGAAAAATAAAGCAGTATATTAATCTCATATTACATTCCAGAGCATGTTGTGACTGTGAATCTTGGTTGTGCACAACAAGGAACTTATCCATTCCATTACACTAAACCACCATACAAATAATTTGATTGGTGGGGATCCAAAACTGCAGTCCTCTGACATTTAGAACCATGGGAATAACTTTAAAAAAAGAAGAGTGTAAAATGAGCAACATAGTCCTAATTTTTAGCAGAAATCTGAATATTTCTTGAGGTGAACAACTGACTTTCATGTGCAACCAAAAGTCAAGGCAAAATATGGCTGTTGTAATTCCTGGGGAGAAAAAAACACACCAAAAAACCACCACAACAAAGCAAAACATCCCCTTCAACAATCAATCAACCAACAACAACAAACCCAGACCAAAATCTTCTCCCTGTGCCACTATCTCACTGAACATATCTGGTCTTCTGTGCATTTCATGGTTTTGCAGGTGGCATCAATGAAAATTAAGACATGCAGAATGAATTTTGCTCTTGTTAACCTTTCAGAGCTAATCCAGCAAGGAGAAAGTCACCTGGCTGTTAATCCCTTGTATGTTCTGTGCACAGATCTAACAGTTGCAAGTTAATTGCTTCCCCTTTCATGAATATCTGGGCAGAAGAAGAGACAGAAAATTCTACAAATGACAGAGTTCAGCCTGCAAAACTCTTCTTTCTGCAAGGGTTTTTGGGAAAGAAATACCCAGCATGTTCCAGAGCACAAGCTGGAAATGCAATGATTGAAAAAGAAACATAACAGCACATAAACTGAGGCTGTTTTGCAAAGAGTCATTAAAGACAGGAACCTCATATTTATGATGATCTATTACAGATCTGGGAATAACTTTGAGGTGTTGCAGCCCTTGCAAGCATTGTCACATCTGCTGAAATGCATTGGGAGGCTGGAGTCAGTGTGATACTCCTCCACAGTGTGGAGCAAGCTTTTGAGGGATTAAGCACAAATGAATCACAGAATATGTCAAGTTGGAAGGAACTCACAAAGATCATCAAGTCCAGCTCCTGGCAGGCACAGGACTATTCCCAAGAGTCACACCATGTGCCTGAGAGTATCATCCAAAGGCTTCTTCAACTCTGTCAGGCTTGGTGCTGTGACAACTTCCCTGGGGAGCCTGTTGCAGTACCCAACCACCCTGTGGGTGAACCTTTTTTCCAATATCCAGCCTAAACCTCCCCTGACACAACTTCAGGCAATTCCCTTGGGTTCTGTCACTGGTCACCACAGAGAAGAGATCAGTGCCTGCCCCTCCTCTTTCCCTCACGAGGAAGTTGTAACTGCACTGAAGTCTCCCCTCAGTCTCCTCCAGGCTGAACAAAACAAGTACCCTCAGCTGCTCCTCATACAGCTTCCCCTCAAGGTCCTTCACCATCTTTGTTGCCCTCCTTTGAATGCTCTCTAAGAGCTTAATATCTTATGATGACTGCGTGTTGTGTAACAAGGGAAATGTGCGTTATCTGAGTAACAAGAAGATTTCTGGTTTGCTTTAGGTGCAGAAAGATACAAGTTGTGCTGTGAGATTTGCACAGAAATGTTTAACCCTCCAGCCGGGGGGGTTCTCAAAGACAACAGCCTACCCAAGTGTTTTGCCCAGACTCTTTCCTGGAGTCATTTTGTGGGGAATGCAGGTTGCGCTGTGAAGCCAATTATATTATTTCCATTTCTCATTCTGATGGAGCTCAGTTTGACAAACTAGATGTACTTTGTCAAGTAAAAAAAAAATACACAAAATAGCAATAAATACCCTCTTACAGTCTTCAGTTGTCACTTTTTTCCCCTTGGATTACTTCTGCACAGTTGCCTGCTGAGAATGATTTATAACAAACAGCAAGATTGCTGTTTGAAGAAATGTGTATGACTGGATTTCTCAGGGGAAGGAAAAGAGGAGGAATCCCAATCCCCCCGAAATCTAGCCTTGTCTTAAAACAAACTAGAAAATAAAACTTTTACTACCTCACCCTGCAACTATGAATTCTTTTTTAGCAGGATGTTATTTTATCTTTCACAGCTTAACAAGAGCTTTAAATAATTTAATTTCTGCTTTTGATTGCTTAAGTTTCCTGCCTTGCTAAGCCTGCTCTAATCTATGAAAACAGGTGGCTTCCTCTCTGTAGACTGGACCTCCCTCCGTCCAACTGAGCACTAACAAACTAGCCATGCCTGTTTACAGTCCTGCATGAAGCAATCTGATCTCATTAGTTCTTACTTGGCAGTTCCCAAATGAACCAATTTAATGCCACAGCAAAAGAGGTTCAGGCTGTGCTCGGCAATTTCTCTTGGCCATCATCACTCACACATTTCTTCCTGGGTTTCTGATTCCTGCTTGTCTGCTCCTCATTAACACCTAACAGGGCCCACCTAAATTTAATCTAAGCTGTCTGCCAGGTAATTCCTGATGTATGTTTTTTCATGTGTAAGGTCAAGATATGAAGGCCAAGAAAGCTGAGGTACTTTCTATAAATATGCTAGTGAGCATCATATTTGTGGTCCTCAGGCTGTTTATTTTAAGCAATGACCATCTTGCCTGCTGTGTGGATCTCTACACTGTGTGGATCTTACCTGTTATTAACATGTGTAGTAAATTCCTATTGAGCATTTGGATGATGGGGAAATGAGTACACTGGGGATGCTCTCAGGTGCTGAAAAAAGTTTCAAAGAAATAAAGTGTTACATGTCAAAAATTGTGGCTCAATAAGAGGAAATAGTTCAATCTGTTCTTCTCTGTGTTTGCTGTTATTGCTTAATTATTCAATCAGCTTGCTGGTCAGTTAGTACAAAGAATTAAAAGGAGACCTGCAGGTGCTTATGGACTCAGAAAAGTACTTTGTTTAAGAATACTGTGTGCTTTGGACAGGAAAACAGCTTGTGGAGAGAACACTCAGACTCTTTGGAGGAGGTTTTCATGTCCGTTAATGTAGTCATTAATCACTTGTGTCACAATCAATATGTATCCGGAGTGCAGAAGGTCAGAAAACATTGGTTGAAATTTCGACCTGTCAAGCAGTAAATTCGGATATGTCAGTGTCCCTTGGCCAGGCAAAGGTCTGAACGTGGTATCAGCCGTGATACAGGCAGATGTGAGGACACTACAGCGCCAACATTAAATGAGAAGTAATGCAGAGTAGGCAGGAGGAGGGTTTCTTCTAGTGTATTGGGAGCCCTTCTTTGGCATCTCTGGTCCCCTTAGAGGGCAGAAATACTCACTTTGTTTTGGAGTATTTTAATGACCGTAACAACAAAATGCTTACCTTTTTTTTCATTGTAACAAAAATTCTGCTATATCTGTTATATCTCCCAGGTACTGGGAATAGTTTTCCAGAGAAGCAAACTCTGATAAATAATAAGATTTTTAATTTTTTATTTTTTTTTTTTAGGAAAGTAAAATGGGAATGGATTGGATTAGGGGATGCTATATTTGGATCAGACTTTAAACAGGGGTCAAACATTAGGTGTGAAATTGCACAGGGTTAGCAAAATGCTATGGGAAAACCTGGGCTAAGGACAAACTGGAAAAAAAGATGAAATCTTGGTAAAACTGCAGGTCAGAATTACTGATCTTTCAGTTCAAAGATAAACTCTGGAAGACAATAATAAAAGCAATTTGTGGGTCAAATCAAAATGAAGTATTATCTTCTCAGTGAAGTACAAAAGCAGTAAAAAACCTCCAGTCAAATTTAATTGGCATCAGATATCTTTTCAATCTGAATAAAAATGTCATATTTCCATTTAAAATGTACTTTCCCCCTGAAAATTAAAGGAACCATCTATTACTTCAAATGAAAAAAAGTTGACCTACAAATTCCACCCCCCCCAAAAAAAAAATCGTGTTATCCAACTGAATTTGTTTTGTCAACCCAAATGAGAAGAGCCAGACAGTTTAGCCAGCAGGAGGCATATATGGTTCAAGTAGGAGCAGGCTGGTTCTTTCCTGCTGTACACTAAATTTCTGAGCAGCTCTAAAGCTCAGTATTCATTGAACAAAATCACTAGGAAAAACAAGGTAGTGTTTTGGAAAGGCAGTCTTTTCACTTTGGGAGTTTTATCTAATGAACCAATCTTCATATGAGCAACCAATGCTAAGATAAGGCGTGTATGAAATCTTGATAATTTAAATTATTTTGATAGCATAGTTAATTCTACTTGATTATTAACTTTAACTTTGGGCAGAGGATGTTTTCTTCCTTGAGGTACTTGTTTCAGCTTTATATTACTGCACTAGGTTATATTTTTATAGTCACAGAATTTCATGAAGTGGTAAGAGAGGAAAATGGGAAGTGCAGAACAAATTGTACTGTTGTTAGTGATGTGATGAGTACTATTTATTTACATTCTGTGTTGGTTTTTTTTTCCAATGGAACACTTCCTTGCCAGATCTCATGTGCTAGGAAGTAAAAATTAATTATAAGACTGAGCCATGTTCCTTCTCTTCCATTTCTAATTTTCTCAAGTCCTCTTTGCCTTACAGTGACTCCTTTTCTTCCTTAAGAGTGAGGGCCAATACTTCAAATTCAATCTTTCCCTGCTTTAAAGAGTGAATTCTTCTGTTCCTTAAATCAGGGCACTTTTCATATGGAAAGAAGGAGAAAGGTCTCCATATCACATCCTGAAAAGTGTGCCAGTTTTTTCATGAAATGCTGAGCAAAATGCTTGAGGAATGACATTCAAGACTTACTCTTTCCTTCATTCGACACAGAAGCTAGTTTTTGGTAAGGCATAACAATGTTTGGTATTATAGCACCATATAGCACAATATAGTTTGATATTTAGGCACCAAAGAGAGTTACTGGATTTGTCCTGAAGTTCTTTCCAAGTTCCAAAAAAATATTCAGATAAAAAGCCCTGTGTATCTTGACCCATGACCGAGCAATAGAGAAAGAAGAATATCAGTGCCTAAAGACACTAATCCATCTGTAAGAAAGAAATATAGTGTAGAGGGCTTACAAAAAATTCCTTCACTCTCTTGCTTGAAAAACAGTAGCATAATAGAAATATTTCCCTGGAATGAGAGTGAACTCCTCTCTCTTCAAGCAGAATTTTCTTTTTGTCTTTGCAACTGCAAGGCACCACATTTTGTTTTTCTTTTTTCCCCCAGAAATGTTTCACAAGTTGCTCATGGATTTTGAATTACTCTTTTATCAAAGGTGGAAGCAATGGCTCAGTTTTGGAGCTGCTTGTTCAACTCCCTTCCACATGGTCAATCCACTGAGCCCTCATTTCTTAACATTCTGTTGCCACTTCCATCTTTTCATGAGTACATCTCTGTGATCTACAAAGGTAGTAACTGAGAAGCAAGTGAGTAGTTAGTGGGAGAGACACTGAAATAGGACACTTCTCCAGAAAATTCTACTACATAAGTGTCCAATCTCATTTTCTTCCAACACGTTCCCCGCTTTTGTCCTGCCAAGTGCAATATCTTTTGAAGTACCCTTTTTTCACCTCTTTCCCAAATCTTTTTAAGTATGAGATGTTACCAATGCAGAGTAAAAGTACTCCTTTCAATTGTGCCATCTGGTGAAATCGACCCTTAGAAGATGGGGGATATACTGGCTTTGATATAAGACCTTTATTTCTCATGGTCAGTTGCCCTGGAAAAGAACACAAGATTCTGGAGGAAGAAAGGATGACAAACAGAAGTGCCCTCCCGAGTCACTCAGGCCCATCCCTCGAGGTAGGGACTGGGCTCTTCAGTGCACCCCGGTGCCTCTTCTGCTGCTTATGGAACAATCCTGCAGGAAGTGGGAACCCTCATATTTGTCTCCCATGCTCTCCTTTTATACATAGTTTAGAGCTTTCTGTGTAGTACACTTTCCTCAAAGCTTGATACTCAAACCTCTCCTGAAAGCCCCTCCTTATCTACTAGGCCTATCCATACCCTTCTTCGTTCTTCCCAGAGAAGTCCTTTATGAGCATATACCACTATGGCTACCGCTTTACATTGGGTAGCAGTCTCCTTTTCTTTTCCTCCTTTTATTGTAGTTATTTATAAGCTCAGATGGACTTAACCCAATAATATTTCTACTGTTTCATTCTACAAAGGAAGAAAAAATTGCATTAAAGTCTCGGGGAAAGTATCTTTCTTTTCCAAATCAATTCCCATCACAGATCTTGGTGAGAACTGGATTTAGTTTGCACTTCTGTAATCTGCAATAAAGACTTTAAGTAGTGTTGCAGCATTTTGCTTTGAAACTGGAAATCTACTGCTTGGCCTCACTTGTTTATATTTCATTGTATTTCAATCTATTCATACATAATTCTTTCTAAAGCATTATATAGTCTATAGTGGCAATCTGTGTTTTTCTTTAGTCCATCTCCTTTTCTATGGTCTGTGATTGCTTATTCTTTTACTGTTTGTTTATTGGTTTTAAATTGCCACAAAATTGCCCCAGTTCATCCTTTGGCAGCTCTGTAGAAAATTCTGCTTTTTATAAGGCTCTGTCAGACTGGGATCTTGAAGTCATTGATCTGGAGCATCACACAGAGTAATTTCTTTATTTCAATAGCCTAGTGCAGGTCTGCTTATTAGACGTCTATCAGCCTTAAGAGGCTGTTACCTCTTCCAGCTGAAACTCCAGTGGTGGCTGAGCCACTCCATTGATCTCAGTGAGGTTCAAGTAAAATACAAAAAAGTCTGAGTTAAGTTCCCTCTCACAGGGCTGCACAAATTGTGCTGGGATAGCAGGAATAAGAAGCAGAAGTTATTTAGTTTTCACACTGCTTTGCTGTGGCTTGGAATACACAGCACAAGGTGGACAAGTTCAATTACCAGTTTTATATAGCAACTTGTCAGGGTAGAATCACACTATCAGCCTAATGCTTACCAGCTGCTTTTAGAGATTGAGTCACTTATGCATCAATTTAGTCCTTTCTAGGGCAAAAATATCATTCTCTAAAATGAAGAGAGCAGAACATGTCATGCATCACCTGTAAAATTGCAAGGAGAAAAATTCAAGGCTCATCCCTTAACTTTTCAAGGTCTATTACGAATATTGTAACTTAAAGGATTTGAAATGAAAAAATAATTGCCTTCTTGCCCAGCTCCAACAGGCTGCATTTTAAAAAACCTTTATTTCTGAATTCAGTAGTCTAATAATTATGGAAGAGAAAGCTTTTCAAAGAGTTCTGATTTATGTTCCATAAATTTCTATACAGTAAATGTTTGGTTCAGTTTCAAATTGAGGAAATTACTTGGACATAGTATTATCACGGGACATTTCAATCCTTTAGGAAAAACTGCATGGAAGGAATGGAGTAAATCTCTTTGGAATTTTACTTCTTATATAAGTTATTTAAGTTTAATGTAAACATTTGTGGACCTCAGTGAGCAAAAAAGGAATGGAGACAGGGAAATTCACCCTTCAGTCCGATCAGGAAGTATTCTGATTTACAGCCATAAATTGCAAAGACATTGAAGCAGCATTTTCAAAGACCTCTTTATGCGTTGCATTGTCATGTTTAGCTGATGACTGAACATGGCAGAGCCAATGTGACGCTTTGTCAGGAATGAGGTCTGGTCAGGACCTATCTCTCCTTGCTGCCTCATATATAGATCAAAGAATTAGACTTCCATTTTCTGACCCAGACAATACTTAATTTTTACTATACAAAAATGGCAATTGAAAGAGCCCTATTCTAGAAAATTGAGTGATCAGGGTATTGGGTTTGGAAATGACAAAGGGGTAGGGATGAGGGATAAAATTCTTTCCAGTTATATCACACAGCTGAGATTAACTATGGCACATATATATATGTATATATTCAAGGTATGCAGTGAAGTTCTGAATAAGCATCCATCCTCCTTGTGTTTTGTGAAGAAAAAATAGATGGCAGAGACCTATATTTCCAGATGAATCTTCATCTCTGCTTTCCCCCCTAATGCAGTGAGTTCTCTCTGGGACCCAAAGCAGGATATCTAAACATCTGAAGAGACAGGATTTTTCACATGCTTCGTTGTCCCTGGTGTGACTAATGATTCACCAAAACTTCAGGGATTTGGCAGTGAAGTTTGGGTCACTAGTACCTGTGCATCTTCTCTTTGCTGCTTTTAGTAGGACTCTAGCTGCAGCATCTTTTGACTCAACACCTTTTACTACCAATGAACTGGAACATGCAGAGATGAAGACAGGTATTGAGATCAAAGGAGAACGACAGCAGCTTTGCTCAACTCACCTGCAGGGTTATGTCAGAAGTCAGATTAATTTAAGTTGGGAAAAGGGCATGTTGTCCCCTAGCTTGAGCTAGAACAGGCCCTGCAGGCACTGGGGGAAAATCCTACGACTAGGTGCCTCTCTCCAAGGCCCAGTGTTCTCAGGTCTTATTCCTTCTGGTAACAGTAATATATCCATTTCACTGAAGAGTTTAGAAGGAGGAATGGTGATAGGGAAACATACATTTCAGAATGAGAAAATAAAATATGGGTTTCTGATTCCATTTCCAAAAATACTTCTGTGGGATTAATGGATATAAGGACTGGGGGAAAAGCAGAACAGTTGATAGCCTCTGCTATGTATAAAATGAAATATTTGAAAGAAATCTTCTTTTCAAGAAGTGAAGTCCTGGAGTACTGTGTAAAGAGTAGTTAGCGCATTCTTAAGAGTGTAAATCTAAAATTACGATGCTGAATTTACATACCAGTATAAACATACAGTGTTGTGTCTTGGGTAGGATGGGGACTTCATTATGATATGGCAGTATGTCTCTGAGGACACTTGCTAATGGTAATGGATAAACAAAATAGGGCTGTGCATGTCCTGTATCATCAATACACGTCATCATGTCAGGCCACTTCAATGAGTGTATCTGTTTATATATGCATCAAAGAGAGCAAAAACCATTTAACTTGCTTCAGTGAGCTGTAAGCAGAAAGAGAATAGATGAGAGCTGAGGGTTTGGAACCCACTGCATCATATCTCATTCAGGAAAGCTTCTGAATTATTGATTATATTTTTCTTTTTTCGTTTTTGGAGTCACCACATTTGTGTTTGCCAGCCATAGTCTTCTGAGGTTATCTGTGCTAATTGACAAGTGGCTTCTAACCATCATGCTAGTTCAAAGTGGGGTGTGCCCTTTCTGTCTGAGATTGTCAGCAGCCAGTATGGAGTGATTAATGTGGATTCCTGCTGGGCAGAATGGCTTGACAACAATACCTCCTTTCTGTTGTCTCCTAAGCAGGTATAAAGGCAACAAAGGCCTTTGGTTAATGAAAGGAACCAAATTCAAATATGCCACTTAGAGGTGTTCACAACTGCCTCTTTCAACCCAGGAGGCTGCCTATCTCCCTCCCCCTCTTGGGATTTCATACATTTTTACCGAAGATTAACTTCAAAAAGGTCTTGTGCTGTTTCATCCAGAGGGTTGTATTGTCACTGTGCCTGGCAGGTGTGGACTGTCTGTCAGGAGGACCAAAATATACAGAAAGTGAGGTCTGAAGGCAATAAGTAGCAGGAGAGGGGATGAGCTCTCCATTTGAACACAAATTTGGCATACCACTTGGGACATGCTATCCTCTGTGGCATGCCAGATGCTTTGTAGTAAAGTGGTTCTATGCAAACAAGGAGATGAGAAACTTATTCTGCTCTCTGTTGCTTAGTGCTGTACATGCCTGTCTGGTGCCCCCTCTGCTCTGCAGTGGTGATTAGCTGTGGCTCTGAAGCGTGAGATTCCCTAACACTGAAGAAATAAATTGGCTGCCTTCTAGGCTCAGGACACCCAAAGGAGAGAGGGAGAGACTTGTCTCTGCAGAAGAGTCACTGGCTCCTTGAGGTCTCAGTGTTCAGCTAGATGGTTGAGTGATTCTTGATGAGGCTGCAGATAATTCAAAGGACTCTTGAACCCAAATGACTTGGTCTTTTGCTTGCTTATTCTACTACATTTCAGTCTTCCCCATACAGTAAATACAGAACAAACAGATGGAAGGAAAGCAGAATCCACTCACCAAGATGAGATGACAGTTTTTGCATGAATATGCCCTTGCAGGTACTGGGGTGGTTCTGGGCTTTATTGCCAACCCTTGGCAAGGGTGATCCTGTGTGGCTGCTCAGTGTCTCTTCCCTGACCCTCCTTGGGGTGGCAACTCCTCCCCACCTGGTCTTCCCATGCTGTGTCCTCATGATTCCAACAATGAGGAGGGAGAGGATAGCAAATGCTCTTCCAGTCATTGAAAAATGCCTCTTTTTTCAGTGTGGGAAGAACCACCGCCATTGCCTGAACTCATCAGAAGCATAGCAATGAAGTAATTTTTCCTTGGATCTTACCTTTTAGAGTACTTCCTTCCTTCCTTTTAATATAGCTTTTCCACTATTGTGTTATCAGAGGAAAGTCTCTAGTCAACACATGTGTTGGTTGATTGTGCAGATTTTACTAACAAGTTTTTGATGTTATTTCATGTTGTTCATGATAAAATTATTTTAAAAGAAGCCATGGGGAACTTCTTATTACCACCCTTTATTGTTTGTTTTCTCAGATGAGACAGAGATTAAATTCCTTCTCTGTTCATCTGAATTGTTGCTGGAGCCCAGCACCACTTATTTAAGATTTTCTAAATTACTCAGGCCACCAGCTGATAAACAAAAGCCTTTTGCCTCAGGCTCCCAAACTATCTCTGCATTGTATGTTCTGCTCCTAGCTCCTAATTACATCACAGCTAATTGCAGTGGCTGGTGCTGCATAAAGTGCAGCTGGGGAGAGCTGCCACCTGCTCCTAGGGAAGGTCACTGATCACTGGGCTGGTCTCTGGACAGAGCTCCTGCTGGGAGGGAGCACTGCCAGGACACACTTGTTGGCATCCTCATGGGCAAAACCTGTTGTGTTGTTAACAGCCACCATCCCTTTAATTCAGAAGCCTATGGGAGAGGGAGAGCCTTGGTATTGCAAGGCAGTATTGGCAGGATTTTCTGTTCCAGGAGAGGAAAGGATGAAAGTTTTTATCAGACATTTGGTGAAATCTCTCCTTCAGAGAGCAGACTGACTTGTGAGCACCTATCAAGTATTTGCCCCAGACTCCAAGGGCCTAAATGCAGTCTAAGCTATCCCATCAAAGAAGATAACTGATACCAGGGGAGCAGGATTAGCACTTCAAATCAAGTCTCGTGCTTTGCCTTCTAAAAACTAGGAAGCCTGAATTAATAATAACTCTCATCTGGGAAATCCAGCCCACAATGATCAGCTGAGGAGATTAAACTGCTACCAAGTGCCTCAGAGCCACTGCAGCAGCACAGAGCACTCACACCAGCTGAGTGTGCTGTTATAGTTGCTCTCCTCAAAGTTGCTCTTCTTGGATCAGCTTGGATAGTCCATCTGATACACTCCAGCCAAGTCATCGGAGTGTTCCTCCTTCAGCTTAGAGAGGAAGGGGAGAATGGCCATTAGGAGACTCTCCCATCCCCTGGGTTAGGAAGAGCTGTGTGCTAGGGAATTGGACGAGCCAGGGGAAGAAACTGAGGATGTGAGATAGCTGGTAAGAGGGTCAAGTGCCCTGGGCACTGTTTCCAGCACAGCTATTGATAGCAATGATATCTCTGTTAGCAACAAAACCAAAGCTTCTCAACAGGAGAAGAGAGATTTTTTTCACAATTCAGTAAAAAAACCCCTAATTAACCTCTTTACTGTGTTTCACCCAGTACACTGCTAGTCTTGTACCTAAATTCTATACCAGAATATTCGTTGGAGATAGTTTGAAAATCCCAGTGGTCTCACATTGTTCTGTGTTTGAGCTACCATGGCTCCGTGCACAGGGAAGCAAAGCTGTGCCTACTGCTCAGGGCCAGTGCATAGAGCTCACCCAAGTCACTGCTGCTCCAGCTAGCACTCAGGACTTCATCCACGAGTGATAACAATATAGCAGCGTCCCCACTTGAGAAAATCACCATTAATTACTGTGATATTCCTGGGGAAATCATGTGGTTGAAACTGAGAACTGAAGAACAACCAGATGGTAAATTACAAAGTTCTCTGAGGAGTGGAGCAGCTTCTCTGCTTGAGCAGTCTGCCATATTGGGCTCCTATTTTATTAATCGTCAGTCTCTGGTGTTTTTCAGGCTGTTCTCTGATTGAGATTAAGACAGAGTGACAGCACTCACCCCAAATGTAGCTGGATATGGGAGGGAAACCTGCTGTTCTCTCCTTTGCATTATCTCCCCCACCTGCCACTCAGCATGGAGTTTAAAATCAAAGGAAGGAAAGAGGGAACACTGAACATTGCACGAATGAAGGCCATCATTCCCAGGGGGAGAAGATCACTTAACTATTCAGTCCCTTGACTGAGCACTGTCATAAATCCAAACCCTTGAAATAATCTTGGCAAGACCCAAGTGGTTTGTAAAGGTGTGTTGTCCTCAGAGGTTCAATCCAAGGAAAATAAATACTACAGAATACTACCTGAGAAGCTAGTTGTCTATTTGGGATTTATAGCATTTAGAGCATTTTAGCAGTGTGCTTTAGCTCTCCATACCAAGTAAGAATACTGTTGTGCTGGGCCAGACCAAGTGTCTCTCTTGTGGCATAATGTCTCAGTAAACTCACTGTAACATTTTACATGACAGTACCACAGGATATAGAGGTAGAAGTGGAACATTCATCAAATCCTCCTCCTCCTGCTTTCTACTTCTCTCCTGCCTTCCTCTTCAAACAACTAGACAATATAGCTCCACATTTTCCCTTTCCCACTGAGACCTCCTGGCTGATTATTACTATTAGCAAAGCAGCCTGACTATACTTTTCTCCCCCATGCTGTGTTTTAGCAAAGGTCACCAGTGTTAATAATTGAAGCAATCATTTATATTACTACTTATCACCCAGATGGCTCAGGGCAAGAGTGTAAAATACAATGTAAAAGAATTTAAAATAAATTAGTTTCTTGCTAGATTTAACAAAGAAGCATTTTTATTCTGGTACTGCAAGTAGCAACAGCTGGAACTTTGGAAGATAACACAGTGATAGTGGAACTTTTAGTAATAAAAAAATATAGCAGAAGCAATTCCAGGAGAGCTAGGCATCCCTGTAGCTGCTTCATAATAGCTGGCACAAGTAAATAGGAGCAGACCTAGAAAATGAGGGTGAGGGCTTTGTTACAGAAGACGAGTGGCTGGACATCAGCTAACTGGTGCCAAGGAGAATTCCAACCCTGGAATTCTGAACTCTGCTTGGCTTGCAAAGCTGTGTGGGAAGTGCATGTGTCTGCACTGTCCTAGATGCCTGCTCTTACCTGTGTTGCAAAGTGAGAGCAGCGGGGCAGCGCTACAGGCTGGGCACAGAGTGGCTGGAGAGCAGCCAGGTAGAAAGGGGCCTTAGAGTTTTGATCGACGAGAAGCTGAACACGAGCCAGCAGTGTGCCCAGGTGGCCAAGAAGGCCAATGGATCCTGGCCTGTATCAGGAACAGTGTGGCCAGCAGCAGCAGGGAAGTGACTCTTCCCCTGTCCTCAGCACTGGTGAGGCCACACCTGGAGTACTGTGTCCAGNATTGGTCTCTTCTTCCAGGCAACCAGCAGTAGGACAAGAGGGCACAGTCTCAAGCTCTGCCAGGGGAACTTTAGATTAGATATTAGGAAGAAATTATTTACAGAGAGGGTGGTCAGGCACTGGAATGGGCTGCCCAGGGAGGTGGTGGATTCTACGTCCCTGGAAGTATTCAAGAAGAGACTGGATGTGGCACTTAGTGCCATAGTCTAGTAACTGCAGTGGTAGTGGATCAAGGGTTGGACTTGATGATCTCAGAGGTCCTTTCCAACCCATCTGATTCTATGATTCGATGATTCTATGACACATATCTCTGCTGCCATGCACCTATAGTCGCATGTGTGAACATGCTCAGGCAGGCCTAAATCTCCATATGTCTTGCACAAGCTTGTTATAAAGATACATTCCCTTTTTCTTTATTATAATGACATACGGAATCAATATTAATACACATTTTTCTTTTTCCTCAGCCAAAATTTTATCAGAGATAGATGCATCTGGTTTCTTGGGAAGGGAAACAAACCATGAGAACAGATAAATATGCTCCTCTGTGGAAATTTTCTTCCATGTGGTAAGTTGTCTCTGCTTGTGCTGATCCCATCTGAAGCCAGATATATCAAAAACATAAAATGCACCTGAAATCTCAGCCTCCGTCAATCTAGTCTGTCATAAATATCTAAAAATTCTGATTTTATTCTTCATGTTTCATCTTGCTAAGACTCTAGCCTGGAAAGCCTGAGGTGGCCCAACAACAGTCCTCAGAACCGTGCATTGACCATGCACTGGGTAAATCTGTGTGCAATTCCTTCCTTGCCTTGCCACAGCCTTGTTTGCTTTACTTTTTCATGCCTCTGACTTCCCTTGGGGTGTGATGAATAGCAAAATGCTAAGAGGTAAGGGATAGTGTAAGAGCATAACATGGCTCAAAGGTAGAGAAGTGAGATGGGGGATTCATTTCAAGTTTGGGACAACAGTGGTTAGAACCCTGTATCAGGTGAGGGTTTAGACACACAGATCATGTTTCATGCTCCAGAGGCTCTGAGTCAGTGTCTGCTTAGGTCTTGGCTATATAAACTGCCCCCTTGCTTGTGCTTGCTGGGTATCCAATGGCCATAACATATTCAATGCTTAGGTAGACACCTAAAGGTAAAAGCGTCCCGATGGGGACCCGCTGGCTGAGGATCACATACCATCAAGGCTGGCTCAGCAGGCAGCCCCTCATCAGCTGCGGTGAAGTTTCACACCAGGCAGCTCCCCCGTGTGCTCTCCAAAACCAGGGGTGCTCACATGTGCAAAGGGAGGAGGGAGGCAGAGCTGCTTTGCCTCGGGGAGCGGGCTGTCTGCACTTGCGGGTTAGAAAGGGCAGGTCTGCAGCCACGCTGCCTCTGCAGCTCACTCACCCCGCGGTGCTGGCGCTGCCCCCGGGGCGGACAGGGAGAGACCTCCTGTGCTTACACGTCGTTTAGCTCTGACAGCTCTGGCTGATGGCTTTCCCTCCCCTGCGAAGGTGCAGGGGGCTGCCTGCCGGTTCGGGGGAAGGCAAGAATTCAAGGGCAGTTCTTTGCTCCCCTGGTGTGAGTTAAAGCCATGTCTTTCCCTGCTCTCTCTCTCACCATTTATTTGCTTGTTTGTTTGTTTGTTTTCTCCTGAAAATATTCAGGAGCTCTTTTATCACAGTCCTCAAGTATTTCGTGTGGTGTGGGTGGTGCAGAGTAGAAAGAGCATATGGTTGTGGGGAAATCAGAGCCATGAGCTGGCGGCAGTGTCAGGAAGGAGGGAAAGGCACCCAAGGCCGGGTTAATGTGGCATTTCAGATGAGCAAGGAGGGATAATGGTCGTAAGGCTGCAAGACAAGCTATACCTTGTCTGACGGAAAAGGTGACATCTGAGAAGATACAGTAGTACAAAGTAGTTGGACTGTAGGGTGTGTGTGTTTTTGGTGGAGTGTTTTTTCCAGAGTGGATGGTGATTTCATAACTATCTTCTGCCATGGCCTGTGCAGAAAAGCTACAAGCAATTCAATTTCCAGTGCTGTGAGCAGAGATAAAAGGCTGGTCGCTTTGGAATGATAAATACTATCATGTTCATCCTCCAGGGAGGTGATGGAGGAGAGGTATGATAACCTGTTTCGAAAAAGGAGATAATTTTATAACTGGAGCCTAGACAGGGCTGATGGCTGAAATGCAAAACCTCACAATATATAATTAAGGGACTTTTCAAAAGCTGGGAATATGAAGATGAAGAATTTGGGAGAGAATAATCCCATCATCTTTTTTATTTTTCAAAAAACATTTAAGAGTGCAGATGCCTTTGAGGAAATCAGTTAATCCTGTGATTCCTAAATACTGTTTATCTCCACCTTTTTCATGCAAGTGAGACTTTTTGCCTAAACAGAAAATAAGATTTTATTTTTTATGATATGTAGAAACTCATTGTAAACTCATTGTAAATAGTCATTGTATTTTGGATACATCTACCTGACTCTCCCAGAGTAATGACGCAATCTGAGGAAGCTCTTGTGATTCCAGTGCAGATAGAGTTTATCTGTTTAGCAAGTTATTAAAAGAAGGTACAGATGTATTATAAAAGAAAAAACTTCCATACTCCTCCCAAGAGAATTGTGGAAATGTAATAAACTCTTGCTTTATAGGAAGAGGGAACCATTAAGAAGGAAATATGTGTACTGAAACAATCTTTTTAAAAAATTCAATCTAGGAGAGATGAATTCTGCTTGAATATGATCATTACAAGGGAGGAAATGTTATTTGTATTTGTTTTTAGTTTAAACTAATTAAGAAAAAAACTTTTATGCTTGAAGTTACATACATATCACCGATTTTCTTCAGATAACCTACACAAAGGAATTTATGGACTTATAGTTTCAGATTAATGTTCATAGCTGTGACATTCAAGGTTTTTTTTGTCTCATGGCAGTTTATTTAAAGATTTTGACTTCTCTTTTTTTTTTTTCTTTCTTTTTTTTTTCCCCCCCTGGTTCCTAGGAAAATATCTACCCAATAAAACAAATCAATGTCTCTTTTCCTCTGAAGAACCCCACAGACCTGATTTTATGCCAAGTTTATGGAAAATGTTAATAATTGAAAACAGTGAATGATTAATTGGCTCACAGGTTGAGCAAAGCTGATATTACATTAAAGAAATGTATGAAGTAGAATCACGCACACACTTAACACATGAAGGTAAGCACCTTATGCTAGAATCCTTGTAACTTTTGAAATATTGAGAAGTACTAATGTGTTCAGCCTCTAGTGCTGAACCTCATCCAAGCTGTTGGGCTTGCAAAGTTGAGAGGTAGCAATGGCAGGAGCCTCAGCATGACTGACTGTGACTCCCAGAGCACAAGGATACTGTGCCTGAGCATGACCTGTCATTATTACCTGACCTCTAATGGAGAGTTTCATCATTACAGGTATGAGTGTGTGTAACTAAATTGTCAAAGTGTTGATAAGCAAACTAGTTCTAACCTTCAGGTTTACTTTTGTATCTGTGGTTACCTAAGCTACTCAGATCTCATTCTGGGATCCTCTCCAATATGTAGGTGAAAAATTCACTTCTAATGCTTCCTCTTGCTTGAGGAGGTCAAAAGGAGGTGATAAAGCTCAAGCTTAAGAGTCTTCTTAAGCCTTACTTTATAAAGCAGCCTAAAAAAGAGACTTTAAGAAGTCTGCCAGTGCTGCTTACCCTGTGGCATTTCCTATTTATTATTTGTATTAGTAGCAGCACTCTTCTAGATAAGTGCTGCACAGAGCACTAGCCTGTGACCTGGACTCCTCATTTCTGTCAAAAGTGTAGAGCATATGAACAATAAGTGTGAACACTGGAGCTTTTTTTCTGCTAATGATGTTCAGGACAGAAAGAAATAAATTAGGGAGGTTTTGGCCCCAAAAGAGGAACCAAGTTCCTGTATAAGCAGAAATAGATGGAGTTCTAACTGGAGCTCACCTTCATAAAATGCCAGATATTAAGAAAAACAATTTTTGCCCGAAACTGTGGACTTGCCAATTTGAAGAAAAGGAGAAAAGCCTGGGGGAGTAGCTTGACTAAATGATGATATCTCTCAAAACTTCCAGCAAACAGTGGGATAAACACAACATGCAGTGGGTGATTAATTGGCTCACAGGTTGAGCACGGAAGGTAATAGTGAATGAGGTGATGTCAGACTGGTGACCTGTCACTAGTGGGGTTCCACAAGGCTCCATATTAGGCCTTATGCTCTTCAGCATCTTCATAAAGGACTTGGACAAAAGGTGAAAGGGTTACTGAGCAAATTTGCAGATAACACAAAACTTGGAGAAGCTGTTGATTCCCTCAAAGGCAGGGAGGCCTTGTAGAGAGACCTTGACAAATGAGAGAGCTGGGCAATCACCAACCAGATGAAGTGGGGGGAAGTGCTGGATTCTGCACCTGGGATGGAACAACCCTAGATGTATGGGCAGACTCGGGAATGAGATTGGAAAGCAGTGCCATGGAAAGGGACCTGGGGGTCCTGGTCGATGGCAAGTTGAATCTGAGTCAGCAGTGCCCTGGCAGCCAGGAGGTCCTGGGGGGCATCAGGCAAAGCATCACCAGCTGGTCGAGGGAGGGGATTGTCCTGCTCTGCTCTGCTCTGCACTGGTGTGGCCTCACCTTGATATTTTGTGTAGTTTTGGTCACTGCAATATAAGAAAGATATTCAGCTGTTGGAGAGTGTCCAAAGGAGGGCAACGAAGATGGTGAAGGGCCTTGAGGGGAAGCCGTATGAGGAGCGGCTGAAGTCACTTGATCTGTTCAACCTGTAGAAGATGAGACTGAGGGGAGACCTCACTGCATTTCCACTTCCTTGGGAGGGGAAAAGGAGGGGCTGGCACTGATCTCTTCTCTCTGGTGACCAGTGAGAGGACCTGAGGGAATGGCCTGAGGTTGTGTTCTGGGAGGTTTAAATTAGATATTAGAAAAAGGGTTTTCCCCTAGAGGGTGGTTAGGTACTGGAACAGGTTTCCCAGGTCATGGCAGCAAGGCTGACAGTTCAAGAAGCATTTGGACAATACTCTCAAGCACATGGAGTGACTCTTGGGGATGGTCCTGTGCAGGGATCCTTGTGGGTCTCCAACTTGGCATATTCTGTGATTCTGTGGTATGATTAAGAAATGTTCAGCTGGTTCATCTCTGAAAAGGAATTTTAGCTGATATGTACCTGCTTTTACTGTGCAGTAAGCTTTGACTTGGAACACCACATACTTGTGAAAAATGGATTTAAATTACAATAGATGCAGATAAGTCCACTTATAGGGTGACTTGGGAACTTTATATTTGAAGGATAGCCCATTTTATTTAGCCTAATTAGCCAGAGAGAGGGTTAGAACGAGTTGTTGTAATGGTATTTCAGGGACAAGATGGGTTGATGGAAGGAGAATAATGCTTAAAGAAAGAGAAGCATTTCAGTTGTGACACAGATGATAAATCTGATGGGGCAAAAATATGTGTGAGGAGTTATTTTTTAGAGTTAGTTTCTTTGTGTGAAATTCTCTTAGAGCACTAATGTTTCTGAGCTGAGAATTGTGTTTATGTTTTTTGTCTCTTGATTCTTGGGGTCTTCAAAATACAGCTTGACTTAAAATAGCAAAAATTTAATTTGGAGACCTGGGTCATCAGCTGTTGTATTGATGTCTCCTGACCATTTCCTGTGGTACGTCATGACTGTGAATTTTTTGGTCTGTATAATCAGTCTGGGTATAATTCCTAGTTCTGTGCTCTTGGAAGAACTTCTGACATATAAATCAGAACTGAGGAGCCCTGGGAGAAGTGGGCAGAAATATATTACCTTGATAGATTTCCTTGACGGAAGCAGTCTATTCCTGCCCATCCTTTATCCAAGCTATTTCTCAGACCCAAATAGGGTTTGGGCTGCCAACAGGATTAGATATATATGCAGAACTAATGTTTCTTATGTGCTTAATAAATTATATTGAAACCAATTTATGATTTTTTTTTCCTAAATGTGTATGTAGGAATGTCCAAAATCAGACTTTGGTATCATTTCCCTCTCAGTTTCATTAACTGGTTGCATAAAAGACCATTACATTGCAAAACTAACAGCAGTTTTGGCCAAACTCTTGTGAAACAAGGATTTGAAAAAACAGTCAAAAAACAAACAGAAAAACCTCAGTCCTCAAGGCTTTCCTGAATGGTGATTAATTGCTATGTTTACTTTGATGAGCATGTATCCTGACCAGGAAAAGAAGATTTTTTGGGGGAATTATTTTGTGGAGATAATGATTTGTCCATTCATCTAAACTGGTAATTAATTCCCAGGAAGTGGATCCATAGTACTTAAACAGTAGTCATATAAAATTTAAATTTAAATTACTTTGGGAAACCTAGTTCAACATGAGTGACTGTGGGAATATGCTACTCTTAGCTCAAGTCCAGCTGAACTGCATTCCAAAGATTCATTTGGAAAGTCCTGTTATGAGTACATGCTCCTGGCATACCTGCAAAGCACAGATTTGTCATTGTGGCTGACATTTTCATAAATTTACAAGCTTAGGGAAAACAGGCCCAGCCAGTTCCACGATGATGTAAGAGCTCAAATACAGGTTACGCTTGTTTAATTCAACCAACAGGAACTGTGTTGTGCAGACATTTCTGTGACTTTGCTAATGCTCCTCTGTGTCATGCATGGCTTTTTAGAGGTATCAAAAGCATCATATTAAATTTTTATTTTGAGGTGATATGGTAAAGGAGTCTCTATCTTAATTAGTGAATGTTTCATAGAACTTGAAAACTACCTCTGAAGTGTGTGTAGTTTTTGTTGATATGTGTCTTTTTTTCCCCCATGAAGCCTATTTTGCTCATCTTTGGAAAGAAAGTTTCTAGAAGTAGGATGCTTATTCATTCTTTGTCCCTGCTTCAAAAAGGGTGCTCTTTGTTGCTTTTACAGTTTCTTCCCCCACCCCCCCAAAAGAAAGCATAGCTCATACCCCATTGCTCTTTGTATAATCTCGTGCTTTCTCCTCTTCTCATTATATGATATTAAGACAAAAAATTGCTTGTGCCTACCCTCCAGTGGAACAGAGGGATATTGTTGCAGAAAGGAGATTAATCCCACTTCTGGACCACCACTGTGCTGACAAAGATTGATTCAGAAGACACTACAAGAAGTACATATATTTCTCTCTGAACAGGAAGAGAAAAGGAACCAACTGAAAAACTACCACAGAGAGTAGTGAAATCCCTGCTAGTATTGACTTACTTGGGTCACAAATTGCTTTATTTTTGAGAGAAGAGTCTGTTGCTTCCTTCTCTAAGAAATTTTGCATTTCGCCACATGGAAGGATCACCTGTCCAGCACAGCCACTTCTCCACGTAAAGGAGCAGGCTGCTTATCTTCTTTCTCCACCTACCATTAGTTGCTGGCTTTCACTCATCAAGGTCCCAAACGGAGCATAAGTGTAGCAGGCAAGGTTGTCAAGGTTGTTCAAACAGAACTGAGTGATCAGAGGCTCTTTAACAAGCCTTGCTAAATTTTAACCTTTAGAAACTATTTCAGACGCATCTAAGTCAACATTGAAGGAGGCTAAAAAATCCCCCTACGGATCAATAAGGCATCCTACTGTCTTCCAGCGAATATGTTAAAATCTAATGAAATTAAAAGGTAAATTCAGGGTAAATTTTCCAAAAGTTCAGATTTTCTGCCAAACAATTCAGTTGGTCTAATTTTTAACAACTTTCTTGAACTGCCTTTTTCATCTGGATTGGAAGCAGAAACTGAGAATTCTCACTCTCCATGAGACTGGAAATAAAGGATCTTCTGCTGTCCAAAGTGTAGTTCTCCCTGGTTGTCTGCTTATTTGTGATGATATATGTCAATCCTAAAATGGACATGTCTTACAATTTTTATGCACACAGTGATATATGAATTTATTTAGAACTGTGTTCTCCTCTGATATTGCTCACATGTGTAGTTAGAGTTTTCAACTCCAAGCTCTAGCTGAGAAGGAGCACCTGCCTACAACTACAGAAATACAGGACTGGAATAATGTCAAAAACGTAGAAAGCATTAAACATAAATGTCAGTGTAATAGTCCTGAATATCCACTGGCAGGTAATAGTGACTTTAATGGAAGTTCAATATAAATGGAGGTAATGACGTTTCTTGACTGGTTTTTCTTTTTTCCTAGCCAGAAGCAGCAGATGAAAAATGAAGTTGCTCAGCCCTATTAAACATTGATCCCTGTGGATTTTGGAGACATATTTTACCAGGTTCTTCCAGCTCTTACAGTCCATAACCAATAATTTGTTCTGTTGATAAGAACAATTCTAGAATTAGGTAAAACAAACAGTTTAAAAAATGCACAGTAGGAATTTCAAGGCTCCTTTCTGCCCTAAGTTCTGTTCAGAAAATAATTCACCTGTCTGTGACAATAGCTAACTCTTGGCCAGCTTCTTGAGAGGCATTCCTCATCCATCACTAAACAGTGACACTTGGGCCACTGTTGTTCCTGCAGTAACCCCATTTTTCTGCATTACTTTATAATAGCTCCATGTTTCAGAAGGATAGTTTAATAATAAACACTGAAGTGATGCCTAGATTGTTTCTAAATTTTCTCTTTCTCCAAAGGATTACAGGTTTGTATCCAACAGCCTTTTCTGCAAAAAAATACTGCTCAGCCTTCTCCCTGCTTTCTTACTGTGGTTGTAACTTTAGCTGAGACTGTACAGGAAAGAAGAGAAAACATGCCTTAAAATCTTTTTTAGATGTCTGCTTACATGTGGCAAATTTCTTTTGCTATGACCTCTTATTTCAAGGTGCTTTCTGGTTTCTTCAGATCAACACAATCTCCTGTATAAGGAATAAAATTTACAGCAATGGTTGAAAGCTCAGGAGAAGCTGTGTTTCAAAGTGAGATGAACTTGAGCCATGTATTTTATAGCGTAGCAGTGATTGCAAATGTACTCTGATGCTGGACATATTTGAATCTCACTTTTTATTAGTGCCATTTTTAATTGCAATCTTCAGTGTATTTAGTTTTTCAGTGAAGGCTTCAGTTCTTTTCTCCTACGCGTCACCTTTTCTCACTTTGTTGCAACCCTATCCAAAGACGGCTATTTCAGCAGGGCACAGTATTGATGTGGCAGACATGTACAGCATGGTTATTCAACACCTCACCCTTCAAAGCTCTGCTGGAGAGCACCAGGCAAGCCAGATTTAAAAGGTTTGCTGTTGGTTTGAATGTATGCAAATACTTCTGGAAGGGCCAAGTTGCAGAAGTTTTGGGCACACTGAGCTTAGAGATGCTTACGATTCTGTCTTTCTACAGAAAACCTCAAAAGCTCCCCACGTACACATAAAAAAATGAATACATACCGTGTGATGGGCCAATTTTCTTGTGAATAATAATCATTGTTGTATAAGTCATGCTGGTTTTGTTTGAAGGATTTAATTCTGTGACAAGCAGAAGGAAAGACAGCAGAGTATTCTTAAATATCTATAGCTATCAGAAAAAAAGATAAAAGAACAAGGATGTTTTTGTGATGTTTCATGTTGAAATAAGTTATGAAATCCAATATATTGCTTGTTAGAAAGCGTCACTAAGATTTAGGGAACACAGGAAAAGTATATAAGTAAAACTTTAATTTAAATTACAGGTGCCTCCATGATAGATAAAGATGGAAAATGGGAAGTTCCAACAAACTCTCTCTTACAGTTTTGGTTGAAAGATTACTGAGAAATAAACCGTGTTTCAAGTTTCAGTGGCTACTTCAGGTACATGATGCTGTTCTGCTCTGGGCTGTGCATTGCAGCAATACTCAGCCATGATTTCAATTAGTGTTCTACATTTATAGCAGGAAATAATGTTTAATTTTGGTTGTTTCTTGAGGGCTTTCCTCTTCAGTATCAAAACTGGTTTATATTGGCAGGGGATATTTGCTCTTTCAGTAAGGTGGGGCCAGGCTTATTGCTGGAGAACTCGTGTAGTGGAGACCAACTTTCAACAGTACTTAAGAATCAGTGCATTGCTGAACAGAGGGCTTTTCACATGTTCATGAACTCTAAATGCAGCATACATTCTTAATATTTTGCAGAATTAAATGCTACAGCAATTTTCCCCTACTATCTGGAATGTAAATTATGCTTTCCTACATGATATGCTACTCTGCCCTTTCAATATCTGCCAGCAGCTCCTGTTGGTGTAGGGGAATATTTAAGGAGAAATACTGACTTTCTAATGGAAAACCCTGCAAATGGAATAGCTATTTCATTAAGTTATTCCTCAGTGTAAAAAATTTGATGAATGATCTTCATTTCTCTGCCCATAATAAACTGGTGGATTTCATAATAGCATGAATTTCCGTGCCTCCCCACAATCTCTAATAATCATATTCAAAGTCTCCCAGCAGAAACCATATGAGAAGGAATATGGTTTTGCCTTGCCAGCTTGCAGTAGTGGGGCGAAACTGTAATAAATGTGTGGTCAAGTTCATGATTTAAACACTGTTCAGTTGGTCAGGAATTTGTATTTTGAAGTCTTCCTTAATGGCATTTGATTGCAGTAGTGTGGCAGGTAAATGAAAACAAACCAAAACTCCCCAAAGGTTTCTCATTACAGCAAATCAGAGTTCCCTCTGGATCATGTAAATGAGTTAACATACTACTGTATGCTTTCAAATGTATTTATTAGCAGTTTATTTTCAATATGTTCTTCAATGAGCTAGTTTCTTTTACTAGCCAGCTGCTTAATTATATATTCTCTGTATGTCAGCAAATGATATCTTCTGTCACTCAAAATGTTAATGGGATTGATACATCTGTTTGAATTGGCATGAATGTGGGAAAAATGCCATACTGTGCTAGTAAGTTACTTTACATGACTGTTCCCACTTCTTTAGTGCAAATATTCTGTACTAATTAAAAAAAAATGCTATTATAACAGTCTATTTAGATGAATCATAAAATTACAGCTTTGAAAAACTGTAATGTCACTATAGAATAAAATTTACGTAGAATAAATATAATTTGGATTGGGTACTCCTTAAACTGTAGATCATGCTGGAGGCTGTATCTACACTGCCTTAGGAAATGCTGCCTGTGCCTGTACTTGGATTTGCAAGCCGAGCACAAGTGTTGTATCCACCATTCATTCTAGTGCTGCCTTTTCCACTGAACCTTGTACTTCTAATAGGGACCTGGTCATGCCTCATTTGCCTGCTTTGAATGAAGCTGGTTGCTGTCTGTCTCTCCAACAGACAAGATGAAACAGGCTATCAACCATGTCAATTCTAGGTGTGTCCCCACTGCACTGCAGCCACTACTGACAGACGGGTACAGTCTCTCTCATGGATGGAACAGCCCATCTCAGGGGCCTGTGTGAACAAGGGGACCCTATGGTGAGCAGCTCCTCAACTTCTACCCCTCCTTTCCTTCCAGGAGGTAGGCCAAATATCTTCCTGGGATGCAATTTCTTTCATCTGCTGGATGCAATTTCTTTCATCTACCAGTAGCTGCCTGAGCTTTGACTGAGTCCAGTCTCTCCTCTAGAAAGTTTTGGTTTTGGAGACAGTCTGTCAATAGCCACTGAAAGGGTCCTCTTTTCCACTTGAGCATGCAGTGATACAGACAGAAAAAGTTTGGATGAGTTAGGTTGTGCTCAATGCCTGGTATCTGCCCCACAGATACAGCATTTTTCATGTTTGGCCTCAATTGTGGGTTCCTACAGAAAGAAGGAATCCAAAATAATTGATAGGAGGGACAACCAAATTCCAAAAAGACACTTGACTGTTTTGACATGCTTTCCACAGCTGTGTTCAGTCTGAAAATCGTGGTAGACCTGCCAGACAGGGCCTGTGAAGTCCTGAGTTTATTGACATTTGTGGACTGGCTTGAGTTTGGAAGGTCATCTTTTCTCAAAAACAATCAATTGTATATCTTGTCCACAGACTTCACTGTCAATTATGTATTGCAGCGATACTTTGCAGTCTACCTCTTAATTTACTATGAGACTATTTTACTACTTTAATGTGCTGTGAATGCTGTGTGATACTTGATACCTGAAGTGCTTATGATTAATGCCTTTTTAATAAAATCAAACAATCATTCCATGAACTGTTATCACAAAGCACTTGTTTTTTGTTTTGAATAAATTATTTTTTTCAATATCCAGCCTTATACTGAGACACCTATTCAGCTGTTTTCAATTAATAATATAAGATCAAAGCTTTTATCTTAGTTTTCAATTTTTTTTCTCTCCTCTTCTCTAAAACATGGACATAAAAGTAAGCTTTGTCCTGAAAATATCTATGTGAATTATCATAATTCTTCTTCACATAAGGGAAAATGCAATCATAGTTAACATGTTTCTCCTTTTCAACATCATGTAGTGGTAGCATTTTGATTTAGTGGAATGCTTGTCCAGCTTCCATTGCCCTTCCAGACTGTTTTCTTGCTTGTATTCTGAGAAAATTGGAATCGTGTTGATGGGTTCTTAAGGTACAAAAGTATATGGCAGGCAGTGGACAGTTATTTAACTTGTTCAGAGGAAAAGAACTACTTGTGCTAATGATGCTGGTCAAAAGGGATTTTAGCAGATAAGGGTTCTGTAACAGGAACCTGGCAGGACCTCTCACTGATAGCCAGCCTTGTACCATCTCATTCCTTGTCAAGTGTAAATGTTCCAATGATTTGAAGGATGTACACACACAATAAGTACTCAAAACCTGATGAATCACAGCAGTTCCTGGACTTTCCAGACCAAGCAATCCATAGAGGCAGTGGGAGGAGAAGGATATTTTTTCAGCTGTGTGTCTTCTTTACATTGCTTTCAAAAGAAAATGAAATGAGCAGTAGAAGTCATGGATCAAAACTTCTTGCATGACTAAAGCAGTTGGGTCATGACTAAAGCTGTTATGAGACTCTACATACTAAACTACCAACATTTAGTAGAAGGCTGAACAGTGTTCCTAACAAATATTAAAACCACAAAATGTGCAGTTACCGAATATGGCTGGTTTACAAAGTTCATTCTGTTTTATTTTAGCTGTTTTGTCCTGAATCTGCCCACTCACATCCCCTGTCAACAGTAACCCGTCTGGTGTCTGGAATGATTATGGTTCTGCATGACTTCTGAGACAACAAAATCTGGAGTAAGAAGAAGATTATTGTGAGAATTTATTTTATAGGAGATGGCTGTGGAAACAGCCCGTACATGCCTGCTTCTGCCAGATTGAAGGTAGTCACTTGAAAACCTCCCAGGTGCTGGGGAAATGGAGAACTGGAGAATCAATCCAAGGGAAACTGAGAGTCTTTGCGATCTACAAACAGATATCTTGAAAAAAGCACTTTTTCCCTTACTCACTTCATCAAACCTGAATTCTGGCTTCCATAATTTCATTTTTTCCTTACTGAGAATTTTAGATGCTTGTCTTAGCAGATTTGGTGCTCCCTTTGTGTTCAGAGACTGAACTGTGGACAGAATGGTTGAGATGAGCAATCCTTATGGCATGGTTCATGAGACAGAGTGGTATTCTGATGAAAATGAATTTAAAGAAAATTAAAGCTAATTAAAGAACAGTAACCATGCAGAAAATGCCCCTACTGGCTTCTACTGCACAAGTAGTTATAGACAGGCATTCTGCAAACACCAAGACCAAAACCAAGACTGCAGTATCTTGAAATCATGAAGCAAGCACGCCTGAAGTCAGAAGGAAATGAACTGAAAGCTATGTTTATTTTAAGGCTATGTTTATTTACATTTATTCTAAAGCTATATTTATTTCCAGTTGTGTTTGGCACAGCAAGTTTCACCTGTAGTTCTAAATGGAATTGTCACACAGCATTTGTGTTTAGACAAGACGTACCAGATTCATGTAATGAAAGACCCGAGAGACAGTCCACATGAATATGTTGACTTCATGAATGAATTGTGCAGTATGTTTCAACGGTACATTAAACACAAATATTCTGTGACAGACACATTAAACTGTTCATGCATGTTCTCGTTAGAGGAAAAAAAAAGCACAGCCAGTGGTTAGGTGATACTTTTCTTTTGTTTATAGATTTTTTTTTTTTAAACATCTTTTCTTGATAGAAGTGACCAATGGAAAAACAATTACTTCTGATAATTCCTGTTTACAAAGATTAGGCACTTGCATATTTTTTACGTGTTGTTTTTCTCAGTTTTAGGTCTGACCTGCCCCTCCCACTGTCACCTCCAGATCATTTTTGCACAGAGCAAAACACTGATATTGAAGAGACACTTTCCCTGCAGCCATTTGGAAACTGGCTTGCAGAGGTATGTAGTGAATGGGTACATGAGAAGGAATGGATACATGTGTAAGGAATAAAAGTGGCTACTCTTCCATTCAAGCTGTGTGACACTAAAACATATGCAGGGGAGGACACAGAATTTTCACTGAATAATAATTTGAGGATTTCCAATTTTCCTGAATTGTTGACTGACAGATTGCAAAGTTTTGGATCTGTTAATTCTAGATTTGTGAATTTACTTACTGAATAATTGTAAGGCTGCAACTGATGTGTAATGCAATAAATAAGCAACTGAGTGAGTGAGGTTATTTATGGGAGTCATGTTCTGTCCTTACATACATAACATGAGATTTATAGTATATCTTCCCATAGAGTGCAAGCAAAAGCTGCAATATATGAAACATTTCCTTGGAGAATACTTGAGCTAACAGTGATCTTTCATATATTAAAAATGCTACTGGAGGTCAAGACCACAGCCTGCCAAAAGGAGGGTTTGTCACCAAAAAGTCTCTAGGTAATAGTAGGTAGATTTAAACCAGCAGATTAAAACAGAGTTGGATTATTTGATACAGATACTTAAACATGGTCTTTTCTCTTGCTTTCTCTCATCCTAACTACAGTAGAGGGTGGAAATCACAGGGATCACAAGAAAATCAGTACAGTAAACACAGCTGCACTGTGGAGGGTATGTGAGCAGAAACATGTGAAGGATTGAGGCCAGATACTCCTAGACCCTCAGTGTCAAAGACCCTTGAAATCGAGGCCTCTTTATCTCTCAGATAAATGGATATCATTTCTGGCCATCCTCACTTTTGGAGTCTTTGAAGGTCTTGGCAGAAATCAAACTTGATGGTTCTTCCATGTCTGTAATGGCGGGTGGTGCTGTGAAATTGGTCTCTCAAACCCCTGCAACTGAGTCTCATTCTGGACCCATTTTCAGATCTTTTTGGAATTAGGATGAAGAGGCACACGGCCTAACAGCTGGGAGGCTGTGGGCAAGGATCCAAGTGTTTGCAACTGTAAGGGGGAATCTGAGGAATAACATAGTCATTAGAGTGGGAGCTTGTTTCAGGCATTGAACTTGTTATTCCTGCTTATGGAATGGACAGGCATGTCGATGGGTGTGCCCGTGTTTGTGTGAAAAATGCAAGAGATACTAGATGAAAAGATCTATGGTCAAAACCAAGGCCCTCATACCTCAATATCACCTTATACCCACCATCACCAGAGCGTCATAAACCTCAGGTTTAAAATCCTGAAATTCCGCTTCCCTCATGTGCTATGTGGTGATGACACACAGGCTACTTCCTAGTAAGTCACACCAAGACACCCAAGAACACTGTACCCCCATAATACTCCCATCAGCCAATGGGTTTGAGAGACATCCCTGGCTAGAAGTGACTTCTTATGGATCCAGATGCTGTATAACAGCCTATAGCGTAGGCAGCTTATCACCTTGGGCTGCAATGGGATCTGGAATGAACTAGCTCAAGCTTTAATTTAATTTTCAATCCATAACCCTTGCACCACACTAAGGAATTTGTTTTGTGGTGTTATAGAGGGAAGCCACTGACATCTGATTCACCATTTCCTGCAGCATGTAAGTGTGCCTTGGAACTCCATCAAAGAGTGACCCATCCCAAGGCTGCTCACTGTGTGAGCTGTCTCTGAATCACATGGCACCATAGTGCTGCTTAAAGCTGGAGCATCAAGACTACTCATATAGAATAACAAAAGACAGTAATAGTAGCTAAATGTATCTACTGTATGTCTCCTACTTTGTTATATCTTTGATTTGTTTTTGCATATTGAAAACAAAGGATAATTTCTGGTAGAATCAGGGTTGTTGCAGTGGAGTTGGACTAAAATGGAAATGGCCCCAAAAATTTGATTCACTCCCTGCAGAACTGAACAACAAAAGGATTAAATAAATTGTAGAATGCAAATGAAGCTTTTCCTACCCAACTCTGAAAGTTAAAGCCTTGCAATAAGTAACAGGGTTGTCATGGTCACCAAGCGTTTGTTTATGGTGGAATACATGAGGCAAAGCTGAAACGTTTTTAATTTAAAGCTCAGATGACAGGAAACTAAGTGATGTAAGCAAGAGCAGAAATATATTTTGGTATATACATGAAAGTAATTATTTCTCCTATGAAAATTTCTGTCACTGCTCAGTGTTCTTTCTATCCTTCTTATATTCAAGTTCTGAACATGTTTGCCTCCTGACAGTGCAATGAGCCAGCAAGACAGGTTTCAAGGAAGATGGAAATGGGCACTACTCACAGGCACACTCCTGGTGGTAAAGAGACAACCAGCCCTCTTATAGTAAAGCTCTAAAGAGAGGAATAGCTCTTAAATCTGAATGTTGCACCATACATTCTGTGATACTGCCACTTGCAAATGCATAAGCAGTCAGCTGAATAATCTGCAGTGTTGCATTACTTCAGCAGTTTTTTCTCCTAAATTGTCAGATGACTCAGTTGTCTGAGCACTGGAGACTAAAATTGAGTTTTCTTTGCCTAAAAATAGCAATCATTAAAAAAAAACAAAACAAAAACAACCCAGCAAAAAAACAAAAAGGTAATTAAATATTCAATTTGCCTCTATTTAAATTGAGGAGAAAATCCTGTTATGGGAGGAAGTGTCTGATAGACTAGAAGATAGATTGTCACATGATTGCAAATTAGTTGCATGTAAAGTACTCTTGTTGAGCTATAATAGATCCTACTTCTGCAAGGAACTTTATGTAACTATTGGGGCAGAGCTGCCCACTTGTATCTGATAGCAAATTTCCCAGTGACTTCAGCTCCTCTGGGCTCAGTTGAAGACGACTGAGCAACAGCATCCTCACCTACAGCCCTGTAGTTCCAGATGGTATTTTACATCCATGGCAAAATACCCAATGGACTATAAGAGGAAATTTTCGTGAGGTCTGGGACACAGAGCTCAGTTACTGAAATGTTGAAAGCAGAGATTTTGCAGAAAGCAATGTCATCATAAGTATCACCTTGTCTTTTCTTCTTTCCATCTCTCTGTTTAAAAGCAATGAATGTGATAAACAGAGATGAATATCTGAATGATTTGTTGGTAATGACTGCTAGCTTACAGAGGAGGGTTTCGTGGCAGCAGTAGGAAAATCAAATACTTTTGCATTTTATGATATTTTTAGCAACGTTCCACTTTATGCTTTATCATTTTAAATGAACTGGTAAAAAATAAGCTAGTAACAACCATTATAGATTAATAGTCAGAGATAAATCTCATTGAATTCAGTAGTAAGACATATTAACTTTAACAAGCATGAGATCAAGACTTTAATGGTACATGATACAAGATAGGTACCTTTTGAAGATGTCACTTCAGAATAAAAGAGGAAAAATGTTTGAAGTTCTCCTCCTATCAGAGAGGAAAAGACATGGTTTTAAGCTAAAACTGAAAAACCTGTCAGATGACTTTGCTAAATAATTTATTAGCTGATTAGATTTGCAGATTCCTATATAGATTATCAAACTGGTAATTGTTTTCATGATATTATTAGTAACCAAGCATCATTATTTAGAAATTGCATAAGATGAAAATATAAGGGATATGGGAAATCACTTAACCCACTGAGGATAAAAAGCAATAAGAATGATCCTGTCAAAAATACTTGAGTGCAGAAGTATCAACACTTTATAGAGAGGGTTTTTTGCCCCCTTCCCCCTATTTTTAAGAGGAATAAAATCCACCCCTTTCCTCGGTTACCTTAGACACTTTTATAGCTATGCATAGGTTTTATGAAAGGAGAGCTGGGTGAAACATCTATCATTAAAGTAATTTTTTGGATGAAATTTACTTCATAATGTTTTAGCAAGAAGTATCAATTTCATGTTTTTTGAAAAACAGTCCTTAGGCATGGGTGAAAGTGAAGGGTAAAAATTATTATTTGGCCTAAGGAGACATATTAAATCAATGTAGCTCAAATTATCTCAATAGTTCTGTATTTCTTGCAAGACAAAGTGTGTGCCTTTTAAAAGAGTTGAAAATTCCTCAAGGTCTCCATTTCGCAAAGTGCCACATCCTTGAGATGCAAAACTAGAAAGTGATATGCAATTAGATTAAGGCTGAAATTCATCCAAATAGAAATACTTGACTGGTGAAGGCTCGGGTAAAGTAAGAGCTGCAAGTATTCAGTCCTTGGGAAGTGAGCTATGTCGACCACTTCTATCTGAAAAACTAGAGAGATTTTTTTCTTGGGAGGTGACACAGAGGTCAACAGACCTGAGACCTAATATGGTTCTCCTGGCTACCTGTAGTACAGGCAGGACACATGCAGGTAAAGATGGTAAACAGCACAGACATCTGCTTTCTTCCACTGGCCTTACACTTGAAGCAGAAAAAATACATGCAGTAATAAAAAGTTTGTCCTTTCAGCTTGGTCCTAATAGTTCTGAATGATGCCATGAACTCTGTCATGAGGATATTTGATCTTCTAGAAGATGGACTGAAATCTCCTTATCCATCTCTCATTATCCATAAAATCTTCTATTGCACTAAGCAGGAGTAGCCTGTGCATTTTTTGAGAGCACTGCAATCCATTTTCCCCCCATCTTTTATGGATTTCCCCTCATGTTCATCATTAAATATCTGATCATATTATCTTAATCCAAGTCAGGCGCCAGTGATTGTGGAGAAAAGAAATGGTTACATAAATATAATTTTCTTTGTGTTTTGCTGTGTTTAAGGCTGCTATTTGGTCATTACCATTTAATTTCATTATACAGTTCAAATCTGAAACACTAGCCTGTGAGTTTCCACTGGAGTGTGTTAAAAGGGTATCTGATTTCCCTTCTGTTTCTCCTGCCTGCTCTATAATTTTTCCATAGAAACAGAAAATTAAGAATATAGGTTTCAGCACAGTGGCAGGCAGAAAGCTAAAACATTTAATATGCCAAGGCTTCTTTGCTTATGTAAAACCAGGCATGTTGCTGCTTGTTGGCATGGGCTGTGAGTCACCTGCTCAGCCCCCAGACCCACACAGTTACTTACCCTGCACAGCCAGGGTTAACATGTTGTGATGGAAGGGTCAGGGGAGAAATAGGAGACCTTTTTTCCCCCTAATTGAGGGTAAATTACCTTCCCAATAAAATATTGGTGCAACCTTCAGGGCATTGGAGTTTAACCACGTAGGTTAGGTTATTCAGAATGCTGAAATGAAAGAAGCAGTGACATACAATTGGTTCAAATAAGCACTTATTTTCTAAGAAGGATGAATAGTGCACCTCTGTTGGAGCCCACTGGAGTTCTGGACATGGCTGAAAATAAGAATTTTTATGCTGAAAGATCAATCACAAACCAAACCCAGGCATATTAAGCAAAAATGCCACTTTGTAAAGAGCTGAAAAAGTAGGCTGGATAGGATCCCGGTATTCAGCAATTTTTCTGTGTGGTTTTCTGTCTCAGACCTAACTTATGGAAGACTATAGTTGAGTTTGAGTAGATGTGTTCCAGATACTTTCTGGAAATAAGACCCTTAAAAAGTGTTAGCATGTGCACAAAACACAATTTTAAACACTAAATTCTCCTACTAGCAACAGGTAACCTTTGTTCAAACATAAGTTTTTTTCTTGATGAGCTTTTACTGTGTTAAGAAATGATTCCTTAACCTTTTTACTCTGAAGAGTACTGGTCCTGAAAGGCATGGTATTTCTCAGTAATTTCAGAATGTTTGAGCTCTTTAGTATCTTTAACATATTCTTTTGGCAGCAGGTAGACAAGTCCCATTTTCTTTTTTATTGAACTATTACAGAGTTTTGAATAATCCTTTTATAATACTAAAGGTTACAGCACAGGGAGTTTCACAATCTTGTGTGTGATGTTTATCTGTACCTAGACAGTCCCACACCATCTGCCAGGATTGTTTTTCCTTGATTATGGATCAGAAAAATTATAGTGACTATGAATAAATATTTTCCATGATAAACCAGGAGGCAGATGACTCAAAAGACTAGTAATGCCTAGAAAACAAGTCTTTGTCTGCCAGTTCACTGATTCAAATTAATTCTGGTTCAAATGTAGATTGATCCATGATGGACCAGAAATCAGGCTCAACTGATTTTTGGGATATCTTATGGAATAAGCTTGGTCATATTATTTTGACTGTTGCAGCACTTCATGAGAAAGTGTGGAAAAATGAGAAAGGAGCTAACAACCTCAGGACAGGCTCAAAATCAAGCTAAAGTAGATAAAGCAATATGAGGAAGGATTATGTATACCTATCTCTGGCCCTGATTTTCTCTCATCTGTTCTTTAACTGAATGCAATAATGTGCTGGGTGATATGCAACTCACCATCATATAAATATACACCAGGATCTCCCCCCCCCCCATATTATGGTGTTGTACTGAGTAAAAATAGATTTATGTGTTTTTATTAGCTACTTTAGCAGAAAGTTTGTGAAAATAGTAGGACATGGGGTGTGGACTCTCCATTACAGTGAGTTAAAGCTGCCCTTAGCCTGCACTTGTCCTGAGAGATGGGCAGACCAGAATACAATCCTAATGTGTGCACCCAAAAATGCTTTCACCCTGAGCTGTCTACAGCTGTGAGACCTGCAGAAAGAAAAGAGCTGTGAATGTAGATGGCTGGAGTGGCAGTGTTGCTGCAGGAAGAAAGCTGTGGACTGGGTAAAGAGGAGCCTTGTCAAGAAGCACTGCCTGATACTACCTGATATTTTTTTACTTCAGGAATTGTGCATTTCTCTCCTTATCTCCTTTATTTTTTCCCCCTTTCTTTCCTCCCTTTAATATAATAAGATAATATTGTCAAGTCAATCGATTTACTTGCCTAAGAGAAAGTCAAGGCAGAAAACTGAGTTTTGTTTTCTTGAGGTTTCTGAGATGTTCTAGCTGGTATTTTACCAGAGATCACTTTAAATTTGAACCCAACCCTTGTTGCTCTCAATCAGTGGTGGGCAGAACATTTAATTCTATGGCAGCAATATGATGCATCAAGAAAAGGACATAGTGGCCGTGGAAAAATATCCCCTGTTTGAGCGTCTCTCTTGTCACACATGGGAACCTGGCAACCAGGTTGACACTGCATCTGCTGAGGACCATGAGCAAAGCATCTGAAATACAAATGTAATAGAAGAGGTGGTGGGAAGACAGTCCTTGAAAGTGGTTACAAAAATGATAACTATTTATACACTTAATGTATAAGCTTCATGTCTCAAATGGTTTTATAGACACCAATGAATTAAGTTTCAATACACCCTTACGTGTATTTTACACACTTTACTCCCATAATTAATGTATAAATAAATGCTCAGGGAGCTGAAGTGAGCTGGCACTAGGAGCACTGTAGGTTTATGTCATCATCATCATCATGGCTTGGCTTCGCGAACGAAGATTTCGAAGGGCTT
>VYXB01007926.1:815670-849434 GCA_013397135.1 Pachyramphus minor
TTTGAGTTGTGCCTGTGTGTATTTTATTAGATGTTTAAGGTTGTTAGGGAAGTTTGGAGAAATGTTTTATGGTGTGTAGGAGTAAGAGGGGATAGATACTCCATGGATGTGGCTGTGCCTACTCCTGTGCAATCAAATTTTTGAAGGTCATAAGTTCTCTTCTGGTCTTAAATTTATGGCCTTAAAAGATACTGTCCCAGTATCTTTTTAATTGACCTGGAAAAGTTTTCACATGTTTATGTATCAGAGAAAGCTGTTTTTGAAAGTAGAGTCTTTAAAGAGATTTCAAGAGCCTGAGAGGGAGAAAACAAACAGAAAAGGGAATGTGAATGGTAAAATGTACAGATAAGACAATTTTAGACAGTAGGTACAAGCCTTTCTGAAATGCCATGATACAGGGAATGCTGTGTTAAAATAAACTGCCTGGGGTAACAAAGAAAATATCCATTTCTCAATTCATGTACCAACTGGACTCAGGAAGTGAAGTAATAGAAATGAGGCACCATTAGCCAGAAGAGAAAGCATAAATCACTAACTGGAGGAAAATGAAATGACAAATGGATGGCAGTGCTGGGGAATACACAGCAGTACAGCTAAAATGACAACCATAACAACAAATGATAAAATCTATAGCTGTTTTACAGAGCCAGATTTGTGGGTGGAGGGAAACAAAACATCCTGACTTACCTATTTTTAATAATTTGGATGATTGATTTCTGCCTACATTCTTGCTATTTTTATTTTGCTAGTGATTACTCACAATTGTGGACAGATCATGGAGAACATATTTTGAAATTCTCTCCTGATGTCACTGAAGTTTCTTGGATTTGATAGGCTATGTGTATACCTACATAAAAGCAGTATTTCCTATATATCTAATAATTTCATTGTTTTGAAGATAGTGGCTGTTTTGTAGTCAATTTGATTGTTGTGTGTTCAGTTTTACATCACCTCTTCAAGCTGAAACTCCTTTTCATGGAAACTGGACTTCAGACTTTTTAACTTTTCTTAATCTGAAATTATTTCAGTTTAGATTGCAAAATGCCTTCTGTGAAAGGGAAATGTGACACAACAGAAGGCAAACTTCTCCTTGAAGGTAATTAAAACCTATAGACTGCAGTATTGACATTACAGAATATAAATGTGTAAATGTGTAAATCTGTCACAGTTGTTTCACAAAAAAAAAAAAAAAAGAAGAAAAAAGCAACAAACAAACAAACAAACCCAAACCCGACAATATCCATACATTGTTGAAATACGGAAAGACTGAACTGACACAGCACAGCTCTTTCAAGTGAAAGATTTTTCTATGATATGTTTTAAACACAATGTTACGTAAAAGTGAAAACCTTTTGTCTCCTTCACAGGAGCCTGCATAAAACATTTAGCATCTACTTCAACATCCTTTACTGCGCAGATTGTCCTGAATCTCAGGTGAATATCCCATTTCATTCATAGCCACCTATCTGGCTGGGAAAACCAGCTCATCTATGCTTTGGACCTCTGACTCCTGCTGTAACTATTCAATCTGTCTTTCTGTTTCTGTATGCGACATTTTCTGCCCTTTCATTCATTCCAAATAGGCTTTCTCTTTAACCTTGTGGTACCAAAACATTTCACTGTATTTGAAAGTAATGGCATTTGGTAATTGGCGATGCACTAAGTGGCAAAGGGCACCTCCAGTAATTTACTTGAATGCTGTCTGTGTGAAAGCTGAAACAATTTGATTCTTCAGCGAAGGAGTATGAGCATACTAACAGTATCTTCTGAATCATTAGTGTGAGGAGGCTGATAGCTGATAGCCTCCGCTCTGCACTTTCCCTTTCACTGCTTTATTTAAAATTAATAATCAAACCTACTGATAAGGAGGATAAGTAGTAAAGGTTTAAAAGGATTTAGAAGGATTATTCATAGCTAATATTTTTGTTGTCTGGGTCATATAGTGACATTACTGTAACTCTACATTTCAATAACCAAAAATGGTCAGCAGCATTTAGGGTTATGAATAATTTTCTGTCTATATATTTGAAAGTTCAAAACATTTCCTATGATAAAATAGTAGTTTTCTGAGCAATCCTAAGTATGCACACATGGCAGAGAAAGAAAATGAAGTATAAATATACATTTGTGTGTGAATACAAAAGAGCATATATACAAGTTTCACTACGTATTAAAAGGCAATGTGAGCCATGGGACTGTGTACAGGGCTGTTAGTTGGAAATTAAAAAGCATATAATGCTTGAACAAAACAATTGAAAGGTATGATTTACCATATGACTTTACATGCATTGAATATTGTGTCTTTAGTTTTTCCTTCTTCAAAATGTAAATGATGAAGTCATTCTGTGGAGTATTTTGAGATCTTTAAATACATGTTCCAGGCAAGGAGGGACGGGCAGAACCGGGAGTCTTGCTACCTTCTATTATTTTCTTCAGTTGATATAAAACTGTAAAGATTTGTTTTGATCAAGTCCATCATGTTTAAGTTAGTCTTGTTCACCTTAGTAGGCATTATTATCTAAGAATTATTAAAACATTAGGTAAGTATATCTTTTTTGTTAAGTTACAGGTGGGAATGACTTGCCTAAACAGAAAAAGAAGAGAGTAAGGAGAGAGATACATGTACCTGAAGTGAATTGCACAATGATCCGGTTGAGAACCCTCACCAGAAATAGAAGGGCTTTCTAGATGTAGATTTTGGTATGTACAGCTTTTTTTTCTGCCTACTATTTCTCATTCAGATCAATTCTTACTCATTTGCATGTCATTATACAATGCTGATGGTATGCTTAGTGACAAGAATCACATAAGTCTTCAGGTTCAGCAACAGTTCAGCCACACAGATAGATGTTCATTCATTCTTAATGGCATTATTTTGGGTGACATTTGGCTTTTAGTGCACATTATTCATACTCATTTATGGTGGAACGGATAAAGAATTGAAAGACACAGTCACATATCTGTTCCTGAATGAAGAGTCATTGTGACATGCTCATAGAGACTGAAGTGTCATCCAAGTGAATTAATTATAACAGTCTGTTTTTCAATTCAACCTGGCAATTAGTTCTTTTTCAGAACAGTGAGCTTTGATTTTGTTTACAGATTTTGTACAAACTTTGCAATGGACCCATAACCATGTTACCAATTCATTGTCTCTTCGAGGATATAGGGAGACAGCTGAGCAACTGAAGAGGTTACAGCAGATCGAGCCTGGGGAGGGGTGGGGTGGTCTCCATTCTCTACCATTGCCCGAGAGCATCAGGGCAACTCTATCTGTCTGAGACATGGATAAAATTTCTGAATATGGGTAATGAATGAGGGACCCCCAATTACTTCGGTTCTGTCTTTCCATTTCTGAAATACTAATCTGTCTGCCCATAGTGCATAAGATTTACTGTGTGGTAAGTGATAGTTTAATTGTTTTTCATAAAGCATTTTGATCCATTCATGTTGGAGTCTACAGGGCAAAAAAAGCTGAACTTGGCTCATGTCTGTCAATGGGGATATATGGAAATAGTAATGATTTTTTTATTAGACTGAAGTTCCTTTTTAAACACATAACAATGTCTTGTAGTGTTTATTGCTGTGAGAGTTGTCTTCAAACTGCAACTGAATTCTGCACATGCTGTCAGGGTGCTTTATTCTCAGCTCTGTTAGAATTACATACTACCGTGCTAATACTTCTCTGACCTCCACATCACCACTTTAAAACAACTCTCTCATTTTGGACATTTCAAGGGTAATATCAACTATATTTTTTCCTTCTATAAACCTAAATTTAGTGAGGTATAACAGTCACTAACACACTTTTCCATTAGTGGGATATCTCCAGATTAATGCTACAAAAAGCCAGTACTAAACCTTGACCTATTCAAGATACATTTAGATCACTAAAAACAGGATCTGGATTTACATCTCATTACAGCAAGTTTGAAACTGGCACTTATATTTCTTTAATGTCCAACATAGTTTAAGTAATGATCATCTTGAATCAAATGTTGGATAGGTGGGTGCACACAGGTATATGTGTATGAAGCTACATAATTTCTATCAAAAGATATTTAGTTGCATTTTTTAAGAGGATTGGAGAATTACAGGTTGAGGGAGGATTTTTTTTAATTGAAGTGTTAGGTGTGTTATAGTTGATCAGTAAATTAATTCATGATGATAGTGCTGCTTCCAGAGAAACTTAGAAACCTATTACCTAGAAACAAAATTAAGATCAATTATCTCCTGCACAAGTGCAATGCACCTAACGAATGGCAACTGCATGTGATGGAAATAGTGGCAAAGATAGTTTTTTCCCCTGTAGTATATCAGTCATAGTAATCAGCTGCTTCTTTATGCGTACCTGAGAGAGGAACTATGAGGAGAAAGTGCTTTGAAGACAAGGAGAGATGTTGGGTTGCCACCATATGTCCCTTTCCTGTATGATGTTGAAGTATCTTTACAAAAGGTAGATCTTTCTCTGTGCTGTGTGCCACCAAGAGCAATCTCAAAGCAAAATAGGCCTCTTACTAGCTAGTTCCTACCACAGGCTAGACTTTCTCTGATGGCTCAGCTGAAAGCTGTGTCTTGGGTTTGCTCAATCAGCAAACACTGCTAATTGCCAGCAATAGCAAACCATGGGGAATTTCAGAGCCTTCCCTTCAGCACTGCAAGAGAAGAAATTATTTTTACAGGTGAAGGAACAGCATGAAATGCTGCAGAAGTAACTCCTTTAATGATTTATGAATCTAATTATTATTGTTATAAATGATGATATCATGCTTAGAGCCATTAGTACAAATCTTAAATAAATGCAGAGCAAGGACTTTTTTTGTAGCCTGGAATTACACAGTCTGAGGGATACTCATAACTAGAAAGCTACATTATAATAATATGCATTATGGTTGTTATATCAGTTAATTCTGCTGAATTTGTCTCATTTCAGGATTTGTTTATAAGTCTTAATTAGCACCTGTGGAATTGAAAGCAAATAAGAGATAACCAAAAACAAAATAAAAGGTTTAGATAAAATCTGTTAAATTATGAAAATGAATTCTGTCTCTTATCAAGAATAGTAATTTATTTGCTTTAGGTCTTACCACAGCCATAGTACAAAAGCATATTTTAGTTCTGGTTTTCAATATTCAGAGGAAGTTGGCTTTGTATTTGCATGGAAGCAAGTACCTAGGAATGCAGATTCTTATGGAGATGCCATCAATAAGACAAGAAAGCTATACATCTGGCAATGACCTACATCCGATGAAGTTAGATGGGCAAGTGCCTTCAAAAATAATTTGCTTCTGTAAAATGAAGCCTGGCTTTGCCACTTTCAGCACAAAAGTGTCATATACACCACAAATTAAGTATACGGTAACTATTTTCTTTGAAAGTTTTGGGGTGTTGATGGGAAAAATCCCATTACCAATGAAGAGATCAGCAAAGTAACTGAAGAAACGTTCATCCTCAACAGAACTGGAAACCATTTACTATATTCAGGTGATCTATCTGGATACCACCACACACCCTGCTCCTCATATCCAATGGAAACAATGAGTCTAAGAGAAAACCTGAAAGGCCAATAGGAACCAATCCCTGCTATTGTTGCTGGGCAAATAGGAACTCAGAGAATGAATGAGAGGCCTGCAGATCCCCCATGTTCTTTGATTCTGAAATGCCCCAGCTGTCCTGTAGTTTAGCCTATAATGTGTTACAAAAAGACCCTGTGGCTCTAAAATAATGTTTCTCCTGCTATCTCCTATTATAAATAAATACTCATAGTTAGAAATCAGTCTTTGCACATATTGAGCCTTGTGTTCTTTTTTTTTTCCCCCGTCCTTGGTATTGAGTTACTGAATTTCAGCAGTAGTGGCTGTAGCTGTGATATTAAGGGAGCATCAGGAATAAAATCCTCCAACTTCTCCCCTTCATCTTGCACAGAGCAGATAAAACACACTCCTGTGCTAGCTGTGCTAGAAGAGCAGCTTTAGCTCCTACAGCCACCCTAGAAAATCTCTGCTTGCATTCAGGATAAGTGGCAAGGATTCACTGACTCACAGGCCAGCACAGTCTATTCTGCTAATCGAATCTGCATCTTTGTATGCAGAATATTTACTGGAAAAAAACGGATTATAGATTTTCTGAAACCATCTTGAGTCATTTTAGAGACTCCAAGTGACAGTGCTTCTGCCTCGGGAACTTACTGATTTTTAAATGGCATTATCACAAGGAAACTTGACCTTTTCCATATGTGACTGTCAAACTGCACCTTCTAAGTTACTCTGACCTGCACTGCCTTCCTGTGCCTCCTGTCACACACACCTTTTCACTGTCTAAACACATAAGAAAGTGATCAAATTAGTCCTCAGCTTTCTTCTTTGTTAATCAAATACCTTGAATCCGTGTGACATGCCATATGGTTTTCTAGACCCTGGATAATTTTTTGTAAAATTTAGACTATGCAACAGAAAGGAATTCACAGCTTCTAAAACACAGTTAAGATTTTATCATATCAAAGAAGCAGCAGAGATTTTTCTGAGTGGGCTCATCTGTGCTTTGCTACTAATAAATTTGAATTTCTTTCTTCACTGATGTATTGCCAAAATGTCATAGCTGTTGAACATCTCATTTATTTAGCCTTAGTGTCATTCATAAGGCTTGTTCTTTCTAGGAATTATTCTGCCATATACAGTGGTACTAACAAAGATTTGGATTATACCTCAGGTATTGATTTCCAGTCAAACAAAGAGGAAATACATTATTTCATAGATATGTCTTGTCTGGTGTTACTAATGCAGACTCTGACTTTAGCCTTTTTTACCTGAAAGGTCAGTAATTTAGTAATGCCAGCTAGTTGGCTCTTTTCTTATTAGCTCAATAATATAACAAAGGGTAACTATATCCAGAATGGTTTTTATGGAATATATGTTATACCCATCTGTTACAGTAGGATATCGAGAGCCTAGAGAGGATGATTCATAATTCTGAGGCAATGTCCTATGGAAAATATAGAGCATGATAGCAGATGGAAAAAGAGGGATCTGAGCAGATGGATCTGGGTGTGGTTCATGTCGCACATGCTGGTTTACACTGTGACAGAGCACTGAGGCTAATTTCTCACCAGCAGGACCAGCCTGCAATGTGCACTTGTAGCCATCACCAGCAAATATCAAAATAATTCAGCTGAGAAGGCAGGCGTGCTCACAGTGCTACTTATCCCAGTGCTACCACTGGCAGTGCGGCTGCACAGGAATAGCCAAGCTTTTACTTCCAGTGTAGTATGCCAGAGTGACAAACCACATAACACATTCAGATATGACTGCTGATGGTGTCTAGGTTTATTCTGGACTGACTGATAGGGCTTCCCAGATGGCCACAATTACTTGTCAGTGACAGTGAGGTGACAAGCACATTGACAGCAGAATGTACTGGACCATATAATCTACTGAAATGGTGATTAGCGCAGGAATGCCAGAGTTTGAATGAAGAAGGCAGTTCTTGGGAATGTTTGAGATTGTAGTTTGATTGCAATACAGTGTTTTGAAACAATATATTAATACTTGTGATACTTGGCCTAACCAAAAGAAACATTTAGCAATGACGCTGCTTTGAAAAAGTGAATCACACTGACTAAATACACTGAATAAATACTTAGGAAGAAATTCTTTACAGAGAGGGTGGTCAGGCACTGGAATGGGCTGCCCAGGGAGGCGGTGAATTCCACGTCCCTGGAGGTATTTAAGAAGAGACTGGATGTGGCACTTAGTGCCATGATCTAGTAACTATGGTGGTAGTGGATCGAAGGTTGGACTTGATGATCTCAGAGGTCCTTTCCAACCCATCTGATTCTATGATTCTATTTTCTATTTAAAATTTGAACTTGCCATTAATTAATAGCACATGTGCTACTCATTTTATGACATAGGATGTAGCCCAGATCTCACCGAACTCACTAGGACTCTTTCCTCACAGTCTGATAGGAACTAGATTACACCTTTTGTACATTGATACTGATTTTTGGAAGGAAGTTGCTCCATAAACCAACCCCTCCTCCCCCCCATTTACAAGCTGAGACAGAGAAATAAGCAATATACCTTATCACAGCTGTCATCAGTCACTCTTCTAACTTGGTTTCTGTTCAATTCACAAATTACACTAAGTATGTGTTTGAGAAGGGAATGTTCCCAATGTACCCTCTGCAGGTGGTTTCAGGCAAAATTCTCTTCTGGATAACAGTGTAAACTTTCAGTAAGCCCACTTAATTGAGTCTTTCCAATAAGAACTACATGTTTTTGCTTTCCTTTGATCTGCAGGTGGTAACTATTATGATACATCAATATATTTTAATCAACAGTGAGATTTGGCAGTATGAGTATGCGAATGGTCATTTTGACAGTCTCTGGAGCCCTGTGAGGTTCACCACAATATCTATCTGTAAAGAGACAGCTTGAGGGAAGAGAGAAATAGATTTGAAATATGCCAAAAAGATACCTGTGCCCAAAGGATGTCCCCAGAAGCCTGTGTTGGGGTCCAAGGGTAAACTGTGATTTAAGAGACATGTTTGGCATGAAGCTGTTTATGCTTGACATCTCTCTCAGTAACGTGTACAGAAATAGCTCAGATTGCTCTCCTCAGTGCAGGTAGCAAGGGACAGCTTCTGCCAAGTCTCAAGTGTCTGTCGGGATCTCAGCAGCTTCTGTTCCCATTAGCACCATGTTGTCTCAGATCCTGCTCTTCAAAGCTTCTGGATAAGCTATAATTAATGCCTTAACAAGATTTTGAGGACCTCTGAGAATCTCAGCAACTGGACTTCATCTGGAGTCTCAGATGCTCAGAACCACTCAGAATCAGTTTTAATGAAAAACAGCATTGTAAAATAGGATTTTTAATAAATTTGCACACTGCCAAAAGTACTATAAGATTCAAGAGACACTCTGAAAGCAGAAGGCAGATGCACGTTAATTGTACCTTCTGCCCTCTCCTTCAGGAGGATTTTTATAGATACATTTCCCATTCTGTACCTTCTTCCTTTATGCCTATATTATAATTCTCATTGCCCTGAGCTGAAGAAATCAGCTGTCTAACAGCCTTGTCTATTTTAGGAAATCTAATGATTTACCTCTAAACAGAAAGGCACATGTCTGCCTTTCTATTCATCATAGGTTCATCACGGTAAACCTTGTACTTCTAATAAAATATTGATTTCCTCTCATCCGATAATTTATGACTTGATGGAGTACCCTGGTATTTTTTTCAAAAGATAAAGGCATCACCAAGGGAGTTAAGGTCTTTTTAGAGTAAAAATGTGCTGTGGTTTGTTTTTTTTCTAAGATAGTATATTCATATGAAGCTTTGAACAGTGTTATTACAGATAGATGAACACCTGCAAGGCAAGTACTGTTGCCATACCCAAGGGAAACACAATTTTATTTTTACACTTAGCTGAATTAATTTATTGAATTGGTGCACACTATAGTTAAAGGTCACTATGTGCACATAATTTCTAATAGCTGCAACTTTTATGTGAATTCTCCAGTGCCATAGATAGAAAAATGAAAGCCATGTTGAAGACAATGGGGTTCTCCCATTCTGTACTGAGTTGATGACTTCTTTAATATCCTCTTTATAAGAATCTTTGTGGTTTAGCACCTCATATAAAATGTAATATTTTTATACAAATGGCTGACAGCAAGGAAGAAATACAATTATCTCAGGACAAAGAAGTTATTTTTAGAGTTCTGTGTTGTCTGCTTGGCATCAGTTTTCTAATACGTGATATAAGCATGACATATGTAACATATATAATTAGACTACTTGCTGCACTGTATTTAGCTCTGATCTTATTTATATCTTTGCTTTGGGAAGTTTATATCCAGATGTGGTGACTGACCAGCTCAGGCATAGCCTTTTTTCACTGTCTGTGGTCTGGTGCAGTCACTGGGTAATCAAATGATATTGGCAGCAGCAGTTTGCTAATAATGAATATAGAAAAAAAATAGGTATTTGGAAAATAATGGCCATTAAAATCTATGCTTCTATATTCATTAGAAAATAGAGACTCTGCTAGTATCCTGTGTTTAAGATAACAATGCTGGTTTAGGTAGGGGTGGCCACATGATACAGGATCCATCTTGTCATGGTTTACCGTAATTCAGGAATTTTCTTGGCTGCAATGACTCTGCAAAGCCAATTTCCAGCAGTCTTGGCACATGGGCATAGTGACCCTGGCCCAACAGACATAAACAGACACTCTGCACAGGATCAGGCCTCTATGTTCCTTTAGTATCTGTTTCATACAAACATGTTGCCAAAGGACCAGAAATTTCAGATACTTCCTTTGTTGATAAAAGTTCCTGGCACATATTTTCTTGTTCTGTCTTGAATGGCATAGAGTGAAAATTATTGGGATGTGTTTTTCCTTTGGTAAATTACACAACCTCTTATGCTTGAAAAAAGATTGTGCTACTGGGAAATTATGATAATAAAAATAATAATAATACTTGTGTTGGTGGGAGTTATTAAGAACATTACTGAAATATATTCTGAGATTAAAAATTTAGCCAGGTTCCAACACTTCAAAGATTCTTGCAGCTACAAAGTCTGAAGCCGAAATCATGTTTTCTTGTCAAGGATTTATATTCCCAGCATCTGAATATACCACTGGTCCTCCTGACACATTTTTATTGTTGATAAGCACTGTTGGCATTGTTGACAACTACAGACCAGACGGAGTCAATACTGATTGAGGTGACAGCGTGCATCCTCCCTGCATTCAACTCTGCACCCAATTACTATTTGTAGATTGCAAAAGGGAAGGATGAAAGACATTTTTCAAGGTTCTTGAAAGGGAAGTATAAATAGAAATACTCAAAAAGCCTCCATTTCCTTATTTTAATTGTTGATGTCCTTACTTTGTCTGATAATGGGAAAATGCGTTTAGTCTGTGGGTAGGAATGACAAAAAAATAAAACAGTGTGTGTATTTTCAAAGCAATGGCACACTTTACAGAAAGCACAAAACTCCACAAGGAGTAGATACATTAAAACAGTCTTTGGACACAAAAATATGTGGGTTTTTGAACTAGGGATTATAGCTGGATTATTGTCTCCTCTTTCTCTTGTTTATTGTACTGGCTAGGGAAATACTGAGTTCCAAGTGTTTTACCCTCAGAAGACGTTGGTAACTTTAATTAAAGGAAGTTTTAGATAAGACCAGTAACAGACTACATGCACACAAACCATTCCTGGAAAATTCTTTCAGTTTCTGGTGACGATTTGACAAAAACCGTAGGCTATGTATTCATTACTAGCAGTAGGATTTAGAGCTAGAGCCAGCACATCTTTCATCTTCTCTACCTACATTCTCTTCTGTCATCAAGGGACAAATCGGGTCATGGTTCGATATGTGAAATCTCAATGTGGACGCAGAACAAGTTAGTGGCTGATGTCACTGATGCATCAACAGATGAAGAACCCTCAGAAATGGCAGCTACTCCTTTCCAAAGCTTCCTGTGAATGTCCTCACCCTGGGAAGGTTTTCAGCTCTGTGTCCAGTACTGTCCACATGTCCATCCCTCATCAGCCTGTCTGTCCTCGTACCTGTTCTTCCTTGGCAAGCTGACTTAGAGGATAAGAAAGCAGTGACATGCTGGCTCCTGAGGGAGCTTGGAAAGGCTTTTTGTGTATCTGTCTTGTATCAAGCTGCATGGCCAATAGCTCAGAGAATTTTTAAATGGGTATAACTCATATAATTACTTGAGCACCTCATTGCAATGCTTACATATCTATGAAAACATTTCAAAGCAAATAAGTACATTTAATATTTTCTCATTGCTACTCATATCTGAGAATATGGAGAAAATTTCTCAACAATGAAAGCTGATTACAGATTAGCCAACTTCATAGAAATTTCATCACACAGGACTTTTGAAATGAGACTAGTGAAAAGACAGCAAGGAAAAATTCTGCATTAGAAGTGGAGTCATGTGGATATGTGGGTATTTATTTTTATTTTTAAGATTCTAGATGTAGATTTCATACTTACATGTTAGAAAAACATTATTGACTCCTTAATTAGGTTTTTAATGATTTTTCTTTTTTTTTTACCAGGGAGTTTAGCTCATGCACAATTAACTTGCACTGGTATCCCCACAGCATGATTCATGGCTGAACTTCTAAAACATTTAATTTAGTACCCTATTTTTTATTAAATATCTTTTACCTTAACTCTCACTGCAATGAGGGCATTCCTAAAAATACCTCGTGAACTATCTATCAGTCTTTGCTGAGTCAACAGGACTAGTGGAAGACTCTCAGACCCCCCAAAAAACTCCAGTAGAAGGTGCAGGACAAGGAAATGTATTGATTTTTATTTTAACTAACACAAACCCATCTCATTCTCAGGCAATTCTTTTTTTCTTCCCTGCCTTTCATTGCAAGAGGAAAAAGCATTGTGTTTTAAACAGGTAGTTGTTATTCCTGCCCAACATAGCACCCTACAGTTATTCTAAGTGTGTTTATTCACATATAATTATTAATATGATGTAAGAGCTCAGCAAGATTCTTCTCATTATCCTTCATAAATGAGAGCAAAATGAATTAGCAGTGAGCTACCAAGAGCTGAAGCAGTGTGTGGGAGAACAGTATGGTGCTAAAAAGTTAAGGATTTGTCCTGCTGGCCCTCTGAGGATGCATATGTCAATTTTCCAGTGAGTGTGCACCAAGCAGAGTGCTGAGTGACACCTAGCATTTACAAGTTGGAAGCTTTCCTGAAATACAAGTCTGACGTGAGTTGATGGAAAGAGCCAGAGCTCCTCACAGCAGCAACAGGAGGCTTTACTGTCCAAAGGCTAGCTTCCTAACAGATGTACAGCTGCCTCACTCCACTGAAAATATCTTCTCCTTATGCCCATTCTTCATTTTAATTGAAATATAAAAGCAGATTGAGAGCTTTAGGTGGGTTTCCTATCAGACAACAAAAATGAATTGAATAATCTTTCTTCTAGTTAAACAGAAAAACAAAAAATTGACCTTAATGTTTTGTCTCAAATGGGAATGCTTCATTTTGATTTTGAGTTTGAAAATGGTAACATCTCAAAAATATTGGGCAAATTATAAAGAGGACACTCTTCCAAATAATCTGTCATGCTTGTTTTAGAAAAATGCCAAAAGATAGCAGTATGTTTTTATGAATATTGTCTTCAAAATTATTTGTCCTAAACTAATATGAATTCATAAATGTGTTCTAGTCACCTATTTTTTAATAAATATTGTTTTTACTTTGCCTATCTCCAAAAAAGAAAACATGCAAGAAACATCATCAGTGACATCACTCAGAAACAAATAAAAAAAAGCCTCAAAGATAGGAATTTATGTGTATATATCTCAAGGAACTTTAAACAGTTATAACTGATTTTTTTTTTGTGTCCATATGTGCCTTTATGCTATAAGATATTCTCTCCACAATACTTCTCTTTTATCTGCAGTTTGGACGCTTCAAGCAATTGGTGAATTTCAGACTGGTCCATCATTTGAGGTATTATATTATCCCAGAGACATCCAGGTATGAGGCTCAGGTACATACAGGGAAATAGAAGAAAGACCTGTGTGCAAAGGACATGCCTCTGCAGCCCATCATGGCCTCATGGCCTCCACATCATAAAAATAGTAGTAGCCCTCTGTAGTCTTTTGAATGTCCACCTGGAGCAAGAGTTGGTCATGGATCTTGGCATTACGATTCTGATTTGAAGGCTGATAAAAGGGCATCTTTTCTTAGTAGGTAGGTTCTGAGTATGCACAGTGTGGTGAGATGTCACCAGTGGCACTGCTGATTTGAACAAAATTGTTCAAAAAGCTATCTAATTAATGAATATTTTGACTTCTAGTGATGTCAAAGAACATGACTCCAGTGCAACAGCTGAAAGTCTCTGATCATTGAGAAAATATGCAGGTGAAAATGATTGTAATTCAGAGAAGTGAATGTCTGCAATGAAATAAAAAGGTAAAGCACACATCTGTTTGAGGGAGTGATTCAGCAGCACAAAGCATATTCTGCTGTATTTGGGGACTGATAGTAAGAGATCTGTAGCCTTGCAATCTCATTAGCTATAAATGTCAGAGGAGAGGAGCTGGCTGATTGCATGATGACTTCGAACTCTTGATGAAATTTGTCATACCTCTGTGGTGTGATATATCAAATGTAGTATTTTGGCAAGCACAGGGTAACAATACAGCAGCTCTGTGTAAGAATTGGTGATACCCTGGAATAGGTGCCCACTCCAAGAACAGTTCAGCTAATACACGAGAAGAAAACTGCTAGTGGGATGAGTTTGGGGATGAGTAGCNGCAGCTCTGTGTATGTGTAAGAATTGGTGATACCCTGGTGCCCACTCCAAGAACAGTTCAGCTAATACACGAGAAGAAAACTGCTAGTGGGATGAGTTTGGGGATGAGTAGCTCATCAGGCTTTTTTAGCAGTATAGATACCTGTTGCTTCTATGTGAATATACATATTTATACTGGAATAAATACTGTGAAGAAAAGAGACACAATTAGACAAAAAAGTTGTTACAAAGAGAAGTAAGATAGGCTGGTAGAAACTTTCAAGGCTCAGTGTTGGGCTGTTTGTTTTTTCCTCCTGGGTGGGATGATTCACAGCCTGACAGCTTGCTGGAGATCAAGGCAGAGGTTGAAAGGATCACAACGGCTCACCCCAGGCGCATGGGAACTTGGGGCACAGTGGCCAGCTCCATTCCCAAATACCATTTTCTTCTGTGTAAGAAACACATCTTTAAACTAGGGGTTTTTTTTGATGCTTTTCTATAAAGCCTGGCTAAACAGATCAAAATCGCCACCTAGTGAGGATAGTCTCTCAGCTCACTCATTTCACAAAAGTCTGTAAAGACAACTGAATATTCATAATATTCCACTGAATTTGGGTGTAAACACCATAAACACTTTGCAGGAAAAAAATCAAGCATTTAAGGAAAAATGTGACAGGAACAAAGGCATTTTCCATAAGGTAGTATGTATCCCAACACAGGGATTCCTACCACCTCTCACTGCAATCATTAAGGTGCTTACTTTAATGTCTTCAGAGTGTATTTACAGGCATCTTGAGTGAAAAGCCAGATTTATTGTCTGCATTGGGTATGTTATGCTTCCTGCACAGGTAGTGCTTCAAAAGGTCTCTGAGTTCTTGATCCTGGTTCCTCTGAATGAACCGCTAAAAATAAACAAACTGCATAATTGGCTAAAACCGAAAGTTGTATCCAGAAGTGGTTTCACTTGAATTATATCTGTAATGAATTGAAATGAATGCACAACAAAGAAAATATAAGCCTACATGTATCATGTTAGCAAGTTTTTGAAAGGCTTCCAGCTAAATCCATTTTGCAGGTTCCTTTGACTTGATCTGAATAACTCAACAGGCATTTGGAATCTGCAAATTTCATAGTCATGAAATCATTCTAATAGAAAGTTTCCACTTTCTATTATTTCTACCCTGACAACCTATGTAAGTTACTTTCTGTTATAGTGTAGAAATATACGGACTACTAAGGTTTAAAAAATGCACAACAAATCACTGTTAAGATTTTATTTTTAAAATAATTAAAGTTAAATATACTATATTTTAGATTTTTTTTTCCCTATCCCACATTTAGTCTTTTAAAAATTGCCTTGTAAAGACTCTGTGCAGTTATGAACATAAACCATAAGAAAAAGTAAGGGAAAATACACAAGAACCTCCGGATACAAGAGCTGTGACTTTCAAATAACCATATAATAGAATTCTGAAGAAATCATGTGTAAAAATAATAGTGAGACAGAAAGCACCAGTTGGGGGTTTTTTGTCAAATAAAGTTATTTTCCTTGACTTGCCTTGGTAGACAGAGTTGTGGTGCTTACTGCTGATGAATATTTCTAGATCTTTTTGAAACTGCATATGCCAGGCTTATTTAAAATCAGATTTTGAATCTACTAGCAATGTAACAAGGATCAAAAAAACCCTTCAGGATTTATTTTTTTTCCTTTCCAAATAGGGCCAATTTTAAATTGCTAAATGCTACTGCCTAAGTTTATTTCTTGCTTTCCACATAAATAAATCATCCTGTAAGTGTGAACACTAGACTTAATGATGAAATGTACTATTCAGACAGAGCATGGGGGATTATCATGGCTGCAAAATTCAATGAGAGGTTGAATATGGAGTCACTGGTGGCAATGCCTTCACAATACACTGCAGTATCTTACCCCTTCTGCTATGATGTCCCAAAGATATGTGAATAGGACTGAGACACTGAATTGTGAACAAACAGCCATCAGATGGGAAAGGAAGACTGGCACTGATCACATCAAAAGAGGTGTCCAAGAAATTACATCATGTGTTTCACACCTTTCTGGCACTAGCTCTGTAACAAATGTGAATGCAGCATTGTTTCCCTGTGCACCATCTCAGTATGAAGCTTTTTTTTAGGTTAGTTGTGCTCCAAGAACCTGCACTATGTTCATATGCTGCCAGACGTGCTTGTTTTCTGTAGGTTTTCTTCTGGCTGCATGGGGCTACCAAGAATACATGAGGAGTCATAGTCATAGTTTGACCTTTTCTGGATTTCTTTTTTTTCTGCTGCAATACATTCCAAGGAGAAGCAGAAACTTTCGTTTACTGTGCCTTATCTATTGGTTTGCACTGCATGAGGATAAGCAAAGAAGATGGTGAAGCCATGTGTTTATTCTCATTCTGAGAATACAATCAATCTCAGGAATTGCTTTATAGATAGTTGGTGAGTTATAGTTTCTTTTGTCCTCTAAAAATTATGGCTTTTTACCTTCCTTCCTGTGTAGGAGTCCTTGGGTCTCCTATGGTAAAAAGCCCTCTGTGGTAGACACAGGTGTTATCACATGTGAGAGCTGGTGCCTCAAATTAGGATACTAGTAGGAACTAATGGAGAAAGGAGTTACAGGGAACAAGTTACGGGGAAAAAGTTAAGGGAAGGAGAGGAAAACAGTGGGGATGAGCTATGTCCTGAAGCCACTGGCTGCCCACTCTCATACCCAGTAACCATCTGTTCTGTGTCTGGATGGACTGTGGAAAGCTGAAATAGAGGAGACTTTAGGAGCTATGGAATCAGGAGGGTTACTAGTTATGGATGCAGTACCACTTTGATTGGTTTTCTGTCTGGCATCTAGAAGCAGCTGTTCAAGGGAATACAAGGAGAGAATGTATTTTCATTGGAGCTCTCTTTTACAACCTCTCCTTCTTTCGCTGCACCTACTGGAGTGGAGCTGCTAATCTCTGCAACTTCCCCAGAACAATGTCATCTGTCATGCCTCCTCAGTCTCAGCAGTTCATTTCATTTAGGGATGTGAGCCTAAGGAATTCTGCCCACACTACATTGACAGGATTAACTGCATTTTCCTCACAGTGTTTCCTCACACATATAATTAAGTGTGTGAAACAGAAGACAATGTATAGATCTCTCTTTTAGACTGTAGCTTTCTGGATTTAGAACTTGTCGTGACATCTGCTAAGATACCAGATATCAGATGAAGGAAACTGAGGTGACAATTTTTCCAATAGCTGAATACATCCATGAGTTACGACTGGAATTGAGAAACAATACAATCTATGCTAAAATGCTAGAAATTTGAAACAAAATTGTTCCTGGGTGTAGTTTTTCATGTGGGGTCAGAAAAATAGCCATTATGTTGTACTTCTATTGTTAAAAGGGAAGAAGACTTTAAACAGGGAGAAATTAAAGGTAAGGCCAAGATTCTACAAGAAATCAAAATATACCTACAGCTGAGATGGAATATAGCACAAAGTTGGCGATATTAGGACCAGTTCTTGGGAAAAACTTGTGAAAGCTGTTGTTTATATTAAATAAACTTCAGTATGTCATCTGAAAGGCAATGAGCCACAACTAGATGATCTGAAGAACCATCATAGAATCACTGAATGGCTTGGGTTGGAAAGGCCCTTAGAAATCATCCAGTTTCAACCTCCCTGCCATGGGCAGGGACACCTTCCATTAGGCTCAGAGCTCCATTCAAATTGGCCTGGAACACTTTCAGGGGTGGGGCATCCACCACTTCTTTGGGCAACCTGTTCCAATGCCTCACCATCCTCACAGTAAAGAATTTCTTTCCTATATCCAATCTAAACCTACTCTCTTTCAATTTGAAGTCTTTCCCCCTTGTCCTGTCACTACATGCCTTTGTAGGAGTCCCTCTCCATCTTTCCTGTAGGCTCCCTTCAACTACTGGAGGCTGTAATTAAGGCTGAAGCCTTCTCTTTTTCAGGCTGAACAAAACTAACTGTCTCAGCCTTTCCCCATAGGAAAGGTTCTCCACCCCTCTAATCAACTTGGTGTCCTTCCTCTGCACTGACTCCAACAGGTCCATGTACTTCCTGTGTTGGGGACCCCAGAGCTGGATGCAGCACTCCAGGTGGGGTCTCACTAGAGCAGAGTAGAGGGGCAGAATCTCCTCCCTCGACCTGCTGGCCTCACTGCTTTTGATGCAGCCCAGGACACAATTGGCTTTCTGAGCTGTGAACACACATGGCCAGCTCATGTCCAGCCTCTCATCCACCAACACCCCATAAAGGTTACACACGATTGGACACTAGTATAGTGTCTGGGTGTGCTTTCACCCAGTCTGTCAGCGCCTCCATTATTCAAGATCCAGCAACGGATCTTGACTTTACCAGGAAAAGAATACAATGGAAAAGAAAAGAATCTTTTGTCTCTGTATTGAATCTTTAACGAAGCAGTTGCTATAGCAATATAATTTCTCAAAATGCTAAATTTAAAGTAACAGCCCCTAAGAGCTACCTCTGCTCCTGTGAGACATCTTTTTGTTTCAATTTCTCTCACACTCCATTTAAAGAAACTGTGAGTCTCTACTCCCACCACCAAAATATTCAAGGTTAATTTTGAAAACAGAACAAAAAAGGAATTGACCTATTTTCCTCCTTTTTTTTATCACCTACTGTTTTAGCATTCCCATTCTACATTAGTGATATAATGTGTACACACTGATATTCAGGGAGAGGTGGTATGGGATACACATTCTTCTGTACACAGGCTGAATAGAGGCTGTAGGTGATACACTGCTGACAAGGCCTCTGGGTTGGCACAGAGGAGAATCTGACTCTGTGTTATGCAGTGTCTTTGTAATTCACTTGGATCAGGCTTTTTACATATCATTTGACACAGTCTTTCCCTTAGTGTTTTCTGTTTGGTTTTTGTTGTTGTGGGGTGGTTTTTTTTGTTTGTTTTGTTGGTTTTTTCCCCAAAGTCACAGTTCAGAATGGAATTTATGTCTTTCTAGGATATTATAGGATTTAGGTGAAATATCTTTGTTACTCTTAATTCATAGCTGAACAACCAAAACTTCCCTGTGTCAGCTTAGGCTAGCAATTTGCTAACACAGCCATTGTGGTGCAGAAATAAAAGAAAAACCTTTATGATATGCACAATGTGTTTCACTCTCTTTCCCCTTATCAGAGGATCAGTACTTGTCAGCTACTGCCTTGGATCAGCAGCACTGGGGACCCTGCAGGTGCAGAGGAGTTGGTGGCCTTGCGCAGGGGCAAGCTGACATCTTGCAGGGCTCGGGGACCACCAGGAGCTGCTGTCTCATGCAAAAGAAAAACCCTGGCAACTGGCAGCACTGGTCTACGGGTGCAACATCTGCCCCAGCTCCTGCTGAGCTCAGAGCCCTTCTTTGCTTTCCTTCCCTGCAGCCTTGCTCTGTGCAAGCAGATTTTCTGCTGCTGAGGCCGTGCCAGTCCCAAGCCCCCTTATGCTCCCACCCATGTTCTCCCTCTGTGCTGTGTGGAGGTGCAAGCAAATAAATAGTTTGGTCCCTTACCACCTTAGAAAATAAAGAACTGGACTAATGGGTGACACTGATGAAACTGGTAATTAATATGGAAAGTGGCACATGTCTAAACTATGGCCCAAGAGTGACATTGCTGAAGACTGTCACTAAACTTACCAGAGTGCTTTCAGTAACGTCATTCTCTGCAAATGGAAACAGGAAGTGGAATAAGTTAATGTTATAACTCAAATTCACACTTCCTTTCACTTTTTTTTCAGTTATTCTGAAGTTAGATGTGTTAGAGACTGAAAAAAAAAAAAAATCAAAAAAGGGAAAGGGTAGGCAGGTGTCTGTTAGCCTACAGCCATGTGAGTCAGGAATGACTGCAATGACATTAGCAAAGGGAAGCTTATGTGTAGCTATGTTGGAAAAGAATAATGATCTGGGGTGATGCACGTTGTGGCTGATGGTTGGACTAGATGACCTTAACGGTCTTTTCCAACCTTACTGATTTTGAGATTCTAAAAAAAACCAGATTAAATGAAGTCTGAAATTCCACCAGCTAGGTCATCACAGTTCACCGAAAATCCCCCAACTTACAAAGCTGAGCTATATATTTGCTGGACATTTGGCAGATGGATTCTGCTTTAAGTGAATTATTGATAGAAAATTCACCTCTTCTGTTATTAAGCTGATAGCAGTATTGTTTGGCACTGACATTTCATACCCTGCAGATATTAATTAAATTACATCACAGCCCTTTTGATTATCCATAATCTTATCATACAGATTTGAAATGAGACAGGAAGTATGGTGATTCACTGAGACCATACGCTAACGTTTTTAGGCATTGTCTGAGAGGAAAATGGAATTTGAATGCATGCCTTTCTTCTTGCCATTAAATAGACATTTGAATTTCATAAACTCTTTACTGCAAGGAATGTCCTTGTTTTGGGAAGAGTTCCTGTGGATTTGTAGTTTTGTATATTTGGATTTTTGCCTGTAGAGCCATCAGGAATTCTAAGTGGAATATTCAATAACAATAATACACAGCATGGATTGGAGCCTGGATGACATTTACCACGTCCTATGCCTCTTACAACACTGCAATTTAAACAGAACATAAATGTTCACTTTCATACAGTAAATTTGGTCCAACTGGGTCAATGAAATTTGGAGAAAGAATGAAAAGAAGTGTAAGAATAATGAAATAAATACACCAATGATGGAAGTGCAGGTCACTGTAGTCTCTACATCTAGAAGTTTTCTCGTTTCTCCAGAGGGTTGTGATTTGAACTCATAGACTGAGCATGTTGGAACAATCTAAGGAATTAGGTATTACATTTTATTATCATAAAGGGATCGGACCCAGGACTTATATGAGTTTTTTCATGAAGCCCAGCCTATGGGCCAACCACTGTCATTATTTTCCTTTATCCTGACGTGAATCTTCAGCAACACAGGGAGGTACTATAAGAAATGATGCTATGAAAAATATCCACATGTAGCAATGTAGGCTGGTCCAAGCTATGGCTTTCATGAGCATTTGTGTAATATTAAAAAAAATATAAAATCTCAGGATCAAATTTTGTTTGAAAAACAAGATTAAGCTTTTTGCATAGGATCAGGGCCCTAAGTTTACCAACAGAGTCTGTGACCACCTTGGGGATTGACTGCTTGCGCACAGGTCAGTGCTGACATGGTGCTGCCATGCCCAGCCTAGTACCTCGCTGATCCCGACCTTGCCTTCCTGACTTGGCTTCCCAGCTTGACCTCAGATGTTCCTCGTCACTACAGATTTGTCTGGGGACCACGGACAGTTGGCCAATACTGGTTACCATCACCAGACCTGCTCCCTTTGCCTCACTGGGCTGCCACGGGACTGCGTGGCTTGTCAGTGAGGATGCTGCCCAGTCTGCCCGGCTGTACCCTCAGCTCCTGGGCCACTGCCCCTTGCAGAGCAGCCAGCTCTCCCTAGTCCCTGACATACAAGTTAAATTCCACTCAGTTTTATTGCTTAGTTTTAGTTTTCATTATTCTTTATTCTGTAAATTAATTCTTAAATTCTTTAAATTAAAAGCACAAATAGAATTAACTTTCCAAATTTTCCAGCATGTGAAAGATCTAAAAGTGAACCACTGAGTTCTTCTTTCCATGAAGTTAAAGTGAGGTTTGGTTCTGCTTTTGTTCCAGTGCTACAGTGAAATTTCACATTCTGTTGCAAAATGCATAGGTCAGCACAAGGACAAATCTGTGGTGAAGTAACTTGCACTGATGCTTGCATAATTTTTCCTTCATAATATATAAGAAAGAACTACAGGAAAAAAAACCACATCAAAACAAAATCCAGCAAATGGAAACAAAAAAGAGAAGGGAACATATTTTTCTAGAAGGAAGGCAACAGCCAGAACAGTGACATACACAGTACACAGGATTATAGGACAATTGTGGTTGGAAGAGATGTCAGGAATTCTCAACCTTCTGCTCTACGGAAGATCAGCTTTTGTTCAGGTTTTGTTGAGTTGGGTCCTAAAATCTTCTTAGGATGGAGTACACAGAACACCTTGGTGCAACCTGCTCCACTGTTTGTTAGCCCTCATAGTTCAAAAGTTCTTCCGATTTTAAATCAACTCTGACCCTTCTTGCTTCAGGTTATGCACACACTTGTCCCACCTTCTATGAGCTCTTGTGCAGAGCTTGGCTCCATCTTCTCAATACCCCCTTTGCAGGATTGCAAGGCTGCCATTAGGTCCCCCAACATCTTCTTTTCTCTTCTCTTCTCCAGGCTGAACAAGTTCAGCTTCCACAGTCTCTCAAGTTCCCATTTCAGAACGTGAAATTAACAAACAGCAACTCATGAAAATTATGGCAGTGCTCTTTGTCATGGAGAAAATTTTAATTTACACGCAGGATGATGTTCTCATAAGAAATTTCTTACTGATTATGACCACTATATGCACACCCTCCATATATGTCACACCTAGAACTGTGCTGAAAAGTGATGATCAAAATCTTTCCATCAAACAGACTTGCTAGAGGAGGATTTTTTTTTTTTTGATGGAAAGAAAAATTCTTTGCCTATGAAACTGAAAAACCACAATTACCAAATATTCTTCCTGGTATTTGAACAAAAGTAAAAGGTAGTGAGAGGAGAAAGAAAAAAAAAAGTCCCATGGTGTTTTAACTCTCTGCAGAGGCTCGAGTGTCCGGTGCTACCAGGGAACCAGGCAGCTGTTTCTGGGGCCTGTGCAGGAAGATGTCCCTGAATTAACAGCTGCACTTTTGATTTGGGCTAAAACAACTCTTTCAAAATGTGGGTGCTTTTGCTTCCATTCTTACTGTTTTTTGGTACATTCATATTCTTTGCTGGTTTGTCTGTTTTGCCGGTTGGCTTGTTCCATTTTTTTAAAATCAGCAGACTGAGAGCCCTGGAACCTCTAGCTGAGGCTTCCAGGTGCAGTTAAGTAAATGGATATAAACCTTGCTCTATTGACTCTGAAAATGTAACCACACTCCAGATTTCAGTCATAATAAGCAAGTCTAAAGGTTGGCCCTTTATGTTGTGAAGATGTGAAACTTCACTTTTCAACCTTTCTCTTCCTCCCTGCATATATCAGGAAAAGTTTCATCTGAGTTAAAACACTGGTGGCTAGAATTGGTTCTTTACAAGCACTTGAAGTAATGAACCTTCAACTAGCTGAAACCCAATATTTATATTGTAATGAAACTGCATAAAATATGGTTATACATTAGAACATATATTTTTCAAAGGAAACAAAAGCTGAAAAGCTTAAGAGCAAGTAAATACTCCTGCACATGAGGTGAACAATTTTAAGAAGTGGCTGATCTCAGGTGTAAACAATTTGAGTCTTCACTGAAACATGGGAACCACCACAACAGCCTAAATTACACCATGAACTTAGAGAGAAATTTACCACACTCCCTCTGTCTGCTCCTTTGTCAATCAGGAAAGGAGGACTTGAGCCTTCCTCCAGCTAAGCACATATATGCCCATCTTGTGGGCTAGCTAGCAAGCTGCAGTGGGAGGCAGTTCTGTGGGGAATCCTCAGTAATTCTGTTGTGTCATGGTCCTCCTTCTTGACTGTGCACGTGTTTGTTGTCATTGATTTATGTACCATACCTGATTTAAAGATATATGTTCATGCTCCACTGATTTCATTGACCCTATAGTAAATTCTCATTGGCTCCAGCTACTGGTTTTTTTTAGATTGGCATCTCTGACTTTTGGGGCATTTCCTAGGTACAGAATGGAGACAAATTTTTTGTTCTTTTCCCTTTAGGTCATCCAATTCTGCTTTGAATGTGCTTGCTCACTCAGGCATTTTTGACAGTCTCCATTTCACAGGAAGTTTTGTAGGTGATCAGGGCACTGCTTTTTGTAGCAGAACTGCACAGAGCATGGTCTTTCAGTTGGTCTTCCTCGTGCTTTCGTAGGCACAAGCACCTCAGCACATTCAGAATGTCTGTTTGTGCAGTTTCACTCACAAAGCAGTAAAGAATGGGGTCCGCAATGCAATTCAAACTTGTTAAGGCCTGTGTGATTCTGTAAACCTTATACATCTGCAGCAAAAGATGTGGGTCAGTGGTGGAAGGTTCTCTGATACTGCGAATAAGCAATACAACGTGATATGGAGTGAAGCAAACAATGAAACTAACTGTGATGTTCAAAAGAAGTTTTCTCACTTTTTTCTTTTCATCATCTAGTGTGGCTTGGTTACACTTCACTGCTTGGTAGATTTTATGGTAGCAAAACACAATGATTATCAAAGGGACCAAGTACCCTGAGCATATCCGAAATAAATTTATCCGTGCCTGCCACCCTTCCAGGGGGTATTTATCATAACATAATGTGTGATTAGTGAAATTGCAAGGATCATTGAATACTTCTTTGTGCACCAATATGACTGAATTCAAGATGCTTTCCAGAAGCCAAACAGTTATGCTGACAATCAGTGAAAATCTTCTTGTGCGCAAGTGCTGGAGCTTCAAAGGGTGAACTAATGCCAGGTACCTGTCAACAGAGATGCAAGCAAGGAATGCGGTGCTGGTGTAGAAATTCATGTACATAAGGAAGGCAGAAACCTGACAAAGTGAGGCAGAGAGCCTCCAGTCATCTCCATTCCAGGCATAATTAATCCACAGAGGTAGAATCAAAGAGTACAAAAGATCAGCCAGGGATAGGCTAAAGATGTAGATGGCTGACTCATTCTTTTTCCTCACTTGAATGCAAGATGCATAGAGGGATATGCAGTTGATGGGGATACTGATCATCATCACAATGCTGTACACAAATGGAAACAAATACTTATCCAGAGTGTGATCATCATGGCACTCAGCAGTGCTGTTGTTCATTGTCCACATTGAGTAGTATCTTTGGGCTAATTCCAGCCTGGATACAATAAAGACTCCTCTGTAGTCTGATGGGTGGTCATCTGTTAGTTCTTCAGGACCTTGTTGACAAGATTCCCACTGTCTGTTACCAAAGAAGAAAAAGTCAGCTATAACATTTTTTTTATGGGCATTTTGATATGTGTCTTTTTTTTCTTTTTTTAAGAAGAAGAAAGAAACTGTGTCAGTAGGAGATCAAAGATATAAACACTTATGGAGTTAGGACTGCATAGGATGAGGAACACAAAATCTAAGGGGTCGAGGTCAGTTAGATGCAAACTTCTACAGCAGAAGCAGGATGAGTAGTTAAGACACTTCTGGGGGTGGGGTGGTGTCCTTCAATTCCAGGTCTCTCTTATGGGAGAGTTGAAGGAGATAAGAAAGTGAACCAGAAACAATAGAAAGGCACTTTCTATTATTCTGGTAAGCATGATTTTGGGAACATAAATATGGCAGATTTCTTATCCCAAATAACCTCCTCCTCTCTAAGAATCACAGGGATTCAGTTACTACTGGGATCTGCTCAGAAGAGGAAAATATGCGACTGGTATGTCTTCCTATTGCGAAACACTCTCTCGTTGCATCCTCACACATCCCTGCTTTCTCTCTCCTCCTTGGTATGCAATCCTGTTAGAACTTGCCATCAACTGTACTATTCCAACAAAACTTACTGCATGTCCCAGAAAACCTCATGTGAAACTTGACAGGCTATTGGGTTCCTGCACGCACAGGAGAATCTGCCAAGTGTCCCTTTAACTCATATCAGGTGAAGACTCTCAGTACAATTCTTCATTTACACTTCTTTCCTCTAAAAATTGTAGCTACCATGCATGAGCTATAAAACCATTAGCAATTCAGTTTAACTTAGGCATTACCAGAGCTGTGGGTATCAACAGCGTCAATGTGAAAATACCAGTAAAATGGCAGCCCTGACTAAAGCAGTGGGACTGGAGGAGCTGTGGGTGTGAGATGTAGAACCAAGTAGAAGAGCTGACTTTTAAGTAAGAAATGGTGTACAACAAGAGTTGTGAGACAGCTGGTACTCACTGGTTGTATCACAGCTCTGATACTCAGCAGTTCTCTTCTCTAAAGATCTAATAGTTATGTTCAGGAAATATGAGAATAGAGAATATTTGTTGTGGTCCAGTTCTACTGCCAAATATACAAACTGCTTCAGAGACTGCCTGTGATAACTCATCTATGCTTTGAGTCCGGACTACCAGCATGGGAGGTGAAGAGGCTGAAGAAGGAGTAGGTTACAAGATAGCAAGTTTGCAACTGTTCCCACATGGGAAAGAACTCAAACTGAAAACAACTTGTGTGTAGAAACCTTCCCATGTGGTAAGAAAAATTCAGCCTTTTATGGGTTTGATGCATGTGTTTGGGGAACTTTGTGGGTTTATCAGAGAAACCCAAGCAGGTTTATTGCCTCTGCTGAGAGGTTATTACATGGATCTCTTGTCTATTAAAAAAATCTTTCATGCCAAGAAAAAAAAAAAAAAGGAGCAATGACAAAACTACTCAGAAAGCATGTATTTAATTTTACCAGCCACTGCTTTATCTGATCTAGTTGGCTAACCTTTTACAGTTAGAGCTAAATTGATTCCCAAGCTTGAAATACAAGAAAAATTCTTGAGAATGACTTGCCAGTTCAGTTCATTGAGGAACTTTACCTACACGGGAACAACTTAAAAAAAAAAAGCAGTGTCTGTATTTAAGACAAACATAACATGTCTACATTTCAGTGTGGTTTAATAAAGCCACATGGTAAATAGGGCATTGTAAGTATACTTACCAGTACAGATAAATATCACAAATTAAAAATCTAACTCTAAAATTTGGATTGCAGGCTTTTGCTGACCCACTTCATACCAAAAACTAACAGACCAGATGAGTAAAAGATAAAATACCTACCACTTCTTCTAATCACATTTTAGCATCTCTTTTCCTATGGCAGGTTTCTTCACGTCTAACAGGGACACATGCCCTTTCAAAAGCATGTGTGTAATGTAGCGGGAGGCAGTTTTCTAGTCTCATGACTGAGAAACTGGAATTCCTTCTGCCTCCCGCATAAACTCTTTCTCTTTTGTTAGTTGTTGTATTACAGAATCATTATCATCCTTACAAGCTCCTAACTTGTCCCCATGTTGCTCACAACAGCTTCTCTCTTTCATATCTACTCACAGACCAACATACCAATTTCCTCATACCACCCACCTTTTTTGCTTCAGCTTTCTCATTTTTGCTCCAGCTTTCTCATTTTTGCTCATTGTTTCTAAGAGTTTTGCCCTGTTGATCTCACTGATTATAGGGTAAAACACTTGTTGCACTTGTCTGAATAAACCACACGTTATTTGGGGCAAGATTTTGCTTTGCTTTTTTGCCATCTGCCTTAAAGAGCTAATATCTGAAGATATAATTGATCAATGGCAGGCTGGGCCACTGAAGATGAAATGTAAAAAAAATTAGTTGAGACCACATGAAATTTGCCATCTTGGAAAGTTTTTTCTGTCCTTCATATTCATGTGTCACTGTACGCCATCTTTTTCTTTTATTTTAAAACAGTATGTTCATTAGCTTCTGTGAACGCAGCCCTGGAGACTGTTTAACATTGAGGTAATTCATGTCCCAGCTGTGATGACACATTGATGGTACTTATATGAGGATGTGCTTTCAATGAGGATAATAACAAGAACTGTGTCATTCTGGCATGTATTGATGACCTATACTTAAGTGTGTCAAAGAGCCAGCAAATGAAGCATACCACAAGGCGTGCTGCAGTTTCTTGCACAGAAATATAAAGCAGAAAGCTCTGTTTTTCCCTGATTACAAGAAATTTCAGTCAAATTGCTTGGGGTCTTATTTCAGGGGAAGTAGTCCATATCATACTTTGTTGCTTAGTTGTTTTTCTGATAATTAGGACTTTGTAATGCAAGATGATTTTGCTTACCTGAACGCATTCCCAGGTTTTCTCTCAGGTACTGAGTGTACCTGCTGGTTTTGCCCAGGAGGATGGCATTGACTTACAGCTATTCTAGAAGACAATATGTGATAATTTACCCCACTGATTGTTATTTAAAACAAACAAAACAAACAAAAGTATAAGGGAATTTCTGTTTAATCATGTAGTTTAATGGTTTGACTTTCATGGTCCAAACCCACTGTGACTAATTCTGTAGACTTCTAACTTATTTTATAGACTTGTTTTGGTAAATTGCATTTCAAATGAAAACAAAAATATACCTAACAGTAATTTTTTTCTTTAGATACATTATTCAATTATTATCATAATTCCTGCCTCTGTCATTTTGCTACAGAAAACCTGCTGTACAAGAATCCTGAAGAGTCAGTAAGACCTAAAATTTAGAGAAATGGACTGGCAAATGTTATGCTTCAAGTAACGTATGCAAACAAGCCTGTAAAGGAACTGTGAAAGTTTCTAGAGAAAGGTAGTAATTATATATTGTATCAATGCTTTCCTGCAGTATTTTCTTCAGTTTCAGAGAGCTTTATGTAGTCTGTCGACGGACGACATTTTGAAAGTAACAAAGTAAGTGAACTTTCATAAGCATAAATACATAAATACTCTTATCTGTAAACAACTTTCTAAAGGAAGAAAGGAACAATGCTGTGTGAGATAGTGCAGTAGATGCTGTACTTGGGATACCATATATCAACCATGAGATGGAAAGGCAGACAACTTTCTGGATTTCTTTATTCTCTTAAAGCAATTTCAACAAAGTAGATTGCTTTGTGTTCTCAAAAATAAGCTCTATTGCCAAGTTGGTTTCCCCGAGACATTTCACAGTTCAGGAGAGCTGAAATACACCTTTCAGTAACATGGACTTTTTTTTCCTTAAAATGAACAGCATTTTTCCTCCAGCAACACTAAATTTCACCCATGGGTGGCATGAGATTCTCTAGAGACTCCAATGGGTCTTAGAGAGCTCAGCCTTCTTAACTTGGAAATACACTTTATGGACTGCTTTACTGAGCATGAACATTCTGTTAATGGGAGCAAATAGAAAAAAAAAAAGCCATGTCTTTCAGGATGTAGGCCATGCAGGCAAGTATGATTTTGCTATATCATTATGTGCATCATGTTTTCCTCTATGCATGAAGAAAGATGTAAAAAATATTTTCATGTACATAATACTTTGTATTCTGAGAAGCTACTTTCACTGGAGCTTATTTTCCTGCTAAGTTTTAAGCTTTGTGTATACATATATATATATAGCACTGAGTATTTTGTTAGTGCCATAACATACTAAAAGACAATAATAGAAGAGCTACTGGAACCCCCTGTGAGGCCTGAGGCACTTTTTGCAGTGACAGGACAGCTCAGAATATTGAAAACCCCCTCTCGTAAGCAGCAGGTATTTTGATCATGGCAATATCATTACAACAAATGAAAATCAAGCTGGCATGTCTTCCCTAAATAAACCTTTAGCTGTCATTTGGCCCGTAGTCCCATGTTTCAATTGTGCTGAGATTCAAACAATCCTTCTCCCAGATAAATCTTTTCCAGCCCCTTTTGTGTCCTTTCTTTTTGTTGTATGATGCCAATCTCACATTAAGGGAGAGGTAGCTTGAAACCTGTACCAGAATATAAGTTGTGTGTCTGACTTGGATTTTGAACACTTACCCTGGCAGCCACGTGTCCCTGTGTAGCAGTGTCCCCGTTGTACCATCGGTAGTGTAACCCGTGTCTGCTTCTGAGAAAAAGTGTCTGCTTCTGCTTTATCAGATACAAGACAGGAAGCTGCTCTTAGAAATGAGTCACACATTTCACACATTTCTTAATTTTTTTTGGCCTCCTTTTTTTTCCCCCCAATTCCTTGTTAATCTAAGCTTATCCATGGGAAAAAAACCGATTACATAATTACAAATAAGTATGCTACACCTAGGAATACTTTTAGAGAGTTTAAAAAAGTTTAATTGAAAATATTGCCTAATTACATGAGCAGAGTATATTTTAAACCCGCTAGCTAGGAGACATTACGTTCTGCAGAGAAACCAATCCACAGAAATAAAACACTGTGTTTTATTTGTGTTTACTTGTATATGTTCAAAATATAGCATCTTTTTTTTAAATGAAGGACCTCACTTGCATTTCCCTCCATATTTATCACAGAATCAAATAAGAATGCACTTAAGAAGAGCTCAAAAATCCATCACAATGACTTCATGATTTTGTGGAAAAAGAATTAAGTATTTTCAGAATTTATGGAAAGTTTGAGAATAGTTCTAGTTAACAAAGGATAACAGAATTTTATACACTGTGACAGGCTGCATATTTATGTATTTTTATATAAACTGAATCTGAGGTTGGATACAGCTTTCACAGGAGTGATTCTTCTAGCAGGTAATTCCATTCAAATAGGTGGAAAGTTGTTACATAAGCACAGTTCTCTTTCCCCTCTGTGATCAGAATGTGATTAGAATAATTTACTGTGTGTATTTTTTCTTAAATTCTGTTTGGAATGATACAATTCTTTAAGAAACTGGGTACAATTTCTTTTAATGCAATGTAAAAACACTTTAAATGTACATCTGTGGGAAAACATAAAAACCTGTCCTGTGATGATTCAGATGCTAAGGAGAAATGAAACAGATGAACAAATTTAAAACCGCTAAAATAGAGGCATACAGACTTCCTTGAGAACAAAACCAGGCAGCTCTATAACATTTAACCACTGGATGGAGAGATTTGGTTCCTTCTTTTTCAGCCACAGTTTTTTTACTGATGTGCTTGTTACATGAAGCCTAAATTATTAAATCATTCCATACTTGTGACCATTCTCGAACTCTTATCATAGCCCCCTCCAGTTTGGTGAAAGGGAGGCCACTTGCTTAGATCAATTTCTAAAATAAATTTTAGTCACACCTTCACCTTCATTTTCATTGAGAGAAAAGTCATTACACAAAGTTTATCACTTTTCACCTGCCTTTTGGTAACATGGTGCCTACTAAGAACGGTGTCCAGTGTGCTGGTTCTGCTGTTTTGTTAAGGATTCCTACACTTTGATGAAGAAGTCATCATTAGAAAGAGAGAAACATAGTTGAAACATTTCTACAGTTCTTAGCTCTAACAACTGATAGTGGAACTGAAAGATCAAAGATAGCAAGAGAGGATACAATGACTTTTATATGTTCTGGAAGTAAAGGATATGTAAAAATCAACTCTTGACTGTGTCCTATGCAACAATTTTATTTCTGATGTAAGCAGCACAGTTTTCCAAGTTTTTTTTGAGATCTGGACATATATGGGGTCTCAGATATCTGGCTATCTTGGAACCACAGGTGTTCTTAGAGTTTGCTGAGATTAATGTACTATCAATTAAAAAAAGAACTGAAAGCAAAAAGCATTAAGAGTGCAATACTACCTTATCTAGAAAAGGAGCAATGAATAAGTCCTCAATATTTTTACTGGATGTATTTGCACTTACAAAGGGTCCAGATCATATGTCCTTGGGCCATGAACAAACGCGTAAAGAAAAAGAAGGTTCAAAGCAAGGTCAACTTAATGCGGAATAAAGTTCACAGAGTCGCACCAAACATCCTTTTATTTCCATCAAAACAGATTCTAAGAATGTTTTTCTGTACCACCTGAAAAGGGGAAGCACTCACCACATCATAGGATGCAAATACAAGTTTTGAAAACTGACACTTTTAAGCTCGTACAAGTGATTTAGAGACTGAATTTCATAGCTGAAGCTTTCTATGTGGAATAAATTGATGCATTAATTTAATAATCTATCAAAATTAACCAACTAATAATTTATGATGATTTTGCAAACCTTCCAGGTGTGCAAAGCTGTTCAGTCTGCTGAAATGAACGTCAAATAGGACCATGAGCACAATTCTACCTCTGCCACTGACTCACTGTAGCCCTGAGGAGTCACTGTTCTTCTACATGTAATAAGGATATCGTATAGCTCATTTGGGTGTGAGCAGGTTCATTAGTTAATGCTTGATATTGCTGCAAAGTGCAAAATGTTTTGTGAGTGCTTGGTATTGTTATTTAAAAAGAAATAAACAGGAAACGTCAGCCAGGTAATGTCATCACTGAGACATTAGATCCCTAAATGACACAAGCCGCAGAGGCTCGAGTAACAGCATTCTTTATGGATAGAAACGTGTAAAACCTGGGCTTTTCCACAGCTCTTATACAATGCCCGCAGGACATCAGCAACGGCATCTTCTGGTGCCTCATTCCTCCTCTGGGCACATGAAGCATTTCCTCTGTAACTCACTGTCAGCACATTGAGAGCTCCCCATTATGAATTTTCATAGGGCTATCAAGCTCATTGCCGATCTCCTGATTACTTTTCCTCTGAGCCGAATGCTTGAACGCTGGAGTCTGACGGACCTCCCTGGTTATCCCCACGGAAACTTTGGCCGTGTGGCACCATCTCAGCTGCTCACGCTTTCCTGCCCCACAGCGCACCCCTGAAGGCGTAGAACAGAAAGGGTCCTTCAGCCCCTCATATGCTAAACTCCACTTTCAGGATCCCTCTGTGGGGTCGTGTTGACGCAGCTGAGGCCAACTGGGATTCCCCGCGAAGGGCGCGGGAAGGGCGGCGGGGCCGGGCCTCCGCGGGGCTGGCGCGGGCCCAGGGCCGCTCCCTGCCGCTTCCCCCGCGGCGATCAAAGGTCCTTCTCACAGCGCGCTGGAATGTGCTGCTTCAAAGCGCCGACTTGTGCCGACTCTTCTAACCATTTGGTGGCAGCCTGAACCAGGAAACTGGCTCCGAGGTGCTGGTGAGGGCCTGGGAATGAGAGACGCACTGGGAAAAGCCATTCCTCACTCAGGACAAGTCACAAACTTGTCAGAAGCCCCGAAAAGGCGGGCAACGGCTCCATAAGAGGGGCAGCTGGTATCTACCCCCCGACTAGCACCTGCTCACGGTGCACCGAACGCGATTCCCGATGTGCTCCCACATAAAGCCCGCCTCGCCTCGCAGCCACCGGTTTTCCCACATCCAAGATGGTTCCACGTTAGCTTCACTTGCCGCTCAAGGCCCAGTTCCAGCGTGGCGGTGCGCGCCTCACCAGCCGGCACTTGCCTTGCCCTTTGTCAAAATGTCGACTGTTGACTTCAGCTGGCGAGGACTTCCCCGTAAAGGTTGAAGCATTTTCCCCTCCCTCCCCCTTTCCCTGGAGCAAGATGGCGGCGCGGGCGCTGACGCCCCGCCCCCCGGTGGTGCTAGGCGCTGGGGTCATGTGACGCGCGTTGCCGGGCAGTGCCGAGGCGCTGCAGGGACGGGGCTGGAGCGGAGCTGGATCGAGTTTGGGACTGGGATGGGGTGTGCGGCTCTGTTGTGGGGTGCGATCCTGCTCGGCTGCAGCTGCGGCCCGGGACCTCCTAGGGTCGGTGCCGCTCCGCTGCTGACGGCCACCTACGTGCTGGACGATGCGGACGGGCTGGGCAGGCAGTTCGACGGGATCGGGGCTGTGAGCGGCGGCGGGGTGAGCGGCACCACCGGTGCTGCGGTGCTGGCAGCACTGGTGCCCTCCTTGGGGCAGCAGGGGACAGAGGCTGGG
>VYXB01007926.1:849512-914633 GCA_013397135.1 Pachyramphus minor
GGGGGGGGAGCCGTGGGGGCTGGGGGATGTGAGGACACACACACGACGTGATGAAGCTCGGAGGAGGGCAGAGGGGAGCGGTACGGGCAGTGGTTTTACCTGTGAGGAGAGCTGGAATCGGGCTCCGCTTCCCGCGAGCCCGCCAGTGTTTATAGGGTTGGCAGGGGCTTTTTGGGGGGCCAAGGGGCAGGCATGTCCCGGGTACCGGTGGAGGAGAGCTAAGCCAGGATCGTCTCGTAGCTCTTCGTCTCTGCGTCTTAAAATGCTGGAAGAGCCAACAGCAGGTCGTTGTCTTTCCTGTGGTCCAGTCAGCAGAGCCGTGAAATCCCGGGAGTTCTTACTCACTTATGGACCTGCTGGGATGCTTTCCTTGCCCTCCTGCCTGTGTGCCTCCTATTTCCTTTGGTATACGGTGAACCGAAGCAGGGAGAGTTGAGTAGAGTGGGAGAAATGGTACCGGGAGGGAGCTGCGTTTTTGTGCCATAAGTCTGTGTGATCTTCGTTTCTCTGTTCTCTGGACTCTCTTTGCAGGTAACCAGAGTACAAGGTAGTTGCAATCTATGAAACCAGAAAGGCATAGTTGAAGGGTTAGAAATGCATTTCTGTAGGGGCTTAGCTGAGTTCCTGGTGCTATAATTATTTTTGTAGGTTTGTTAGCCATGTGAAAGTCCTAGGCTGAAAAACTGGGTGTACTTAAGCGTTTGAGTTGGGTTTTCATATTTTCATGTTTTTTTTCCATTTTAGGCCACATCTAGACTCCTGGTGAACTACCAAGAACCTTACCGCTCCCAGATTTTGGATTACCTGTTCAAGGTAAAGTTGGTTTCACTGCTACAATAATGTTTAATTTCATGCAGAATTTGTGATTGTGTAATGTTGGAACTTCAACTGTATGATATTCAATGCTACCTGATATTAGACAAATTCCTGTCTTATAAAGAATCTAATGTTGATTGTTACCAAAACCTTAAATTTTAGCTGTTGTTTTTGATAACCAGGATTTTGTTCAAGAGTCTGTTTCTTCAAATTACTGTGAAAATTCCTTTCATGTTTTCACAATGTGTTTTAAAAATACGTTTTCAAAAATGTATTAAACTTACATTGATCATCCATGCAGGCTAAATGAGAAATCATTTTTATGGCTAAAATGAGGAATTTAGCTGTTTGTAGTGGTGACAGTAAGTGGGTCTTTGAGGGAGTTTAGATTTTTTGGAGTACAGATAGATTGACATAACATGAAAATGACTGTGCAGGCTGTATGATTTTAGTAGCATATCTATTCCAAACTAGTCTCAAGTATAACTGCAGTTACTCTAGAAGGTGTGTAAATGTCATTGGTTTTTAAGCTGCTTTAGTTAGCAACTGTAACCCTTGCAGTTGCCCAACTTATTATAAGGCAAGATTAGTGCACTGGACATTAATAGCTTTTGGCACTGTAAATTACTCTGCTGGAAGAGGATGTCATTCCACTTTCAAGTAATGCAATCTAGATGGCTGGAGGGGAATAATTTACTGTGTAGTTTAAAGAATTAAAGTGTAGAGTAAGGCATAATATGTGACTGGGCGATCAAACCCTATGGTTTTTGGAGACTGAAGCTGTGTGTTACTAATATGAGTTTTCTGAAGGAATCAATAGGCATGTGGTAGAAGAAAATCTAGCTGAGAGATTATGATTTTTCAAAGAATTTTTGACATATTCTTTCACCAAAGCCTCTTAAGCTGTTGTACTGTGGAAAGGATATACCTTGCCTTATTCTCCTTGCCTTTTAATGTCAGTCAACTTTCATGATTGAGATGGGGGAACAAATGTGTTAGAAGTTTAAAATCAGAAATTTCGGGAAGAGAAATGGTAAATTGGAAAAACATACTTTTTATTTCAAAGCAAATTAAAAAATCCAAAACTTGTAAGCCAAACAAACTACTGTCTATGCAACTTATTTTTTTAATCAAAATGCATTGTTATATCTTACAACATTCTTTTAGATACCAAAATTATACTTGGGTAATTCCATGCAGGAAGCCAGTGGTTATTAAAATAATGATTAATTGTAACCTCTGGCTTGAGCAACTTTTAAGCCACTAATGACTGGAAGAACATTATGGGAGTAGGGTCACCTGTATGAGCTTGAATTTTATATTTGTCTTCACCAGTCAGATGCTAGGGGAGGGGGATAGCTGATTAGGTGGTGACTTGTTTTCCATTGTGGTGTTTTTTTCCCCCCCACTTGCCTTTCTATATCTAGTTAGCAGATTATTTCTGACCTGTATGTATGTTCTGTCACACAAGCAGGATAACCTGCTTATTTTATTATCATTATTATTATTATTTATATAGAATATGTATTTATTATTAATTAATAAAATATTTACAGAGATATTGAGTTCAATAATTTGATTTTAAAAGGATACTGATTTGACTTCCAATAACATTAAAATACTGTTGTGTTCCTTATGTAGCCCATGTCCTGCTTTAAGAGTGGTTCGGTTTTTGCTTGAGCATAACTAATTTACAATCTGCACAGTTGTGGAGGTGTGTTGTTAGCAGTGCAAGAGTCAATGAAACCAATTAAAGACCAGTGTACTATTTACACTGCTCAATTTTCTTTTGAAGCAGAACTCTGTGTATCTCTCATTGCATTTATAATGGGTGTTTTTAAAAAAAACAAGCATTGCATTTTTATCATACTCAAAATTGTATCCTTACTTAACAGATTCTTCTTGTTAACAGCAGGATTCTGTTTGGTTTTCTGTCTCTTTTTTTCTAGCCTAATTTTGGTGCTTCTTTACATATTCTCAAAGTGGAGATTGGCGGTGATGGGCAGTCAACAGGTATGGATTTTGCAGGAGCAGCTTTTAACTTCTTGTTTCAGTGTTGCTGTAGGTAACATGTCCTGCACACATCACTTTAAGCTGAGTCATGGAAATGCAGTCTGTAGTTGTACTGAAGTTGCAATAAAACAAGGTATCTTCTAACTTGTAAAGAGAGATTTATACTAACCTTATGGAGACAGTTCTCACTATCATATGGTTAATAGGTTGCATTCTAGAGCAAATGAATTCTTTCCCCCCCCCCGCGCCCCAGTAGCTTTCTGAATTGCAGAGCATTTCTCAAACACCAGTTTTGCAATACTTACAAGCATGAAAATGCAAAGACAGCTGGTCAGAAGCAATGACGTTTCTTTGGTTTAATGCTATGTTTCACTGCAGTGGCATTGGCTGATGGTCGCTACTACTTTTCTTCTTTTTTTTTGCCTGAGCAGAATTGCAAATGAAAATGTCTTGGTATAATTTGCCTAGCTGACTACATTCACATATAGAAGAAACTGTTTGGTAACTGCTTGTAATCAGAAGCTGAGAAGCAGTGATGACAGTTCTTATCTTTCTTTTCTTTTCCTTTTTTTTTATCTTTCCCCCGAAGTAAGTCCAGCCACATCAAGAACAGACTTAAAACAGACACAGTTAATAAACAGAAAGCACAGAATCTGGTTTTATGGCATTATATGTATATTTATTTGTAATGCCTATGTTAGTATAATTAGATACTGTTTTTCATTCTTTGGTTTACTTTCCTTTACAAAAATTAACATGCTGAAAAGTACTATACTGGGTTTAAAAGCTCAGCATTTGTTAATGAGTTGCTGGAGAGAGGAGAAAGGAGTCGTCTTCTGGCAGAAGTCTAAGTTTCTAATCTAATATTCTGTGTCCCTGATAAATAGAACTTCCATATAGTTAAGTGTTAATAAGATAAAAGTATCAGTCCTATTTTCTGTAGCGAAACGTCCTGTTTAAGCTGGCTTCACTAAAAAATGGTCTCATTAAAAGAGATCTCTGCATATATTTTAGCATAAATAATTGTTGCAGTTGTGTACACAAGTTATAACTTGACTTTTGTGAGTGATGACTTTCCTTGCAACACTGGTTCTTTTGCACCTTTCTAGTTTGTTTACCTTTGCCTGAGGAAATTCAGTACATACTGTTCAATTCCAAAAACTCTTCCGGCAGTCACTGAACACCATGGAAATTATGAACTACATCTTTTACTGTAAAAATAAAATCTCCCTATTTCCTGTAATTGAAAAACTTCATTGTAGTTCCTTTCTTTTCTCTCCCTGGACTTGCCTTGCACAGAATAAACAAACTATAACCTTTTGTTTGTTTTTTTGGTTTAGAAATAAGCTGCTTGTTAATTTTTTTTTTTTAATTGTTCCTCCTAATCTTAATGCTGTAACTTTCCTGGTGGTTGTTGGGATCAAGATAATCATGACTATACATTTAGATATAGATTAGTGTTATCATAGCTAGGAATAGAAAATGCGCAATAGTTAACAACATCTGATGTTAAAAGCAGGCAGAGTTCCTTAAAAATCAAAAATGTTAAATTTGTGCTAAGTTAATATGCTAAGAACAGAGGGTGGCAAGTCTTGCACGTTTCTTCCCACTCTTCATTTTGCTCTGAAATACATACCAAAGAACTTGTGAACCATGTCTGAGATATGTACTTGCATACTATGGCAGTGAGCAATACAGCAAACTTTGCCATGTGTAACAGCTTATGACACAGAGGATAATTGTGAGCTACCTGTCTCTTTCCTTCCTAGATGGTACTGAACCCTCCCATATGCACTATGAAAATGATGAGAACTACTTCCGGGGCTATGAATGGTGGCTGATGAAAGAGGCTAAAAAGAGGAACCCCAACATTAAACTGATTGGTAAATTGCTTCAAGCTTTAAGATTTAAATGCTTTTTTTTATTCCCCTGACTAAATTACATATCTCACACTTAATTAACATATTGAATTTAATAGGCAGTTATTTTGATGTTGCAGCAGACAAAGTAGAATCTCTAAGATTTATTAAGCTTACCTTGATGCTTCACTTACATGTTTTACTTTGTTACAGTAGTACAATATCCTTCTTTTGCGCTACTGTAACAAGAAGCATAGGGTAAAAAATGTCTAATAATTTGCTTGTATCAAGTAACATTAATGCTTAGAGTGTATCACAGCAATGAACATGAATGATTTATCATAAGAGATGAATTTCTGAATAATAGAGTAAAAAAATTGGGAGGAATAAAATAAAGCTAGTGGAAGTATAAATCTGTAAATCTTATACACACTTCATTCAATTATGTTCTTATTACAAACTGATTACCCCCTCCCCACTCTAGTGGTTCCTGTCTGCTGTTGTGTTATGTATGTAGCTGAGTTGTAAGAGGAGTTTCCTGTTTTCGTGTTTTGATCGTGAGTTGTGTTTGTGCTGTGACAAGGGAGATGTGGGGCCCTAGATTGTATTTTTGAAATACCAGATGTATTTTACACAAAACAAGATAAGAAATGTGTCAGTTAAAAGGTGTCTAATCCCTCCGATCTACCAGGGGTCAGGCTTTACCATATCCAGGCACAGAGCATGACTTGGTGCAGGATTTGTCAGTCAGGTTCTGTTAAGCTTACTATCTATGACTAATTGTGACTATTAATAACAACCCTCTTCCCTCAGATCAAGCTCTCAACAAAAGAAGGAGGGTTTACTTTTAAATTAGCCTATGGTATCTTGTACAAGTCAGCTGAAAACTTAGCAGCATCTGATTAGGTTAATTTGTTGTTCTTCCTTACTACAAGATCTAGTAAACCGCTGAGAGTTAGAAATTCTTTTTCATGATCCTAATCTTCCTTCCTCTGTTATGATCTAATCATCACTTCTGAAATTCACGTTCAGGAGATTAACAACTTTTTGTGTTCAGTATTGATTCTTTATCTTTAACTTTGTAAATTTTTATCCTAAAATCTTTGGCTTTTTAAACCTGTTAGAGCTAATACCATACAATTTAAGGATTTTATGTAGTCAGTCTAATTGTTCTTTAGTAATGAAGGCTTTCTAGCTCAAAAAAACCCGAACAGCTGTTAATATGTTGGATCATAATTTGTATTAGAGCATACTTTCCAGTTAAATAAGTTATGTTTCATTCATTAAATAATTTATGTTCCAATTCTTCACTGGAATTAAGTGAATTTGAAGTGCGTGTCTGCATCTTCCTTTCAAGTAGAGTAAATTACAGCTTGCTATTGAAATTTACTGAGTAATGTAGACCTTATTAATTTGTTTTTCTTCTCTTTCCAGGATTACCTTGGACATTTCCGAGGTGGATAGGGAAGGGTGAAAACTGGCCCTATGACTATCCAGATGTCACTGCTTACTATATTGTTTCTTGGATATTAGGAGCAAAACAGTATCACGATTTGGACATTGATTATATAGGGGTCAGTAATGCAAAATCTGTATATTTTATCTATCGTCATTCCTAAGATCTTGGTCTTGTCTCTGTTGATTATTGGAGGAGGATGGAAAGAGAATATTTTTTTTTTAGTTGCAGTTTTGGCTTGTTCTGTTGCCAGGGAAAGGCAGAAATTATGTTAGTTTACAGTCTTTCTGCAGTGATGGCCGTTAAAGCAGGACCAGTGTCAAATGGCTCCTGCCTTCCCAATTCTAAAACAAAGTTACCAGAGAATTTGAGTAATCTGAAATCTTTTCCTTTTCTCTCTTGCTTTTTCTGTTTGGGTTTCAGCAGTTACCAGCTAACGAAAAGTATTAGTTAAGACAGTTTGTGAAAGTCGGCTAACATGACTTCTTAGCATAAAATATGGTTGTTATTTTGCAGAAGAGCAATCCTCTATAACTTCTTCCATTTTTACCTGCATTATCTACAGTAGTTTAAGATGCATGCATTGCAGTACATTGTAACTGCTGTATTGTGCTACAGTGCAATATATGGAAGTAGTAAATGAATGTTTGAGAAAAAATGTCATAATTTGGAGATGAGAAACAGAGGCAGACAATCTGGAAAAACACTTTTCAAGTTCATTATTTGACCAAGAAAGTGTGTGGCTAGGATTCCTCTAAAATCAATCCTGTACTTACTGAACACTTATTTTGGACTTTGAAGTGTTTTTATATGAGACAGTTTAACAGCAGAAAAGCTGAAAATCACTTCAGCAGTTCAGAACAAAGCTTCTAAAACTCCTTCCATCCCTCAAAAGAGGTCTGACCTTCCTGCTGTAACGTGGGAAGGTGTATTTCATCTTTATGTCCTCTGGAATGCATTCCCCTTGATGTTCCTCACTTGTTTCAGCTGAGTCAGTCTTGTACTGTGGGTAACACAGTGATGCTTCAGCAATTCAGTTGTGGAGACAGGGAGAACAAACTACTGTTACATTTTTCTCTGCCCTATGCTCTTGGACTAGAAGGTAAGTTCTGCACTTCATATATTTGAGTAATGCTCGACTTCTGTTTTGTTACTTCACAGTAATTGGCCTTCTGAATTCTTTCCTTCTAAGAAAAGGGAGTTTCTTCTTCTACAGGCAGTGTGGTGACATTGCATCTTGTTCAATTTTTGTGGGTATAATCTGAAATACATTAAATCAGTGAGGTCTGTAAGTGCGCAGCCACTGTCAGAACAATTTTAATGCTGTTACGATTCTACATTGTTAGCCTTTACCGCTCTCTTTGTTTATAGCACTTGTTCTCTATTGCTGTTTACTTTATGATGAGATGAGCCTTTCAGTAAGTAACTTTTTGACTGGCTCATTTCTGAAGTCGCATTGTTAGCATTTATTGAAAGACCTGGAAATACCGAAATCAGTTGGGCTTATCCCATCTGCAGGAAACTGTCTGCTTGTACATGATTGTGGAATCTATTCCTAGGGGAGGATACTTTTGTGTCTGTTTACTTAAACTATGCTAGTCTCTTTTGTGTTCAAGTTTGGATGTAGTCCTGTGTAAATTAGAAAGAGCTGTAATCTTCATTGAATTGTTCAATATGTGACTTACTCTCACTCTCCTATGTCCTTGTATTGCAATAGGACCCATTCATTAGGGCACACTTTGAAGCCACAATGTGTTTCTTCATGATCCCTAACAAATTGTAGACTGGTTGGTAACAGTGTAACACTACTGCCCTTGTAGAGCTAAAGCAGATCTATCACTCTTTTCAGGAGGAAAGCAATCAGGAGACCTTACAGTAAGATAAAACCCCAGCTATTATGAACTTCCATACAGAATTTTCCCCTGAAAAGCTGATAACAAAACTAACCAGAGCACTTTCCTCTAGCACACCAAAACCATGGAGTTGATTAATGGATTGTATAATCTCACATATATATAAATAAAATCTTCCATTATGCATTGACATAACCTGATTTTTCTAAATGGATTTTTACTTTTCCTTTATAGATATGGAATGAAAGGGCATTTAGTAGCAAATACATTAAGGTATGTATTTTTTTCTTATTTCTGTGAAGTGAAATGCTTGTCTTATCACATGCAAACAACTAGCTTTTCTGAATTTGCCTAGTAAAGGGACCCTAATGCTGCAACTACTTCACTTACTGAACTTTGTTTCTTGTAGTTGCACACATGAAATGCTAAAATGATCAGATCTCTAGGTTGTGTATTTTGTGTGTCTGAAAGTGTTATTTTGAACGTAAAGCATGTCAGTGTATGCTAAATGTTTAGAACTTTTACATTTTAATGGACACTTCAGTTGATGCTACTGAAATCATACAAATTCATATCATCATCATACTGGCGTGGATATAGCTAGAAGTCCAAGATTTATTACTTAAAATTCTGTAGCAAAGTTCTGAGGTTATAGTACCTTAAATATTGCTATAAAACTCCAGGTTCTTAGCGGAGTAAATGCTTTGTGTTTTTAGGTGTGCAAAATTCAGTACCTTGTTCTAAAAGGTTGGAGGAACACAATATTTCACATAACCAGCCTTGAGTCTCTAATATTTCTTGCTGCTAAATACCCCTGCTGCCCCCTGCCACGCTTTGACAACTCTTTTCTGTTTGTTACATTATCTTGCAGTGAAATCTTAAGTACAAGCTTCTGCTTTCTTCCTTTCACTGTTGTTGCTTTGAGGCTAAGAAGCAATAGAATTACCTCTTCTTAAAAGCGGATAAGACTTATAGAATGGCTTGACTTGGAAAGGACCTTAAAGATCATCTGGTTCCAATCCCTTTGCTGTGGGGAGGGATACCTTTCATTAGACCATGTTGCTCAAAACCCCATCCAGCCTGGCCCTGAACACTTCCAGGGATGGGGCATCCAACACTTCTCTGGGAAACCTGTTCCAGCGCCTCAGCGGACTTACAGTAAAGAATGTCTTCCTTATACCTAGTGTAAATCTACTGTCTTTCAGTTTCAAGCCATTCCCCCTTGTTCTATTGCTACATTCTCTTGTAAAAAAGTCCCTCTCCCTCTTTCCTGTAGGGTTCCTTCAGGTACTGGCAGCTGCAGTTAGGTTGCCCTGAAGCCTTCTCTTTTCCAGGCTGAACAATCCCAACTTTGTGTTGTGTTACCTGGAGGCTTTCTCCTCTGTCTTGGCTTCCTAGTGTGGGGAGAAGGAATGTGGAGAACAAGCTGTCAAGTCTAGGTGCAGCATTCTGTTAGCTTTTGAAATGCTGTTGAATTGAGCTTTTGGCTTTTAGAGCTTAATATTTAGTTTAACATTTATTCTTAAAATCACCCAAATATTTACTGAAAAATTTTGGCCTTTCCTTCACAGTATGTTAACTGATAAAAGTTGGGTTTTTTTTTAACACCTGTTTTACCATTCATTTTCTTACAGTGTCACACGACACCCGATCTCTAATCAGCATGATAATTCTATTTGCAATTTGCCATTTTGATAAAGGTCAATTTACTGAAGTGTGCTGCTGCACATCAAACATTTTATGTAATGTCTGTTAAATACATGACAGATAAGCTCTTAGTTATCTTAATTGTAAGTTATTTTAGTTACTTCATCCACAAAGGCATTAGTTATGTTTCTTACTAAGTAGGGAAAAAAAAAAAAAGAAATGAAGATTCTAGTGCTTATTAATTCTTGCCCAAGAAGATCCTGTTCCTCCAGTTATATTTTTAAATAGTGCCATCTTTAATGCTAAAATTTAAGGAGTATCTGTACATAAACTTGAGTACTGGGTGTGTAGGAACCATTCTGCATATGTGACTGTGGAGTGCATTTTTCAGTGTCTGCAGTTCCATGTCCTTGGTACTTATCTTTCAGCCTGGAAGTTCTGCAACTGTTCCAGTAATTTTGTTCTTCTGAATTATCTCTATGGTTAGGCAATATTTCCCAATGTCTAGCTAGCTAGAAAGGTTTAAATTGTGAGGACCTTCTGACATAATGAATTTTTCTTCTGGTAAACTTTGTGTTTCAAAGTCTTCAAAGAGCTGAACAGAACTTTGTTGCTACTTCTCTTCTTAATAAGTTTATGTGCTTTAGATTTAGGTTTTTACTGTCATCAACACTTGGACTTTGATTTCTGTCCTTATTTGACATACAAAAAATGGAGATGCTCCCTATTCTTCACATTGCTAGAAAGCTATTACAAGAAATTATTTAAGGACTCATGCTTACTGATCTTTGAATGATTGGAAAAATCTTTTGCATGCATGCACACAGCACACGGTGCATCATTCCTTTATATCTAAGATTGAAAGAAGCATTTTAGACTGTGGACTGATGTGGGTTTTTTTCAGGTGCAACTGTATGTGCAAGTTGCTGAAAATACTTTTTTTTTACTTCTTAATTGAGTCTTGGGTATGCTTTATTTAAGGAGTTCTACAGACAAATGTGAGAAGTTTATCATCTTTAACAATGAAATAGTAAGGAAAAGCTGTGAAGACAGAATAGGAGTTCTTTTCTGCTGGCATGTTTGAATTCCAAGTTGATTGCCCATCAGTTTTGTTGTAAATATGCAATTCCAGTTTTATTCATTTTGTTTCCAAAAGTTAGTGAGACAAGAGCCAAGTGTCGTGGGTAAACTTAAATATCAAACACCATATCAAGGATTTCTTTTTTCTTCAATAAAATGGACAGTGAGAAGAATGTTTAGGTGCTCTTCACTTGAACAGGACAGGTGTTAGGCAAAGATTTCTGTTCGTATAGAGAACTGCATGGTTACAAGGTCTTTTCTATTTTAAAACTTCAGTCCCCGTTTTCTCAATATACTTTTTTGGGGATCAGGTTAACTTTCACTTCTTTCACTTCTGGAGGTATGTCCACGGCTACATTCCAGGTAGTTGTTATTTTTAGATCAACTTAATATGACTGACTTTATGATAAATCCATTACTTGCATGGAATGAATTGCATGCATGCAATGGAGTCAGTATGTTGGGAGTGTCCAAGTGGAGTATATGTATGCACATGGGGCGTCAAAAGTAATCCAAGTGATGAGAAGCCCCTTTTTGTGTAATGACTATCTGAATTTCATAGATAACCCTTCAGCTTTAAAAATATTTACCATTAACTTTGTCTTAGTTGTCATTTGAGAAGTGAGAACTTTTCTTATCTGTCTTGGTCTGAAGACAGATGCTTCCACCGATGACTCCTACAGTTCTTAAATTGTTTTCAGTCTTAAATTTTCATGTTGCCTCATTGATGAAGGCTGTACTTTAAGTGGTGTTGTCTGTTACTAAGGTGCTTCGACATTCTTTGGACAGACTGGGTCTAAGGAACATTGGCATCATCGCTGCGGATGGAGATTGGAACATTTCAAAGGAGATGATAGTTGATCCCTATCTTAATGATGCTATTGAGGTAGTCGGGTAAGTGTGGGAGAAGGGAGGAATTTTAAACATTGCTTATTGCTTCCTCTCTTTAAGTAAGTTTTCATCTCCATTTTCAAGAGTCATATATCCTTACTTCATACTTCCTAGCCGTTCCCATTTTTTCATCATCATGTACAGTGGTGATGGATTATTCTTTCTTGTCTTCCTCTGTTTCAGTTTAATGCATGTGCAAGCTGACCTTACCACTCTTCCATCATTTCTTATAAGTATCCATTTAGGAGCTATGTTTTAGGCTTCTTAGCACTAGTGAATGACAGGAAATTCTGACTAATTTGCATGTGCATCTTCAAAGCCAGAAAAACTTTAGGACTGAATTCTTGGTCTGCAATTGGTTTTCATTTCAGGTGAACTTGAACTTTTACAGTGGAACTTATCACCCTGGGGCTTGCTGTGCTTGTGGTATTCCCTGGTACATGCTTGTGATTTTTCTGGTCATATCCTAAATCTAGAATTTTCTGTTTTGTTGCTTATATCTGATAAAAGATAATACTAGAAGTACACACACGGACAGTAAAATAGAAGTAAAAAAACCATCCAAACTTAGGAAACTAATACAACCTATCTCATTTTTGTCAGCTAGGAATGTCCACTGGTGCAGTTTCAGCAAATATCAACTCGATTGTTTGCCTTCACTCTTGTTCCATAATACAGTTTCTTACTACCTTGCTTCTATCACCTGTCTTGATACTTTTTCTGCTGCTCCTGCTTTCTTTGTAATCTCTGGTTTCTCAAAACTATAAATAGTTTTTTAAAAATTATAACATGTTTCAAGTGGAAATGACCTATATCTGTATAAATTGCTTACTTGTGTTACATTTGTTAACTTATCTCTGTTGCTAACCTTACTGTGATAAAAACATTTTTGTGGTCACTAGTGTACCAGTTATCCACTGTACGTAAGGAAGTGTGATATCCTCATCATTAATGCATGGATCAAGGGTTCTAGTCAGTTAAACAGGGACTTTATAAAGAAACTGCTTTCATATGTGTTGAGCTTGTAAACACTGATCACCTGGAAGTGGCTGGAGAAAAACAAATTATAGTGTCAGCATGGAGTAACTCCTTTGTTTTAAAAATTTAGAACTTTCCCAGATTAGGTAAGACTTGTGCCTCAGCAAGTATATAGTGCACTAGGAAATGCTTTAGTGATGATTTCCATGCCAATACAACTTGCAGAATGAGTGCACTGAGTGTGTATGGTTCTTATTTCTTTAAGAGCTTTACAGAATCAAGGGTAGGAGTACCTGTTTTTGCATGTGCCTTTAGAACCACAGACGTGTTTTAGTTGTTCTTTAAGAGGAAAGTTCTTTTTGTAAGAGATTTTTCTTGAATGTCAGAGAGATTTTCCCCAACTCCCCCTGCTACTACTGACCACTGTGCAGTGGTGTTATCTGTCAAGAAATTAAGGGTAGTACAAAATGAGAACACCATGTTTCTCAGCCAATGCTGACTTTAGGATACCAACTATCACAGTTCTTGCTGACCTAGTGAAAGATAATAGTATTTAGGCATCTGTCCTTCAAATGCTAAGGTTCATGAAGTTGCTAGAAGTAGACTGTATTTTTATGTCTCTTAGATAACCATTTTTTGCAAAATCTGCTAGTCAGTCTGTTTTACAAAATAGCTTTAAATTCTTTCTCAGAAATCCTTTTCTGTAGATTCTTCTATAATCTCTTTCCAGGTATAACCTCTCTGTGACTTTTTCTTAGTTCTTTTTAGTGTGGAATGGAGACCTGGGATTAAATTTATATTGTTTTACTTAGAAATTTCAAGATAATTGAAGCGATTGCTTTGGCATCCATCCACAAAGTGTTTCATTTAATTTTCAGTTTTCCTTTCTGTTCTTTTTTTGCATCAGGTAACTTTTACCTTGATACCATTGCTCCCCATGGAGCTTTATCCCTGCCTAAAATACCATTTGTAGTCTGAAGGATATCTAAGGTAGATTTAAGGTAAATGGTATGTGGGGACAATCAGAAGGGTGGAAGCGAGAATTCATGAGTAAAGTTAGACAGCAAAAGCTATGTCTGCAAGCAAAGCAAAATGTAAACTTTCAGAGTTTTATTAAAGACATCAAATGAGATTTTTCCTAATATAAGCCAGTAATCTGCTCCCTAACTGCACTTTTCTGCCTACCCGCATGGAAGGTTTTGGTGAAGTCAAGGTATATGTCATCCACTGATTTCACTTTGCCCACACAGGTGATCATCTTGTTGTAGGAAGCAAACATCTTTGTCAGACATGATTTGCCCTTGGTAAATCCGTGCTGCTGTTCCCAGTTATCCTTCTACCCTTCTAGTGCTTTGACATGGCTTCCAGGAACACTTGCTCTGTGACCTTCCTGGGGACTGTCGCTAGATTGATGGCACTGTAGTTTTTCAGATCCTCCTTCTTGAAGATGGACATTAAAACTGTTTGTTTCTAGTCATCAGGAACCTCCTCTAATTGCTTAATAGGTTAGCCTTTTTATGTATGTCTGCAAACCAAGTACTGCCTTATTCTAAAGAAAGATGTAATGACAAGTACAACACATGATTATGCTATTAGTAAGTTTAGCAGATTAAACATTATGTTCAGCTGAAGTTATTAAAACTGGGGGAGGAAATCTTGATGTTTCAGGCTGTTGTCAGACTGCACATAGTTCATATTCTGATATGTGGAAGAAAAATCTTGCAGCACTGCTTTTTGCAGATAGTGTGCCATGTAAGGGAAGATTATATCTGGTAGAAATATACAGAATGATTTTAAGATAGTTGGGCGTTTGATGTTACATGAATTTACAAGTACAGCAAATGCAGTTGAGGAGACCTCTGCACTACAAGAATCTACATTGTTAGACTTGGTGTTACTTGACATTTTAGATTTGTTTAATTGACTTTCATGGTCTTAAAATGTCTCTAGGGAAGTGTATGGTAGTTGCAATTTTAAAGCTTGAAATACAACACAGTTAAGTAATAAGGTGTGTACGTATCTGGGGTTTTTCATGTTTCTTTTGTTGCTTGTGTTTAGGAAGAGCTCAGCTCGTTTCTGTTGTTTCACTGTTAAACTGAAATAGCTGATGAGCAGGGAAAATAGGGGGAATCAACTCCTGTTTTTAATTAAATGTTTACTGTGCTTTGGCAAGATTTATACATTATTATTCAGTTGTCCTTGCCTGGTATGGGGTCCTTGTAGCTTAACCATCAGCATTGTAACACCCAAGTGGCTGATCTGCTATTAGAGCATCTTGCATGAAATGTTATATGCTTTGTATTTATCTGTAGTATTGTGTCTGTAAGAAAAGAAGAACCCAATGTTTTTAATTTTTCCTTTTGTCATGTACTTTGGGGTTTAGTAGGGTAGAAGAAGGTGCCTTTCTTTGAAGGCACTTCGTGCTTGACAGTCTAGTACATTTTGTTTCTTGTAACAGTTGCCCAGGTTGCAGAAATAAGAATTGAAACATAAATTTTTTTTTTTAACTATGTTCAAATAGTGCTGAAGAAGATACTGCCGTTCCCAATATAAAGTGTTAACAATTTAAAAAACCATTTTTTTATTTGTCCCTTCTCTCTGTTCTTTGCTCTCCTTTTTTTCCCAAGCTGTTGAGATACACATTGGATAAGCGCGGTCTGGAGCAGGTGAGGATCATAGCCAGCGATAGACTGTGGGAGCCCATTTCCTTTGTCTTGCTGATTGACTCTGAGCTCCATGGAGTGGTCGATGTGATTGGGTAGGGGGTTCTCTCTTTTTCTTTCTTGGTGGTTTGTTTATAGTCTATCTTCATCTTATGTAATAACTAACACAGCCAAACCTTTACTTCTCTGCACTTTTACCTGCAAGGCAAGGATTGATTGTATAATGTTTCCTACTAACCCACATCAAATCACATGGCTGTTGTCCTGGTAAAAGCCTCAACTCTTCTCTTGAATCGTGAGTCCTCTATTATATTGAAGATTCCTATTGGGTGTGAATGCATTTTTGAAGAGCTGAAGGTTATTTGGACAACCCTCTTTATTCTGAGGGTTTTTTGGTTACTGTAGTTGGTATGCAAAAAGTGCTTTAGCTTTACAGCTTTGTATACAGCCTTGCATTACTGACTTCACTGGTCTGTTGCTCAAATGGATGTGATCCAGAAATGGATTTGGGCCGTGATTCTACTTTGAGTTACAATAATGTCTTGATTCTTAGTTTCTATTTTGTTCTGATGAGAAAGTTGTGTTTGGAAAGCATGCAACCAGCTGACTTGTTTTACTAGTTCTGGGTTTTGTCATATGATGCTAATATCATGCTAGTAGACTAAATTTGAGATTACTGACTTGATGGCTGAATGGAAATGTGTGTAAGACTTGCACATTAACTTTTCATTTTACAGTAGCTATAAATTTCAGCTTGCCTGACCCAATCAAGTGCTTCAAATGTGGCAATTCCTTACTTCAACTTGGGTCTTTTTCATCCGTCTTTATATATCTGACCCATAGGAGGTGTAGAAATGAAGGCTTCTTCTCCAAATACAGATAGACAGTCAGTGTCATTTACCCCTGCAATCAATCCTTCCTCCCATTCTGAACACGAACAGTATCATGGCAGTTTTTCACTGGTGAAATCTTGGATCATGTGTGGATTATTTACTGTCTAAGTAAGCTGTAGTTGCTTAACTCTTTACAAGTGTAAGTTTTACATCTCTGCTCTGATTCAATCTTAACAAAGAGGCTAAATAATCTCTTACGTATTTCAGCTTTTATTTGGCAGGGATGTTGACACATAATATTAAACACTTTTTCAGGATATGGAGTGTAGAAAGAAAGATTATTCCTTCTCTGCCTTGTTTTTGCAAGCTATGCACTTTATGCCATTACAAAAACCTTTGCTTGGTACTGAAGTAATACTTATGTTTCCAAGCCAAAGGGGAAATATACAGTAATCTGTAGAGCAGAGAAGAATGGAGCTAAAATCTGTACTGTCAGTTACATGCCCATTAGTGAAGCTATGTATGAAGGACTACACTGGCCCATTGTCCAGCAGAGGGAAAATAAAAAAAACAAACCACCCTAACAGTCAGCCTAGAAAAAGTGGTGTTTCTTGTGTCCCTGCCACGAATGTATCAATTTGTCAAGTTTCAGGCTAATACTAAAGGAAGTATTTACACTTTCCAGTGCTGATAATTTCATTTTAGTGTATGTACTTAGTGTCTTCACTGAATATGTGTTTTCTGCAAGTGATTTAAAAAGGTTTTATTTCAGTCAGACAAACCTTGCTCAGTGAATCAGTGTTGTGATTAAGTATAATCAGTAGTCTCCACTGGGAGAAAGCTTCTCTCCTCATACTAAGGAATATCTTGAAAAGAAAATTAGCTTTCATTGTATGTTTCAACTACTTTCAGTTTATACTTCTGTAACTTCTATACTCCAACTAGCATGCTTTTTTGAAACATGAGTTTATTAAAAAGATTAGCTAAGGTCATGTTTAGGTCTGAAGACATTGATGCAGTTAAGTGCTTAGAATAATGCCAGTACAGTATCTTATTGTTGATTTTACAATTATTTATGGTTTTGTTTAAGATCCTATGAGTTACCATGTCTTTTCTGTTTAGCAGATTAGTTAGGAAAATCTTCAAGCTCAGTTTCAGGACAGAGCATTGCTTTAACAAATACAATAAACTCTGGAATGTTATAGCTCCCACTTGGCCTATTATCTTCTATTCCACCTGTAGTATTCCAAAGATATTTTGTTTCTCATTTTCAGTTTGAAGGAGGTGAATCATTTCTGCTGTATGTACTTCCAAACATTGATTTTTCTCTTTGTACTAAGTACTTTTTCTTTTTAAAATATTACATAGGGCTCACTATCCTGGGACAAAAACAGTGCAAAATGCCATATTAACTGAGAAGAAACTATGGTCTTCAGAAGATTACAGTACTTTTAACGATGAAGTAGGTGCAGGCTGCTGGGCTCGGATCCTGAACCAAAACTACGTGAATGGAAACATGACCTCGTAAGTGTTGTGCACCGTTGCTCACTTTCACAACTTGGTGTGTAAGAATTATTAAAAGAACTGTATAAGATGTTTATCTGCTATGGTAAGAAAACAGGTAAACTTAAACTCGCCCTGCCATCAGTCTGAGTTCAAATATAGTAGTGTATGAAGTCTGCTGCCCTTAATTCTTTTTGAGGTAGAAGTTCCACAGGTTTTAGTGTATTCTTAAGTTACTGTTCCACAGCATCCAATGGTTTATGCAGCTAATTTTAGATGCCTTTGAGACTGATAATTACTAAACAGATATTGTTTATAATAAGAACTATCCAAATGAAAAATATTGGAGAAAAATATCAATAATGCTAATTTGTATTTTTCTTAAGGCCTTTATCAAGTTGTTTGTCTGCAGTTAAAAGTAGTATGTATGCATGTAATTATTTAGTTTTTCCATTCAACTTCTTCCTAAGAATCCATTCTAAAACACGCTGTTTTGTGTACTGTTCTGCACATTTTCTTTCCAAACTGAAAACTGGAAGATAGCTGTTCTCTTTACTGGGAAATTACATAACTCACAATTTTAGAAGAGAATAGTAAATATAGTTTGATGTTTTTAGTGTGACAACTACTAATTTGAAAGAAAAAGAAAAGTGTGATTAAAGAAAATATAGGCATCAAGACATAAGCAATGTTGTTCAAAGCTTTTAGTTTTTATGTAACTTAATTTTGGAACGATAAAGAGAATTATTTTTGTCTGAAATGGTTGAAGTGGGGCCCAGTACAAATCACTTAAATACTTGTAAAGAAAGTTTCTTGAGTCACCTGTTTTTTACAGATCTTTTGTCTTTTCTGCAAGCTGAAGCTTTCTAACAGATTAATATTTCCTATGTGAATTCCTGGTAATTCTGGTTGCCTCCTTCATATGTTTTAATATCTTAATTTGGGATCGGTCTTTTCCCAGCATTTTTCTGTTTTTACAAGTGCTTTCTAGTTATATATGTCCCATTTGTTTTGCAGCCTGACTACCAGGCATATGTATTGTATTTATAAATTATTGTAGAATAGTTCTAAGTCCATATATCCAACAATGAAATTATCTTGGCTTTTATATTGAAAACATAATCTTCTTGATGAAAGGCAGCTTATCTTTCTCCGAGCTTGTCTCCTTTGACCTTGAGTTTCCTACATCTCTTTCTAAGTTTGAAATCAGCAGAACAAGTTTGTGAGCATGTTGAGTTTACAACTCAAGAGTTGTTTATTTTATGAGCATGTTTTTGTAGAATTCCAGAGTCTCTTCTTTATGCTTGTGTAGCGTGATTAATCTATGGCAGTGACTTCAGAATGAGGCCTTTGCATTCACCCATATGCATCAGCAGAACAGCTTGCCAGCTTTTCCTTTCTGCATAACTGCTCTATTAAGCTGTATTTCCATACTTATTGCCCACAGGTCTAAAGTTTACAATCCTTGCAAAACATTTTCATTGTAGACCAAATCACAGCATCTGCAGTGATTAACCTTGTCAGTATCTTGACAGTAACCTTTTGAAATAGCAACAGCTCATGGAGGATGGGTGGTTACATTTGTTTTCTGTTTTTTATTTATATGGATAAAGAAAGGATAATTTTTTATTAGTGGTACTTAACTGCTCCCCCAAAAAACTCTACCCAAAAAAACTAATCACCATGCACAACAATAAACAATCAATCAAAAAATGGAGCCAACACCTGTTTTTCTTCCAGGACAATTGCATGGAACTTGGTGGCTAGTTATTATGAGGAGTTACCCTTTGGTCGATGTGGGTTAATGACAGCACAAGAGCCATGGAGTGGCCACTATAAAGTTGAAGCTCCTATCTGGATTACAGGTAAAAACCTTGCAGTTTAAAGTTTGGTGATCTGACACTGAGCATCATTGTATTTTCCGAGGCTTTCGTTTATTTAGTGTTTTTATGTGTATTTTTTTTTTTGTACCAAATTAAGGCAGATTTGTGAAAAGTTTTGTGAATACTTTAAAAAAGGAGAAAATAAATGCTCCTTTCAATAGAAAGCAGAAAGATCTAATAGCAAGGAAAATCTTAATATTTGACCTTTAGATGTAGCAGAAATGAATAAGCTATTGCCTTTATAGCTGTTACTATTAAAATATTTTGATCCAAAGTACCCATAAGGGTTAATGTGCTTTCATGTTTCCTTTCCCTCTTCTATTTTTAATCTTTGAGGAGTATCAATTTCATTTGATACTTCTCAATTTGCAAAAATGGCACAAAGAACCTCTGTATTCTTACCCTGCTTGAGATTCTTGGCTTGTGTAAATCAGCGTTTCCTTAAGCTTGGCAAAAGCGAAGTATGTTCACTTAGTGTCTATGGACACACAGATTCACTGCCAACTCTGTAATCCTTCTGTATGTAAGGTTTTACTGTCTTTGCCACAGTTCACTAGAGCAAGTGGGATTTGCAGTGCCATGAATGAAGAAGAAAACAAATACTGTATTTTTCTTTTGCTGGTTACTATATATGCAAAAGCATTAAACCAAAAATGGCCATACTGTCCCATGAACAGTTCAAAACAGCTGAGCAGTTGTTCCTGTGTCCATGTAGCTCAGGATTTTCAGCATCTGGGTCATATTCTCTCTTTTATGCTGAAAACCTTATTTAGTTATTCCTCAGCGAGATGCCCATTTAAGCTGTTTCCAGCTCCAATTACTTTATGTAAAGAAAAGAGATTTCTGAAAATCTAAACTATGATGAATTTTCAAATTGCATGTATGTGAGTACCTTATATAGAGGTGTAATAGCTTGTTTTTCCTGTCCAAATAACCTCTATCATTTTAACTGTTTTGTCTGTCAGAGAGTTGGTGTTTTAAATTGTGCCTTAGTATAATTCTTTCGTCTTTCTTCTTGTATAGGTAGAATTTGTTTTGGAAATTCTATTACTTTCTTCCCCAAATTAGGTTTTTGTTGTGTAAGCATGTATGTGAGAAATTTAATTAAGACTGAAAATGGTACTATTTTTTATTAAGTCTTATTATTTTCTGATTTTTGTTTTTATTGTCTCAGCACACACAACACAATTTACTCAGCCAGGCTGGTCATACTTGCAAGTGGATGGACACTTAGAAGGAGGTGGCAGTTTTGTAGCTCTGACAGATGGTCTAGGGAACCTTACCATCATCATTGAAACTATGGTATGTTCATCAGCAATTCCACTGAACAGATAATGTTTTGGTATGAAGGACCTGTCTTGATTTATGTAGTTGAGTATCTGTGAATGTTCTTTTATACTGGTAGCTTCGTTAGTGAGTCCACTAGAGGTCCTTTTTTTACCTGAAGTTTTGAATAGCTAATTGAGTCTTCCTGAAGACCCATATATATGTCATCTTTACCTTTTTATCACAAATTAGCTTTAGTTTGATGACACACTCTGGGACGAAGTTTAATCATGTGCTTTTTTAGAATCAGTATTCAAAATAAAATTATTAAACTCGTGTAATGGTAGTTATTATGTTAACAGTGAAATAAATGATTGCTTTTTTAATTTCAATTCTGTGTTGTATGTTTATCATATGGGTTGCCTTGTGATGCATTCCAGTAATGTGTGTTCCTTCTGTTAAATATTTTTTAATTTCAGACTCATAATCACTCTCAATGTATCAGGCCTCCACTGCCTAATTTCAGTGTCACACCTCAGAGAGTAACTTTCTTCCTCAAAGGGTCCTTTGTAAGTAGATCTTGAATACACTCGAACAGTCTTGTAAAATAAACTACTATTCATAATGAAATACATGCAAGACGGTACCACAGTTTAGCAAGAAATTAATACCCTCCAATACCAGAGACTGTACACACCTGTCAAAGTTGTAAGCATTCCAATTCTGCTTTTACCATGAGATGCAATGTCATGACTGAAATCGTAGAATTGTTACTTCCCAGTTTAATAATTTGTAAATTGAAGAAGAAATTCCCTAGAACAGATGTGCAGTTGGACTTTTCTTCAGAATTTATTCCAAGGCTGTATGCTCTGACTATGCTGACAGAGTTTATCTGGCTGGCATGACCATCAGCTCCTTTCCAGGGGAATAACTGTAGTTGATTTTATACTGTAGGTTATGTTGTTGCATCCTGTGAAAAGGTATTCTGAGAATCTCCCAGCTGTTGCTTTGTTTTTTCCCTTTTTTTAATCTTCCTAAAATAAATTTTGCTCTGAAATGTGAACAGTACTTTCACTATAAACCAGAGTGTATCTTTGTTAATCGATTTGGATGATTCATTCTCAGAAGTTGACAGTGTTGACTTTTTCAGAATTTTTGATTTTGACAGCATTGGCTTCCTCTAAGAGAAGATAGCTTGGACAATACTTTTGGCAATAAAATGGTTTGCTTAGGAAAAGCAAACTCTAGGTTGCTTGCTTATATTCCTAATTATAGGGATTAAGTATGATTAAAATCTGTAGCTAATGTAATTGATATGTCATAGTATTGCAGAATTTTGGAGATCTGTAAGCAAAATACTTTGCTCAAAAATGGATATCAAAGGATGAGCAACTAAACTAAAGGTCTAATTAAGGTGAAGTTAGCAGGAGATTATTTCAGTCTAGTTACTCCTAGGCAGAGAGCTTGTATCAAAGGGGTACTGTGGTTGGTAAAAGAGAAGCTGAAGATTGTGTTGTGTGATTGCAATGCTTTCTGTCTTTAACAACAACATTGCTGCATGTTAGGACATTACTGATGTAAAATCGATAAAAATATAAGGCATATGGTATAAGGTAATGACTAGCTGAGGAAAGTCGTGGCCTCTAATGTGATCAACAGCTTTAGAATAACAAAAATTAGACACCCGTTGAGGACTGATACTTCACAAGGTGAATATTCAAGGTTGTTTATTTTGCTGCTGTTGTGTTAAATAGTATATTGTGTTTTGTTGTAGTTTATGGTGGAAACCCTTCAAGTGTGGCATTCTAGACTTGGTTTTGAATCTGGAAACTCCAGTCTCTTTCAGCGACTCCACCCTGTAAAGGTGAGTTGATCAGTTTTAATGACAGTCTCTCTTCAATTTCAGGTGCGTCTTCCCCCTTTGCTGAAACTCCTTGATTTTCATGCTTAAGGTGCATATTTAGGGCACATTTCATTAAGGCCTCTTGATTACAATTTTACCAGCTATATACAAGCTCTCCTGGAGGTAATAGAGAATTTGGGGGAAAGGAGTTTTCAAAATAGCCTGGAGATATTAAATGCTGAGACAAGAAGACGGAACGTTTGCCTTAAAGCAGGACTTTAGAGGATCTTTAATTCAAGAACTTGAGTATTTTGTCATTTAGTTGTTTAATTTTTGCAGCTTGAGCTTTCTTCAATTCCAGGTGTGGAGGGGAAGATTTTCTTTAGATCTAGATGTGGATGAAGTCTACACTTTAACCACACTCAAGACAGGACATAAATGCATGTACCCGGAGCCGCCTCCACCTCATCCCTTTCCTTCAAATTACAAAGATGATTTTAATATACGTAAGTCAGCATTCTCTTATCCAAAAGCTTTATTCACACACAGATATAACCATAATGTAGAAAGGCAGTAAGTTTTGCTATTTGAATCCTCTACGTGAAGTAGTCTGAAGGTCTATTTTGGTTTGGGTTTTTTTATTTTTTATTTATATCTATTTCTCCAACAACTTACACCTGTATACTTCACTTGAAATGAGGTATATTTTACTCTGTCTTAAAACTGCTAGTGAAGATCCAGTTAAAATTCTTGATGAAAATGGTATAGCTTGTAACTATAGTGAACTAGTATTTGGAAGGAAGGTATGGAAGAAGGCAATTTACTTGGTTAATGTGTTTGTGAAAACTGATGTCTACTTAAAAACTTCAATTTTGGAGACTGTGCTATGATAGAGCAGGTCAAAATCCTCAAAATTCAGGAGAAAATTTTCAGGGGAAATTTCTGAAATCAAGAGTATTTAGAAGAGTATTTAGAAGTTTTTTTTTTGATATGTATTTTGTTTTCTGAACAGGTAATCCACCTTTCAGTGAAGCCCCAAATTTTGCAGATCAGACAGGTGTCTTTGAGTACTTTATAAATGCTTCTGACCCAGGAGAGCATGTGTTCACACTCCGCCAGGTGGTGGTTCAGCGGCCCATCACTTGGGTTTCTGATGCAGACCAGACCATCAGTATCATAGGAAATTTTCGGTGGTATGTAAATACTGTTTTCTAGTGACATTTGGGGAAACGTCCTCCTTACCAATATGAGTTGTGATCAGTTAATCTGTCTCAAGCCTCATTTCTCTTGGATGAGGGCTCATGCTTTTGCATTCAGATTTTCTGTATACATTTAGGAATGATGCCATAGGGACCTCCAAAAGTCATTGAGCCCTGCTCAGGGCCAAAGATCAACTGTGTCTGCCTAAATGACTCTTAAAGGATGGGGAATCCACCACATCTCTTGGCTACTTGTCCCACTGCTACACTGTCTTGGATTTTTTTTTTTTTTACCTCTGTCCTGCTGGGCTTATTTTTTTCAAGCTATTTTTTCAGAATAATGGATCTGAGTTGACATACTAGAAAGACCAATTCAAAATCCTAATTCAAAATGTGCCCCAAGTTTCAATATTTTTTAAATGGGACAAAAATATTGATTACTTTTAAATTACATAATTTTGAGTTATCTGGATTAATTGTTAACAATTTGATCAGTCTTATAATTCCCAGAATATTTCATTGATAATTTAGTTGTATTTGTTGCATTCTGCCATCTTCTGAGCAGTTCCTAGAATTGTGTGGATTTGATTTAACTACTACTTCAACCGGTTTTATTTCTGGGTAAAGGTAACTGAGGTTTACTGCTTTGATAAGAGTATGATTACAATTGCAATTCTTTCTAGGAGCTATAATGGTAATTTGGAATCAAGCAGCATGTTTTAGAATAATGTTTATTTAGAATTAGTTAGCATTTGGGAAAGAACCTGTTAACTAATTGTGCTTTTATAGTAATGATAACTTCATGCTTAAAACTTTTTCTTCTACTAAGAAGTCTAGATTAAATTCTTTTGGTATGTTCTTTCAAGTAGCCATTCTGTCATTTTTTTTTCACTTCGATTAGATCATTGATCTCCCAAATGCTTTTTCAGGACTTGCTTCACGCTTCTAATTTCAGGCCTGGAGAAGTGATTGAATCACTTTGACCTGAAGCCTTGGAAGAATACTATAATCTTGTAACTGGAGCTTGTTCTTCAGTTATGGGATGTTTTCTTTTACAACGATCTGTTAAGAAATCTCATATTACCCCTATAATCAACTTTCCCTCATTGAGGAAATCATATTCAGTGATTCCTATAACAGCTACACAGGCTGTATTCTTGAATTACTGTACTGAGATTCCTAAAATCTTCCTATCATTTCATTTTTGATCCATTTCTTTCTGAATCTTCAACTTATTTTCAGAACCAAGCTTGCATCCTGCATATTCAGCTGATTCTTCAAGCTTTACTGATCTGTAGCTTTTCATAATGTGGTCTTCAATTTCAGACCCTCAGATTTGTTTGCTTCATCCTCACTTTAAGGGTAATCTTGTCCCCTGGCAGATGTTTTCAACAGTTAGTGTCTGCCATTAAAATTCTGAACCAATCTTGCACTAAATTTCTCTGTGGAATCATATTTGACATCAGTCATTAGTGGCAATTTATTATGATTCAATTTCAGGATTATTTAGTTGATTTTAGTTTGCAGTTTAAACTTGTGCATGTGAAAACTTTCTTTTCCCTTCTTCTGAATTTGTTAGTGTTTTGCTCTGATTGTTTTATTGAACCTAGCTATATTCTGAAACATTACTATTTAATTAATTATGCATTGCTTCGAGTCTCTTTATAATGGCTAAAGGAGGATGCGGGGGTTCTCTTGTTTAATATGTAGGGAGTCAAGAAAGTAATCTTGTTTGTGTAATGAATATATATCCAAGAATCTAATACTTCTAAAAACATTACTGTTGTGTTAGAGGCGAGGAGAAAAGATATCTAAAATAGATATTCTTTGATTCAGTTCTCAGCTGAGCCAGGGCCACAGAGTCTTCTCACATTCTGTAAATAATCATGGATAATTATAAACCTCCTAAATATGTGACCTTGTGGCTGTATCTGCATAGCAAATGCTTTCAGACATGGGATATAGATTTTTATTTTGAATATACATTAATAGAGGTAAAGAATGCTTTTAATTTTTATGGTTATGAGGCTTGTAGTGCAACTTTGGGGAGAAAGAAGTTGTGTAAATTTACTAGATGCTGCTTGATGGTTCTGGTATTGCTTTGCTTTAGTCTCCCTCACAGCTGTCATTATGTGTATAACATAGTGTCTTACTGTTGAGCTGGAGTATCACCGCAGGAAAATCAAATAATTTCAACCTATGTGAATATTTTGTTTAAAAACATTTGTTTTGGCTTTGGGGCAACAGTCTGGATTATTTAATGCTTACCCTGTATTAAAATTCCTAGAGAAATGGCAAATTTTAGCAGATGTGGTGCTATGACCTTGAATCTTGGATTTGATTTAGTTATCTAGAAGCAACTCTTCATTTCGCAGACCTGACAGCTTTTCTGTAGACATGCAAAACTACTGTTTGGTAGATTTTTGTTTGTGTGGGTTGGTTTTTTTAAAGTTTATTTTAATAATTAATTGAAACTTGCTGACAATACACTTTGTTTTATTGCTGGTTTCTGAGAATTGCCATGCCTATGAAAATCTATGAATTCACAGGTGGGAATGAGTCTAAACAAGTTCTGTGCTTCTCTGACATTAAGATTGCTAAATCTTTCCTCAAGAAGGTTGCTGTACTGAATAAGGAATATTCTTCTATCTACTGCCGGCTTAAAAAATTTGATTCCTTCCCTCTAAAAACACTGAACTTCTGTTACAGGGTAAACATGACAGTCACCTGTGACATCTACATAGAAAAGGAACGTGATGGGGGCGTGTTTATTGCAGGAAGAGTTGACAATGGTGGCATATATGTTCGACGTACCAAGGGAGTTTTCTTCTGGGTTTTTGCAGATGGCACCTACAGAGTGACTCGTGACCTCGGTAAGCAGTTCTTTGCTGAAGAGGATGCTGGCATATGAACATGTCTTTTTGACAACCTTGATAAAAATGGCCAGCATTCAGATTTTGTAGTTCAGTTGTCGTCACTATGAATTTAACCTATTGTGCTCTAATGATGGCCACTTTTTGTAGATGGAGAAAGCATCTTAAGGCTACTGGCTGGCTACTTAGGCTCAGCTTTCTGGATTATTTTCTTTTTCCACCGACAAAACCTATTTTACACTAGAAAATATAACCTATTTTGCTTTTCATACATAATCTGATAGAGTATTAATTACAGAAAGATTTGATCTGTATTTTTAAAGTACACATTAAAAAAATCCTGAGTGAAATGCAGGTACTTGTCTTGCAGAGCAGTCCAAGTCACTGTACATACATCTGGCTTAGGTGATGATGATAAGTGACCTACTTTTTCTTCAAATTATGCATCCTACTGTTAGTCTAGCTCAATGGAGTGAGAGCATATTCTACTTGTGATGCTAATATTTGTGCGTGTTTATCTGTAGAGCATTTGACAGGTACATGAAAGAGTGTGTCATAAAACTTCATCAATAGCTAAAAGTTCTTTTCTTTCAAATAGAGGCAGCATATGTTGTTTAAATGCATTTTCTATCACTTCATGAGTTAAAATTTGCACTAGTTTCTGATGAGTCAAATGCAGCTTCTAGATCTATAGTATATCTGATATGTGTTTGTGTGTGTGTTCCTTTCCTTTTGTACCATGGACAAGTAGCATAAAGAAGGTTTTATATATCTTCTCTTAGCATACTGGTGCTCCTTGCAATGTCTAACTCCATAAAAACATAAATTTCAGCTGTATGTAAAAATATACTTGTGTTTAGGATCAACTCCAGTATTTATTTTTTATAAGACATTGCAACATTACTTAATTAGTTTCTCAGGCTGTCAAAACTAATTTTTCCTAGATGAAATTATTAACCACCTCATTATTTCAGACTGAGACACTTGTTACACAATATGATAATTTTTTTCTCTACAGCGATTTTCGGTCATCTTTATAGATTTGTAGAAGGGAGCCAGAATGTTAAATTACCTCGCAGCTAAAACTGTCTGCTGAATAATTGAAGACTTGTAGCACTTAATATTTTTTTTTTTTTTCAGATCTTCTGTTCAGGTGTCAGTCACACCCAATTTTTGCTTAGCTTAAATTTTGAGTAGAACTAAGCAACATGATGATGTGGCAACTCCAATCCTATGATTTAAAATAGTTTCAGACAATGCACAAAGAAGGTCTATAGAATAAGCAGACTGATAGCCACTGCACACTTCATGAACTCCTACTCTCATTAGAGCGAATCCTCATCTCATGCCAAATTGCCAAGAGCATTGGAGATTTCAGTGGGAAAACAGTCCTGGCAAAACACTGATAATGTAGAGCCCAGTTTGCATGTTAAGCCTTCCATGGCTGCAATTGAAATTGGTAAAATGTCAGTCCTGAGCACTTCTGAAAAATAGATATTATTTTGTTTTTGCTGGCTTGGTATTTATCAGTTTCAGCAAAAGGCTGAAGTAACAGTTTGTTAACTTAAGCATGTTTTGCAGCTGGAGAAGAAATATTAATGAAAGGACTTTCTGGTGTCCGGGAGAATGCATGGCACACACTTACTCTCAACATTCAGGTAAGGACACTGGCAAAAAGCCAGAAAAACAGTTATGAAACTTCAGTCCTAAGTGGTTTAGACAAAACAATGCTATACTCTTGATAGTCTACTTGTATTAGTTTATCCTATCTAAAATATAAATGTTATTTTAAACCAATATTAAAATACCATACCAAGTTCTGCTACCTGTATTTTTAAAGAGATCTTGAGAAACTGTAGAGAGTACAGAAAATAACTGGAAAGATGAATTGAAAAATGGAGGTAAGAAGGAGGGTCAGAGAGGCAAATCTCTTGTTTAAGATAACAAAAAGATCTATCTAACTTCCTTTTTCTGAAGATAGTCAGTAAACTACTAAACTGGCCTGTTCTACAAATCTGTCTCCCACCAGTTCCCTTTGCAGACTAAGGCCTTGTACATGCTGCTAGTAAAGGACTAGGGAACTCGGATAAGCTGCCATCCTTCTCTACTGTAATAAAAAAGCATGGGCGTAATGTTGCTGTATAAATGGGCTACAGTTAATGAGAAGCCTGCCCACATTTTTCTCCCTACCCCCCTCCCTCTCTCTCATTTTGACCATAGTCACTTGGTGAGGAAAGTACTCCCAAACTCTGCTTTAAATATACCCGTGCACTCACCTGGGTGTGACATTGGTGCAAGTAACTAAAAGGTCTTAATTCCTTCTGAATGCCTAATCCTCTTGTCTAATATAGCCTTTGTAACTGCAGTGTGGTCTGAAATGTGGGGAAGCTTGAATCCTAGCTGGGGAGATCTGCTGCTGAAGATAACTCTTCTAAAATCATGCACTCCCTCATGCTAAAATGTCATTGAGTATTAGGAGCTGGTTTTTTTCTCTTGTTGTATCACATTTGAAGACAAAGGGACACTTGTAGCTGAGTCATTCACTGGAATGGATGTAGTTTAGTTTTGGCTGTGGTACACCTACATTTATGACAGTGATTGCCATCTGTAAAACAGGCCAAGACATTTGTTAATCTGAAGGTTTACTGAACATAAATAACTTAAAACACAAAACAGTCATGGTAACTTTAAAATCACAACGCTTCAAACTTCTGTCTGCGCTGTTCAAGTATTTTGTACCAAATATACCTTTGCTGTAAAATCAGAAGTGCAGAGCCCTCTTTAAAGAATTCTTATACTAACTCCTTCTTGAAAGATATTGTTTGCTTTTACCTGTGTCTATAATTGTCTTTCAGATTAAGAAACACAAGTAAACTGAAGTACTTTTCTCTAAATCCTGTTTAGTGGAACACTGGCAAGATAAATTGTAATTTTTCCTGAAACTGTTTTTATTTTCAATGGCTTGAAGTAGCTTGAGTGATACTTGAAAGTATTCCTGTCAGCTTAATGACTAAATTACATCTATGTTTACTTTTGACTTCTGCCTAATTCTGTGGAATTAGTGCCAGGTATATCATAAGTAGGGCCAGGTGTATCTTAAGAGAGTAGGACTATTTGAGGGAGCCTTATACAACTGGAAGAGGAAAACCAGTTTACTTTTCAGATTCTACACTGAGTTAGTAAAGCGGTGAGTTGGGGAAGATGAGCCTTTTATATATTCTCTGTAAAGGCATTAGATCTGTTTCACAGAGCTGATAGACACTGGAGGATTCTATGCAATATTTAGAAGCACCTCTGCATGAAAAATGTGTGAAATGTAGTTGAAAGTTGACTTGACATCTCTCTGCTTTGTCTTGTCTCCCATGTGAGTAGGCTCAGTGTCAACACAGATGCTGGATTTTACAAAGCTAACATTTTCCTTTTTTTGACAGGGCAATTCCGCCTCAGGACTGTTAAATGGTTATCCACTCTGGGAGAATGTCACTGTTTCTAAACCAAGCAATGGCTGGGCTGCTCTTGGAACTCGCTCGTTTGAGTTTGCACAGTTTGACAACTTTCATGTTGAAGCCAGCTGAGGTGCCTTTCACATTTGGAGAACCCAGTTCTCATATTACTTTGAATAAGAGCCAATTCAAACTTGGAGGAGAGCTTAATGCCACGCTGTGATTGATTTGTTGGCAAAGAATCTGTATTCTGTCCTTATTATTTGTTAAAGGTTTTCTTGAGTAGATGTCAACATGACTGTAACTTTATCCCCTGGTTGCTATGGGATTTTTGCCCTTCGATTTTTGGGGGTAAATTTTAGTTCAAGGTAATGATAAAAACAAATTTGTGGATTTAAATATCTTTTAGTAACAACATCTTAACTTACCAGCTCACTTTTAAGATAACTTTAGACGTTAACCGAAGACAGATGCATCTTAAGCTGCATTTTTTAACACTTCCATGATTATGTCCATTCCTTTCACTGTGAAAGAAAGAATTAAGTGCCAGTAAGCCTTCTGAGCCATGGCCCCATACTTTTGTAGGTCTATCATTCTCAAGTTTCATTTGGATAAAGTACCTAGATTTTCAATAGTAAAAAAAATGTTTTGTCTGTTTCTTTGCTACAGTCTGTGACTAGACATTATGGTACTCCAAGTGCATTTGATTACTTCTTCCTGATTACTTCTTCCAACTGACATTGCCAGCCCTAAAATAGATCCTATTTTCAGTGGAATGTAAATGTGCCTTATGGCTAATCAGGCAGTGCGGGATGTGCCTTACTTCTAATCTACCTCCTCTTTCCAATGAAAGGGTTGAAATGGATGAAAAGATAACAAACTTTAAATTATGGTGATGATAACCTTGTGTGTTTTTGCGTGGTGCAAAGAATAAAAGCTTTGCATCATGGATGCTGTCAAGCAGAGCACTTATTTTTGTGTCAGGTCACATGTGCAATCTGGCCTTTTGTTTCTAGAAACTTGGGCAACCATCTTTCACTTTTGATGAATCTAAAGCTTAGAACAGAAAATAATTAAAGCATAACAATGTTATTTATCTTACTATATCAATGGGGCACAGAGGAGATATGGGTACTATCACTTCCTTGTATAAAAAAAAATAAAAAATTAGTCTTTGCCCTTAAGAGCCTGTAGTCTGTTCATAAGGTAAGTGACAGCAGGTGGACACAGACAAAACTGTATAGTGAGCCAGGCAGTGGTACTGACATAGTAGTGTCTGTTCTTCAACTTTTCCTAGGTATCATGGAGTGATATTCAGAGGGAACTTCAGATCCTTGAGAAAGGAGGGATTCTGTTTTGCTGTTGCTTCATTTAATTTTTTATCTCCAAGTTACTGTGTTATAAAGAAAGCAAATCATTGAGAACGTAAAGAGGTACTGAATGGGATTTCCCTCACACACATTCCAGCTTCAACTGGCTTCATATTTTTTCTTCTTTGCCATTGATCAGTTTGAATGAAGACGATGTCTGTTGCCATAATGGAAAATGTGTCTTGTGTCCATCTACTTTTCACATTCAGATTGCATTTAACTGACAAGTGAATAGTCTGCAGACTTGATAGGGCCGTAGCAGCTGTATGAGGCCATTTGTAGCAGGAAACATCTTGCGAAAAAGATAAGCAGTAAACTTGGATTTATAGAGATTATTCTTCTGATCCATTTTACTTTGAAGGCTGATTCCAGTAAGTGTTAACTTCAGTCTTTGAAGTTGTCATCTCATGTAGAGTTAATGTAATACAAATCATTCCTGGAAATTTTTCATGACATTTTACTTTCTAAATAGGTTTTGGAGAAGAGAATGAATCCATCTCTAATAACTGAAAATGCTTTGTCTCTTAGCTGTTGTACCAATACTGCTCAATTCTGTACATGCTAGTAACCTTGAAAAATGGTTCAGGCCACTAAACTTCAAAACTCTTAGAAAGCTTCCAAATATGAAGTAACTGTTTACTTAACTGGGTGAAAAGTGAAAACCTGTTTTCCACGTCGCTTTCATTTGATGGTTGAAGTGTGGATGCAGATCTGTTCATTACTTGCTTGATTTCATAAGGGATGTCACTGGTCACTCCAGATGTGAAGGAATTTAATTTTGGGTCCTCATATTCAAGTAATATGAGTATAATATCTCAGAATTAATTTATTTTAGCTGTGATGGATTTTCCTAGTAGGATACTTTTGGAGACTTCCTGGTAGCTTCTGTGGCTGCAAGTAGTGTTTGTGCAAGAGAGAGATCAGCAATGATGCAGTTATTCCAAAGAAGCTGTCCATTTTTTTTACTTTTCAATGCACTAGTGTAATAAACTGTACTGTTATATTGTGTACTAAACACAATGTATTTTATCACTGGACAAGTTGATTTTTTTTCCTAATCTTAGTTTACAATGTTAGAGGATTAAAGTGCTATGAACAGAGTATGTGATTTAATGGTGATATAATGTTATTCATCTTTATATGTCTGTAATTCTTCACCCTTCAGCAGATTGTAATATGTTTGGCAATAACAAGCTGTCAGGTTTTTCACTGAGAGGTGGATTTATGTTGTTGATTATAAACACTAATCATTCCAAATGGAGAAATAAAACATTTAAACCCCCTTTATTTGTGTAGAATGCTGCTGTAAATGGGTCTTCGTTTTCTTCAGGAAGAAAGCTGACAGTTTTTCCATTGTGGATTCTGATAAATATGCTTGGCATTAACTTAATTGTGTTGGAAGAGTTTTTCTGACACTCTGAATAGCCAACCCGTCCTCATTAAACAATATCTCAAAATCCATATGCATTAGGACTTGTGCTGTTGATAAAATGATTTTCTTATAGTGCTCAATATACATTTTGCGTCTTTCTGGGTGATTTTTTTTGCGTTTAGTGATGGGAATTAAATTGTATTTGAGGACCAGTGAAGCAGAACTGCTGAGTACTAAGGTCTTGTGAGATTTAGCTGAAAGTCAGTTTCTACGTATGGAAACAGTATCGTACAGATAGATGTACTTTGAAAGTTTAAAGGAGGCTTCTTTACTTTGAGTATTCCTCTGGATCTAGCTTCAAATGCACTTTTTTTCCCCAGCTAAATNACTTTGAAAGTTTAAAGGAGGCTTCTTTACTTTGAGTATTCCTCTGGATCTAGCTTCAAATGCACTTTTTTTCCCCAGCTAAATGTAAGGGTTCAACTTTAGAAAGAGGGGAGAAATTCCATGGAGCTAGTTTTCCAGGCCATCATGCCAGTAGATACGAATTACCGTGGAAATACTGCCTTCTGGTAACCAGGTATGTGCTGCCACTACACAAACACTGCATCAAGATCAATTCTGACCCTTCTCTACCACCCCACCTTTGAGGTTAGACACAAACAGTTCTTGGAATTTTCAAACCCTACAAAACACTGGGACTCCTTTGCCTTAAAATTACAGGAAACTCTGTTACTTTAGGCTACTGATGATGCTTCCTTTTGCAGCCACCTCCTTGTATCACTGAATCAAAAATAAATTTCTAACTTCCAGATTTGATTTGGATGGTAGTGGCCTGCTCTTTCCTTATTGAATCAGTTTTATTGCATCAAGTAGCAGCAAGTTTGGTTGTTTTCACTTAATACATTTTCATGCGCTGAAGTTTCTATCCAGTGTCCGTTTTCTGTAGGGCTGTGCATATTTTGAAAATAATCACAATAATTATTGCTGTCCTTGATGATTTCAGTGGTATGGCCAAAGAGGGACAGTGCTTTATTATTCTCACTCTGATGGTTTGGTTTTTTGGAGGTGTTTTTTGTTTGGTTGTTTTTTTTTAAACCCCTTGTAAGTACTAAGTACTACCGTTATTTAAGTCTAGCATATGCTGGAAGTGGCAGGCAGGTAGATTGTAAAAGAAAAAAAAACCCACAACCCTAGTTTTACAGACCTGTTAGGCTTGTAGTGGAATCATCAGGTAGTTTTTAGAGTTTTGAGAATATTGTGATTTGATACTGGATGAGACAAAATATCATGTGCCAAATGATGTTAGGGTTTGCTGAAACAGAAAATGCAAATGATCATCCATTTTCTTAACAAATATATCTCAGGTAAAGGTATTGCTTTTTTGTGTGTGGCTGAAATCATCCTGATCATATTGGTAATGCATGAAAAGATAGCATGAGCAAGTTCCTCTTGCCACAAGTTATGTTCCTTCCATTTATGCTCAAATGTTGCTGAAACCATAAAGGTGGTGTTTCTAGAACTCGTGTTCTAAAAAATCCCCAAAACACCTACTAATAATTGAGCAGAGGAAATGTGTGTTTGCAGCAGTGTTGACAAGCTTTCACTCTGTGCCAAGATACTTCCATGCGGTTATTTGCCCCTCAAGGAATTTTATTTGGGTAAGGTTAGAAACAGACACAGAACCCAAACATCACTTTTGTCAGGGGCTCCCAGTAACTTTGCAACTAGTGCCTTAAACCTGACTTTTACTTTTGTACACCCCAGGCTAAACTTAGACATAACTCTGGAAAGCAGGGATAAAAGTATCCTAAAAGTATTTGTTGGAGTTTTGACTGTTTTGGGTTTTTTTAAATCCATTTTCTGTCCATGTCAAGTGTACCTGACTAAGTTTAAGCTTCACTTAGGACAGGAAAACAGTGATTTTTGGTTTTTTCTGTGCTCATAGATTCACAGTACTATAGAAGAGGTGGCTCAGTACAGATTTAACTCAAGGTTGTTAAACTTCAGAGGAGACTGAACCTAGTGCATAACGTTAGGCTAATGTCATGCAGCCATGGTCTGGGGATCCTTATGGCCTAAGACAGAGGACAACACCAAAATCAGTATTAAAAAAGTCTAAAACACAGTCAGTAACAAAAAAACTCTCCAAACTGTACATGTGTTCCCAAATAGTACAGGGAAAAGCAAAGAACAGTCCAGGTTTAGCTTGACTTCCTTTGTTCAGTTCCTGCTGGAAAATACAGCCATCTTCCTTACTGTTTTCCATTAACAATGTTTTAATTAAATGCCTATAGAGAATTCAAGATATCATTGTTGCTAAAAAGCAAATGTTCTTCAGCTTATTATAGACACTGCTGTTTCCCAAGAGCACTAAGATTAGAAAAGGTTAGAAAACATGAACACAGGTTATGCAACTGAAAGGCACATCTGTGATGTACGTGAATCAGTCCTACTCCTGGTCGCAGAAGATTTCTTCTGTTTGAGCATGGCAACAGAGCTGTTTGAAAGGGGAAAATGTTTCTCTGTTATTGCCACCCCCCTTCCAAAGTTTTGGAAAGCTTCATGTACATCGGCCAGACTGAGATCACACAGGAGTGACTCTGTAGCCTCTTAACTTGATTATACAGCGTTAACAGAGTCATTTGAAAGAGCAGATGGCAATGACAAACAGCAAATCCTGTTAAGGATGTCCATATTCCCTTCTAATGTGATTGCTCTTGTAGTGGGAGCAATAAATGATAGTGTTCACTGGCAAGAGGTCAGCCAGGTTTGTGCTGAACTGAGGTGCACGCTAATGTATCGGTACAGAGATCTGTATAGCTTCACTGGGATGCACAATGTATTTGGCATAAGCAATTTCCTGTTCAGTCCAAGATTGCTGTTTAATGGTTGAACTTCATTTTTTTTCTTGCTGCTCAGCTGATACTTTATCCTAAATATGTAGTTTTGCATTATAGAAGATATGCTCAATGCAGCTGGGCAAGCCTGTACCAGAAGGAGAAGGCTGAGTACCCTGTTGATTGTTCAGCCGATCTCCTTGTATATAAGGATTTTTTCTGTAGCATTAGTTGATTGTTGACACAAAAGGATGAGAGAGCTTCCAATTCTCTTTTATACGTGACTGTTCTACTATTTTAAGACAAACAGCACCATTGCTTTTTTTTTAATGATCTATGCAGGGGGTGCAGGGAGATTGACCAGCTTTTCTTCCTAAATCATGATAAAATCAAGGTTGATACTGCAAAATGTATTTCATATTTATTGAGCTTTAGTTGAGTCTTTCATGAACACCAGTGATTCACCTTTGAGAGGCAAAATGCTTTGATTAGATGAATAGAGATACATTGACAATGAGTACCCACTTGCCGAGCCTATGGGAATTTCTGTTATGGTGTTACTGAATCCCTGTGGGAGACTCATTTCAAATGCAATGTTGTGGAAGATGTAAATAATTTTTTCTAAATGTTAGTTCTAGTAGATCTCCGCAACAAGAATTCCAACCTCCCCATATGTAAATATATTCTTTGTGTGCCTTGATTTCATTCTCCTTTCCTGTTTGTACTTTTTAAATGGTAAATACTTACAGATATCAAATTCTCAAATACTTAGCCAAATGATCGTTTTGTACAATTCGATCCTTTTAGCTCTGTATTGCAGCTAATTATTTTTTTCTTGTGCTGGATCTGAATATTGTCGCTTCACTTGATTTTTATAATAAATAGAATTAATGTAAACCAGGCTCTGCAAGGAGGCATCAGCAGGGCCCTGTAGGCATCTCAACTTTCTTCTGGTGTCTTAGCCCCCAAACCACAAGTCACCAGGACTGTATTTTTTCTTTCCCACCTTCATCTCCCCACACACTCCCCAGTGCCATATAGGGAGGCCGCCTGGGTGACATCCTCAGTGGTAATATTAAGGATTGAAGGTGAGTGTTTCTGTTGTGTGTGACAGAGTGAATTGGGAATGATAGATGCCAATCTTCTGTACCTTCCTTGTAGAATTCAACCTCCTAGACCTTCAAGGTCCAATTCAACCTCCTTCAGGCATGTTTTTGATCTCTTTTATTATACAACCACGCATTGGAATGTTAATAGTCTGAAGGATTTTTTTAGCTTTCCTTTGAACAATGTTTCTTTTTTTTTTTTATTTTCCCCAAGAATCCTGATGCAGAAGGGGTGCTGGATTGCTTTTATTACATCAAAACCTGACTACAGCAATTCTGTATTTAGCAACCTCCCTGATGAGCATAGACTGCATCCTTAGATGCCTTTGAAGACTTCTGCTGGGGGTACTTATCTGTACTAGGTCATTTCAGAAGGCAGTTTCTCTGAAAAACTTGCTAGTTTCCACTGAGGTAATACTCTGATTCCAAGTGTGGTGGTGATTATTTTCTGCCCTGTGATGTTTTAGCTTTGCATTGTCTGACTGAAATTTCTTTTTCCTCCTGTTTTTACGAATTCAAAAGACTGTGGACAACATCTCACTTGTTTAATCTGCAAGGAACTCAGCACCATGTAAATATTATCAGTGCCCTCTACTGCAGATGAGAGAAGTGTGTGTTGCATGCTGCATGTTTCTGGTGATTTAGAGAGCCTCTGTTAGGTTTATCTCTGCTGGGGACATTGTTCTGAAGTCAGAACATAATGAATGTACATATGAACCTGTACTGAGTTTTCAAAATGTACAATTCTGTTTTTAAATAGTCCTGCATAGTTCTGGATTTTTTTATAGCATTTAAATTTACTACATTTGCCAAATCAATAAATGGGTGGTGGATGGAATTCTGGAATGCGTCCTAACATGGTGTCCTGGACTCACTCTGTGCCTCAGTTTCCTCAACAGAAGACAGATGCAACACAGGGATATCGTAGCACTGAGCAGTCTTCCTTAGTAGACCTGAAACAGAGTTGCTGCTTTAACTTCCCTCCTACAAAGACTAAAAGCTTTATCAGGGACAACACTGATTAAAAGCTCAGTGTCACATTCTGTGGAAAGTGCAAGTGGGAAAATGACAGTGGCCTGAGAGCAAGCCATTGCATATGTGCCTCTGCTCGGTGGTTGTCAGCTCTGCCTTAGTGATGGTGGGGGACTGGGAGGTGTGACTTCATTTCCTTTTAAATCTGCCTCTAACTGTGCTGCCCTTTTTATTCTTCATCTCTGCATGGAACACTGCCTTCAGTGATAGAGACACTACAAGTGTAGGTCTTTTCACACAGTTTTGGAAAGGACTCCCTCGATTCTGTGTACGTTGGTGTCCTGTGGTTTCTCAATCCAACAGTCTCACGGTAGAGAAAAACCAGGGAAAAGTGATGGAGTCAGTGAGGTGAAACATAAGCACATCACCAACAGCTACCACTACCTGCAAAGGAAATCTTCTGGAAAAGGTAAGGCAACATGCTGTGCTTCACAGAGCTGCCTTTCTAGTGGAACTGGTAGAATAGAGATGAGTACGGTAGGCTGGAAATGGCCTTGTTTGGTATAGAAACACGCAGTGGAATGAAGGAAAGCTTACATAGTGTCTCCTTCGAGAGGTATGAGTCCCTGCATATTTAGCTTGACATAACAAGGGAGGAGGATTTGTGCCAATGCCCCTGTAAAAGCTTAAGTCCTTAATATGCCCTTAGAAATGCTCATCTCCAGGCTCTCTCCTTTCTTTTCACTGAAAAAAAAAAAAAAATGTAATTTGTACCTAGCAAAAGAGCAGAATGGTATAAGAGGAAAACAAGGCCAAGTCTACTTGTTTTATCTGCGGTTACCTTTCCTCAGTGTTGTTTTCCTGAAGCTAATGAACACTACCCACATTATTGCTTAACTATAGCTACTTCTTTTCCTCTGGAGACCTAATTCTCTGTGAAAAGTCTCTCAGTCCTAACCAAAACCAGATAAACAGCAACGCTATTCCAGTTCACTGAGTGTGACTGACATGGTATTTGAAATCACTGCTCAGTCCAGACGGTCAGGAGGGGCAGCTCATACTTCAGGCTGCAAAAAGACCCCCTCATTACAGCAAGTCTGATCTGTACTCAGAAAAAAAAAAAAATCTGTAGTGATATCACAAAGATTGGTTTCCGAATAAAAAATTGAGGTTTGACCTGAACTTAGGACTTTTTATCTTTTGTGACAAGTTCGTAATGAAAGAGGCCCTTGCAGTCTGTTCTGGAGGCACTAGATGGCAGTGGAAGTATGGCTAAGAAAATAGTTGTCCTGCTTCTCTGAGCCATGAAAAACAAGGAATGAAGGAGGCTTTACTTGAGAAGAAAGATAAGGTTGAGACTATGGATGACCTTCTGTGCACAAAACCCAAGGCCTTCCTTACAGGGAATACTAATTCTTCTTTTAATAATTTTACATCTCCTTTAAGCAGATTAATTTATAAAAGCGCAAATGCTTTGTAAAGCATCTATTACCTACAGTGGCTTGCCTGGATCAAAGCCATTAAAACAAGCAAAAGTCCCAAATGTCCAATTGCTGCCAGTGACATAGCTTTTGTGTATGTGTCTCATTAATCTTTAACTTGTGTGTTCAAGCTAAGAAATGAACTCCAGCTATTATTTTTAGAGCACAATGAGTTTGCTCTTCACCAATAATTATGATGGTACAGCCTAAAAGTCTTTGACATGCCACAGCCCCAATATTGGAAGGTCTCCCTAGGAGCATGTTGGATCCCAAATTATGACATCTACAGAGAGGGATTTCAGTGGACTTTGCAGAAAGCCGTGGGCTGCGGGGGTTAGGGAAAAACCTGGGTTTGAGAAACAAACGAGATATCATCGGTGTTGATTGCCCTGCCCTAGCCCAGAGAGTCCACACCCTGATTTCATCAAACCTGTCCTGAAGACCCATTGTACCTTATCCCGCTCTTTTTGTTCCCTGAATCCTTGCATCCTGTAGAACTGAATACCTGTTCCCCGTGTGAAACCCCCTAAGATAAAGTGAATTTTCCCCCATGGGGTAATTGTGAAGACCCCAAATTTATTCATCTGGGTTTTCCCCTCATGTCATCCCCTGAAACCCCCTGTTTGTAATAAATTGCAATAGTTTCAACCCCCTGTTGAATATGTAAACCCTAAACCCTTTAAATATGAACTTGTAAGTCCAATAAACCATTCCAGTTTCTTGCCTCCGCTGGAATCATTTAGTCTATGACTCGTTACAGGAGCATGCAGCTGTAAGTGCTCTACAGAGACTATGTATAGGAGGGCTGTGCACAGGTGGGATCACAGGATGAAACCCCAGACTTGATGTGACAGCCAATATAGGAGCTCTTTACAGTGTACAGCTGCAAGACTGTTATTTCCCATCACTTTGAGGATTTCTGAGGTGTGAGGCTCATCTTTTCTGGTTAAGTTTTAAAGTATGAAATTGATAGCTTGGGCAGGTGCAAGGGACAGAGACACTGTGTGAAAAAGAAGCAGCATGTTTGCACTGAGAGAAATTGTCATCCAGCTTACCCTTGAACAAGGCAGTTCTTTGCTCAAAGGGGTCTGGAGACAAGGAAAAGCAGCAGCCCTGTAAACATGCGTGAAGGGAGGTCACAAAGAGCACTGTCAGAAACAGGAACTGGCTGACTTTGGGGTGATCGAGAAACTTACGAAAATGAAGAGGTCAACAGTGTGAAAGCAGAAAGGGAGGATGGGTTTGGCCATTATCAAGTGTCAAAGTACAGCATAATCAGAAATATGGGAGAGGTAAATGAGCAGTGATTACCGGGAAAGCAATTCACTCCCTCATGCCAGGTTTTCAAAAGCTTTATGTGCTTTAGGTTAATAGCCAGCAATTTGCTTTCACTCTGTATTAAGCCCCAGGCTTCCTGAGGTGATGTCCTTCTCTGTCCCTCACAGACACCCACTGTCAGGCAGCTCAACACGGGGCATAAGTGTGGGCTGTCTCAGATCAGCTGAGAGATCAGTCTCTCTGGCAGCGCTCTTTTCCTGGAAATCCTTATTTATGGTTCCCCTGGTTTTCTTTCTGTACCTTTGGCATGTCCTCAGAAAGGGTCTACCTGGATATGTGTAGGTAGTGGGAAGCAAAAGGACTTTGTGTAACTTGAAACAAAGATACAAGATCCTGACATGAAAATGTATCATTATGCCTTGTCTTCTGGAAAGCAAAGTGAGAGATATTTCTGATTTTGATGGAGTTTATAACAATACCCAGAGGATATTTGAAACTTAAGTGGGACCAGTGTCACTGTATATGAGGACGACCAAGAAAATAAAACTGGGCACCTTATGATGATGATTCCATATACAGCCTTTATTGCCCTTCTTCACAGCTCTGAAAAACTACTGTGTCTCACCCACTTGCATACCCACACACCCGCACACACTGAGCCATTTGCTGATTGGATAGTTATTACGTAAGGGACACGAACACCTTTTGCATTGGTGAGTTCTAGTCTAAGAAAGTTTTGCTTTCTGTGAAAGTGTATCAGATAATAACATTGATTACAATAAGAGAAAACACAATTAGTGCATACCTATGTTTCTCTGCTCCCATGGGAATGGTGCACTCCCCTGCCAGTGCATTTATCTGTTCTCATGGGAACGGTGTACTCCTCTGCTGCTTGCTCTCTCTGTTCTCAGGGCCTGGTCTCAGGCCTTCAAACTCAATGTCCTCTACAAAAGGCTTTGCAGTCCAGCTGCTTAAGCCCACAGGCCAGTTCTTTAGTCTTGCTTTTATGTAAGGCATCCATGAGGTTTTCTTCTCTAAAGGGTGGATACATCATTTGTGTGGTGGGAAGAATGCACAAGGCAAGGAAGGTGATGCTTATTTGTCTTAGGTGGCTCTTATGGACAGTATTTCATGTGAGGTTTTGCAGAGGAGGAAGATAGTGTTTTCTGTGGGAGTGTCATGCCCCTGTCTAACAAGAGGTAACATATTTTACAAACTACAGAAATTTTCTTTACTGATTTATAATCTTAATATGGTCTGTGTATTTTTTTTGCCTATTTTCTTTATGAAATTCCTCTGAGTGTTGGTTATTTTCACAGGCCTTTAGGTGCTCTGTGCTTCTGGGTGCTCTTTTCCTTGTTGGGCAGGGCACGTGTCCAAGATGAAGGACCACCGCCTCCCTATGAGCGTGCTCTACGGTGAACTTGCCACCGGCTGTTGCAAGAGAGGAGCCCCAAAAAGGAGATACAAGGACTCCCTGAAACAACATCTCAGCCTTGGCCATATTGACCATCATCACTGGTCTGCTCTGGCCTCCAATCGGGAGGCCTGGAGACAAACCATCTATAATGCTGCTGCCTCCTTCGAGAACTCACACAAGATCACTCTGGAGGAGAAAAGACAACTCAGAAAGAATCACGTCCAGTCGTTGCCACCTGGGGAATCTTTCTCTTGTCCCTTCTGCAACCGGACTTGTCTGTCACGCATTGGCCTTTTCAGCCATCAGCGAGCCTGCAGCAAGTGCAGGTAGTGCCCTTCGAAATCTTCGTTCGCAAAGCCAAGCCATGACTCTGACAGGAAGTGTTCTTCAGGAACATCTCAGATTTTCATTTTGCCTTTCCTTGCCATAACTTTAACTTTTTGTGCAAAAGTGAGACAGAAACCTTTCTATGAGGTGCTAGGGGACTGAAATGTGGTCACTGTACCTTGACAGGTTTTCCCTTTCACCCCCAGTGCTTTGAAGGCAAATTGCTTACCCAAAATGTGCTTGGGTACACGAAGCATATACAGGAAAATGGAAGAGAAATTCGAAGATACCATGTGGCTGTAGAGGACTGTGGTTATTTGCAAGTATCTTTGGAGCAGGTGAGTTATAGGGCTCTGTCTCAGCCGGCAGGATAACACCAGCATGACTGAGCTCGGTGTAGCCAGTGCAGGCGTGCAGCTTGGCAGCCTCTTAGCAATGTTTTGAGTCATTTTGAAACATTCCTTCTGCATTATTTAGTGAGTGAATTTACTTAAGACAGAACCTTTAGCTCCTGAGAGAGAAGGAAGAGCCGGATGAAATGCTGTTGTAAATCTGCGCTTGCCAGTTGCTGGTGAGAGCTGTTTCTGGCTTCCCCATCAGTAATGACAAACCAGCTGTTTTGGCCCCAGTGCTGCAGCGCTGGTGGGCGCCTGGGCTGCCTCGTGCTGTAATACATAGCACAGAGCAGTAAAGTTAATGGGGACGACTCCTAGTAACAGAGGAGCTATAATCTGATGCCTCAGAGAGCCATACATAATGCTCGGCAGAGCACAGTCTGCTGAGAGCTGTAATGTGAAAAACGCTGCATCAGGCATAGGGCTTGTGCCAGGCCCTGGACCAAGGGAATAGCTGGCTGAGAAGCAACCCTCTGCTAGTTAGAGGACGTTTTAAGTGAGTGAATGGGCCTAGCTCCCAGAGGGAGAGATGACAGGGAACTTGATGACCTTCAGTTATAGCTGAGGGTAATTAGTCTTTCTGCAGTTAGTTCTGTGGAGGTTTCTGGTCAGACTTCTGCCCTTCTTGTGCAGTCTGTCCTTACAACCCTCTTGGTGAAGAGGTGGAAAGGTATCTCAGCTGATTAAGAAAGTTTGGACCAAGGGGACAGAATGATATCATCTTAAGCTGTGAGTAGTTTTTAGTACTGTTGATACTCCTGTAGTGTGATAGGTCAGACACAGAAATATTGTCATCCTGTTGGTAAGGTTCTAATACTGAATTAAAAAAACCCCTTGTGTACCTGAAATTGAGATGTTTGAGTTACTGGAGAATTACCCAGTTTTGCACCAATCCTAAAGTAAAAATTTTGTCAAGCCATCAATGTGAGTTTCTTGTATCTGAGACTCCCTGTGTGTAAGATGGTGTGCCAATGACATTTTGCCAGTCTGGAAATCTATTGATAAAAATTCTATGAAAAATGAAAAAATATTATTATAGATCAGAGAACCAATACAAGAATTACAGCTCTTGCCTTTTAAAATTCCCTTCCTCCTTGGAAATAATAGCTTTCATTATAGAAAATCAGCATCGTGTAATGCAATTTACTCTGAAGAACTGGAATACTAAAACCCGGACTTCAGTTAGGTGAAGGCGATGCAAAAATGGAGACATGACAGATCAGTTGTTATGCACACAAAAATGGTTTAATCTGATCTCTGCATGCTGGGACTTCTTTAGGAAGAGAACTATGATTCTGCAATCCAAGAGGCATTTGTCTGTTTTGTTAAGAATGGCTAAATATTTAGCTTCATTTCGATGAATTTCATGATAAGGCTTCTTTTTCCTATTTTATTTATTCACCTTTTTATAACTGTCACGGAAAAATGGAATTCCTATTCTGTGACAAAAGATGTCTTTGGTATGGGATGAACTCAATCTTGGAAAGTTCGGAGGAAAAATTTCACTTGGAGATAACAATGACATATGGTTCTGTTATCTTCCTAGCTCCTTTCAAGGCAGTCAGGTCTCTGGAAAAATGAGGAGGCTGAGAAAACCAGAATCAGCTTCTCAAAATTAACGATGGTATTTAATGTGTACCTGATGGGGTAGCAAAGGAATAGCAATGCATTTCTTGTGATGTTTTCAAACCGGTTTCTGCAGAAGCTTCTGAATGATCCACCAACAGGCAACTTCCAAAGCCATGTGGCACTTAGTGCCATAGTCTAGTAACCACAGTGGTAGTGGACCAAGGGTTGGACTTGGTGATCTCAGAGATCCTTTCCAACCCATCTTATTCTATGATTCTATGATCTCATTGCTGCAGCATCCTCTTGAGTGTGATACAGGGTACCCGTCACCTGTGCCTGTGGTTGGAATGGGAGAGGAAAGACTATCAAGGCAGTGATATATTGTTATCATTTGCAGTGAAACTGTGGCTTCAGTGACCTCTTTCTTTGAGCTTCTCTTGTTTGTATACAGATCAGGATTTTAACTGTAGGGGAATTCAGATTGAGAAACCAAAAAGATTCATTATGTTTACAAAAAATTGTGCAAAATTGAGATAAGAGGTCAATAACTTTCCTGGATTTGTTGCTTGAGGAGCATAAGAATTTAAAAAGAGGAAACTTTTTCAGCATGGTCCTTTCTTGAATCCACTTGGTGCATCTGGCACATCTGCTTATCTTGGATTCAACCAAAAGCACCAAAACAGGTGATTGCAAGCTTGACTTCAGTACTTCCTAGTATTTCATGGTAGACATGGGCAGCCTTTCCTAATGCGATTTTAAAAGGATATATTACCATTCCAGAGCAGATCAGGATTTTTCAGATAGAGGAAAGAAGAGTTCACACAAGGGCCATACACAGCCTGGCAGTCGATTTGGACCCTTTTTTCTCTGATTTAGTCCTGGAAATTAAACTGACAGTCTGTTTTTCTATAATGTTGATGTTGATTGTTGTTTTGCAGTGATACATGTGGCTTTACTCTGGATTCAGCCTCATCTTATGCTGATTTACAATTGTTGTCAGATGAGTTTTGGCATTTCAGACGAGCTGTTGTAAAAACATGTATGTTTTTAGCTGGCAAAAAAAGTTTAGTGTTTTAATGATGCTTAAGACAGCTCCAGCTTAGAAGACACACTATTAAAAACAGTAAATCAAGCTCTGCAAGCATAATAGCTGAATTGGAGTATGAGCTATTCCATTGTCTTAACATTCTGCTTTGTTCCTGATATGTACACACAAAGACATATAAACTATTTACAGTTATAGCTTTGCAATTCAGTGTGTTGCTTACAGCCACAATACAATTTAAAAAAAACACACAATATTGGTTTTGCTTCATAAAATCCTTTCTTTAGTACATTCCTTCTTTTCCAAACTGAATATCTTGATAAATCACACTTGAAAGCATCTTGTAGAAAGACTAAATACTTGAATATTGACAGAATATGTTTTCTATTTACCACTGTCTTATAGCGGGGGCGGGGGGGGGGGGGGGGGGGGGGGGGGGATATGGGAGTATTGACTAGTAGCAGGGGGAAAGCTCTTTTTCCTGATTTTGCACTGAATGATTCTGGCAGTATCCATATCTTAATAGACTGGACAAGGGAGAAATCTCAGGTACTGTGACATGAGAAGGCATCTTGAACTGTGCTCAACCTTAAATTCATTTTTCTTTTTATGGAATACAAATATTAAATACCAGTCCTAACTTACTCTGATAAATAAGATTTAACTTATGGGCACTCTGCTCTCTAAATGAGACATCTGTACATGTATTATCTTTGGTTTCAGAAAAATCTCACTAGCTACTTCCTCTCCTCCCACTTTCAGCTTCTTGTATTCTCTTTGTATCCCAGACTACAGGTGAACAAAATCCTTCCATCTTTTGCCTTTCAACTACACAAGGCAACACTGCTTAAAATTCCAGTCTTTCGTATTCCATGAGCCCCTGGGAAGTCAATAAATGTCAAAGAAATGTTGGATTATTTATGTATTTATTAGGTCTATGCTGCATTTCTGAGAAGGCCTTGTGGCATTTGGTCATCACATTCTTTGAAGACATATCACAGGGTAACAGTACTATGTTAGATGTTTCCCAGAGTATGATGAATCTGTATTGTTCTTGAGACATTATTGTGTTGGAAAAGCACTTCTCTCTTTATTATATCCATTGCAAATGACTTGCTCAACTTTCCCTTATTTTTTGTGTACTTTTTTAAGGATTCATAAGCAAGTTTTGGTGCAAGAGGGAACTAGGGTGGTCTTAGCTTTTGTGTATTTCACACACTAATTTTTCTCTGAATTACTCGAAGTCATGAGTACTCTCTCATAACAAATGCAAAAAGAAGAATCTCATCAGGATGATGCTTAAACCTTCTGGTAAAGATTTATGGCTCTAGCATTGGTGATAACATCTTTCTATCTGCACAGTTGGTACTCTGTAATGAATAACAGTCCCCATGGATGCAGTTTGCCCAGGCATACTCTAGCATTTATTTGACTAGTTATGGGTAGGGTCAGCACTGTCGGCCCCACTGAGTTTGAATCAAATGATGCAGACAGCAGCTTTTCCTTAAATCTGGATATCTCACCGATGGATGTGAAAAGCACTCTGGTGTCATATCCTGCTGTAGTCTCTCTGAAAATCACACAGCATCAACAGCCTTTGAAATAGAAATTATTTGTAGAGACTAGAGAACTCAACCCTGGTGTCAGAGTGCCTTAGGGGCTTCCCTCTCCCTCTCCCACTACACTCTTCCCCATCCCCAATGTTTCTGTGTGTTCCTTGTTTTGACTGTGGGATGTATTTTAAAATTCAGCTGAATTTGGCTTATGGGTCATTTTTGATTTGGATAGGAATAATAAACTAACTCTTTCTTTGTTAGTGATGTTAGTAATGGATAGACAGACCCTGTAGCTTTCATGATCTGCACTAAGCTTTCAGATCAGTGTGACAAAGCAGACTATGCAAAAACAGAAATGTGCGATATGTGTAAAATAAAAAGCCACTCTCCACAGCTTTGCAATGAGCAGAAAGATGTGTGTCTTGTGTAGCATGCTCATGCTGGACTTGAGAAGACTGGCCAAGGACAATATTGACTAATTCTTTTCCTTTAGAGAAAGACTAATATTGTTATTGATTGTTATTATCCTGGCAGGTGAGACTGCTTTCTAAGTCTTATCTGCATTCAGTAAACATCCTGATATGCGACTTATCATCCATAAAGGGACAAAAGGTTATACTGATGCCTGGATTCAAACCAGTAGTTCATGGGCATGCAAATCCTTCAAATATGTTGTGCTCAGACTATTGAGGCACATCTTCTGAAATCCGTCATCTGCTGCGGTGTGTAGTTAAAGCTGGTGAACTGGTAATGCTTATTTAATGAATTCTAATAACTTGTTTTTATGAGTAATCTGTCAAGAGGCCTCATTCTCTTTATGCATTTGTCCATTGATCTGTTTACGTGAACAGCTTTCTCTCTGTTATTTACAAATTACTCTCTGAATGTGTTGTTCTCCATTTAGAAAGTGCTGACAGCCGAGTGGATAAGATGATGCTTTTGATCAGATAATCGATGTCCAGATCATTTATGCCTAACAGAAAGTAAATCAGAGGCCTTTCAAAATGGTCCCATGAACATTACTGCCTGTTGGCATGTGTGGCAGTGTGCTTATTCTCCCTGATCACCCATGTGCACAAATACAAAATCATTCGTGGCTACTTTTTAAATAATAGGAAAAGCTAACATAATGCTCAAAATTAACAAATATCAACTAATACTTTATGAATATTCCATATTATTTTTAAGCCTTCTGGATGTGTCTTGGTTACTTTGCAGGCCAGGCAGGGATGTAGGTACAGATGGCCCAGATGATTCTGAAATAAGATATAGTGGAGGTTACATCTGGGGCAGCAAGGAAGAGAAATATAAAGGGAAGAGAAATATAAAGGGAAATAAACAATACTTCCAAGATATTAAATATAGGCAGGTCCAATTCTTGAGGGCATACTCACTTGGACGCAAAACTTGTGCACCTAAGTGTGCATAAAATCGTATTACTTTTTTAATGCATCAATTTAGGAGTAAGCCCAAGAATTCCAAGGTCAATTATTTGTATTTTTCATTACTGTAGATAATAAATAAACTGTCTGCCAATGTTATTGGGGCACCATTTTATTGAATATGAAGGTGGAGTGCTATAGGGCCTGCAAGGGGGTGATAATTTTTAGCAACACAGGTCTGCAGTCAACTGGGAAAGGAGTTTATTACTGACAGAATTTTTACTATGCTGGCTGTAAGTTTATTAAGCAGTATACTACATAATTTCTGTCAGCATATTGTATCATTTTCTGAGCCATATAATAATATTGCTTTGAACTTCTACAGCGTCTTCCATTTCTGTAGCTTCCTAAAAAGTTATACCCATGTTAACTGCCATGGCACCTCAGAGAGGAAAAGAAATATTTTCCTCCTCCTGGGAGAATCAATACTTTAAGCAGTGAAAGTGAAGTGAAATGAAAGGCTGGAAAGCAAGCTGAAAGTTGGTCAGGGCTGGGCTTGCAAAGGGAGTAGCATCTTGTGTCTTAGCTTTTAGATTGACAGGTCTCAAAGCAGCTGGTCTTGGCCACAGGCTTTCTGAACAGCAGTTCTTTTTGCCTCAGTTCTGCTGATGTGACTATTTCCTGTTCCTAGTCTTGGCTTTTGTGGGAGTGGATTCTTTGGCGCAGTATGCTTTCTGGAATGTACTTTGCTCAATGACATGGGCTCTTTGGGCATTATGTTGATTATCAAAAATACCCTTCCAAAATAAGAATGTATATTTACAGGAGTGTAATTTTCCCCTGGACAGTGATAGAAGGGCTTTCCCTGTATAGTGCAGCACAACTGTAGTTTCTCCTGTGGCAACTGATGAAGTCATCTGAGAGTGAAAGCAAGTGTCTTTGATTGTCTGGGAATATGTCCAGAGCACTAACACCTGGGGGCCCTGAGCTCATCAGTCTTCGTAAACTGTCCAGAACTTGGACAGGAAAACTCTGAGGGAAACCCTGGATGCTGGAAACCACTCAGCTGGAGGTTTCTCTCACTGATGCATACTGATGCATACTGATGTTAGGATGCACAATACCACCTCAATAACTGTCTGTCAGATTTGGTATGAGATAAGGCTGTTTATTTGTAGGACTTGATTAGGCAGTGGCAGGCTTTGCTACACTGAGGCTGTGAGCCAGGTAACCTGTAACCATGTTCACTGTGCTCTTCCTACCTGCCCTGATTCTTGGTTACTGGTACACTGTCTTGTTTTTCATCATTGTCCCTCTATGATGTGGTTGTGCTCCAGTGATGGGTGTGGTGTGCAGGACCCATTTCATACAGAGTACTGGGATTACAACTTTGATATGCACTAAATTCTTTGTGATGCTTCATTCCAAACTATAGCAACAACTCACCCTCCTCAGAGCGAGGCAATCTCACTTGCTTTTCATGGCAGAGCAGGTGAAAAAATAGCACAGAGGAAAAAAATAATGTCCATCTTCTTCTCATTTCTTATCCTCTTGCTATAGAAGCTGCAGGCAAAGTTTCCGCAGAAAGAACTAGGTCTTTCCAGCCCAGGGCAGCAGATCATAGAATCATAGAATCAGCTGGGTTGGAATGGACCTCTGAGATCATCAAGTCCAACCTTGATCCACTACCACTGTGGTTCTCTTCAAACGGCACTAAGTGCCACATCCAGTCTCTTCTTGAATACCTCCAGGGACGGAGAATCCACCACCTCCCTGGGCAGCCCATAATGCCTGATTACCCTCTCTATAAAGAATTTCTTCCTAATATCTAACCTAAACCTCCTCTGGCAGAGCTTGAGACTGTGCCCTCTTGTCTTACTGATAGTTGCCTGGGAGAAGAGACCAATCCCACGTGGCTACAGATCTGTTTGTCATTGTCTTTACTGCCCTGTGTGAGTGTCCCAGCTCCCTGCCTGGGATGCCCCTTAGCCTTGTTGCCTGCCTCTCTCAAGTAAGCACTTCTGCTGCCTATGGAGCCTACTACTGCTGCTATAGAGACAAGAAATAGAAGATCAGTGCTTAAGTTTCTTTAAACCATCATTTCTTTGTAGACATAAATCCCCCTCAAAACATTTATTCCTTTCTTCCTTCATCTAAACCCCTACAGCCTTTGTAATGGGTTTAAAGCTGTAAACATGCCAGTGGGACCAGTTCTATGAAGGCACAACTTCCTCTAAGCACAGCAACAGATAACCATCCTGTAAGAGGGTCACTGACACCCTTGTGTCTATTATAAAGTCTGGACTGTAAGGGTGACCTGCAGATTCAGATTTCTCATCATTTTCTTATCTTTATCTGAGGGCAGAAACAACTTAAAAGGTTTTCATCAAGAACAAAAGAGTATTTTCCCTAAATTCCTCTGTCAGTGCTGGGAACATTAAGATTAAGTTTTCCAGTTTGTCTGGAGATTTCCTGCAAGGAAAGGGCTAAGCAAGGGATGTGCAGATCTTGAGCAGTTCCAGAAAAGCCTTAATTTAAGAGGTAAGGTCTGTTTCTCTGATGAAGAGTTCTTAACTTGCAGGATTGTTACATCAAGATGCTTTTTCTCAAGAGTGTTTCTGACCTCCCTTTTACAAGAATGGAACAACCAGTAGCTCCTGTTCTGTTCTGTGATATCAGAGTGATAGGGAAATCTTGAGAGCTCTGAAAAACTTTGGTCAAATTTGATTCAGGAGCTATTTTTATGATTTATCAAAACTATAGGTTGAGCATCCACAACTCATGCGGACTTGAGGAAGAGTTTTGGGGTGAACAACACCTCAGTCCTTGTCAATCTGTAGCAACTATATTGCATCAGACTGATACCTTGCTCTTTTGTCGTCTTCTTTAGCCTGTCTATTCTATGTATTTATCTATTTTTATTCTAAATAGGACTATTGATAAACCTGTTTGAAATTTTTTTTCTTTTGATAGGTCATGTAAAAGCAGTGCATGTGTTTAATATCACCACAGAAGAGAGGGGAAAAAGTCAGTGGGACTTGGTGCTTACCCATCAAAACAAAGAACATAAGTAAATTCCAGAGAGACTTGTTCCAATTAAGAGTTCTGCTTTTTACAGATGACAGAATTCAGCAGCCTAGCAAAGGGGGAAATACTCTTGGCAGATCACAGGTGGAATAAGTGAGGAAAGGAGATTAAACTGAGCCTTGAGGATGAAACACCTACATTGATGAGAAATAGGTTAAGTAATGCTCTGCTTTTCAATTATGTTAGAGCTGTAGGTGCTGAAGCCTGCTCATTAGCTGAAGCTATAAAATGCCACATTTATTGTGTCATTATTCTTTCAAATATTTGCCCAATGGGCTTGAGAAACGTTTAGCTCTTGCTGCCTGAAATTCCCACTGGTTCTTCTAAAGGAAGCTTCTCTGCCTGGCTCTATACTCAGAAATGTCAAATCCACACCTGTTAGCTCTCCCTCTATTAAAACAGTGCTTAGTACTAAGCCTTTTTGCATGCTCCTTGTGAAGAGCAAAATCATGTCCTACTCACCCTCCTGCTGACCATCAAAGCTGAGCTGACTCTGTAAGTTCATTGCCAGACAGCCCTCTGGGTCAGTCTGTCCTAGTGTCTTACTCCTCACTGAACTCTCCAGCCCCCTGAGGCTGTTATTGAGTCAGTTTTTCTCCACAAAATGAGCGTGTGACAGCTTGGCTTTGTTTCAGGGCCTGAGCTATTGCTTTATTAATCAAACAGTAACTCTATTTGCTTTATATTTTGTACTTGTCTAAGTCAATCTCCATCAGTCTCCGAGCACTTTTCTTACCCCAAAGCATCTTTGAACTGTCGCATTTTGCTTTGTTAGTCACAAGGTATCAGGACTTTGTGTCCTGCTACTTGGGGGACTCAAATAAAAGTAAGTCTCCTTACTGGTCTATGCCTCTCTCCCTTTTACAGGTGGGCATCCTTGTCTTTGATGTCAGAGGGTTGTCTTGGGGGATTCATACTTAATTCAGCTCTTGAGATGTAAGGATATAACAGTTGTTTTTTGCAAGCGATCCCTTGGGTTTTCTAAGAGTTTTCACCCAATTGACAATGTGTTTTCCATAATAATTTGCATGACATATTGACTACTATACAGTATATGTGTACTGTACCTTCAAGATATTTCCACTTCTGTTAAGAATTGATAATCAGCCTCATAGTAAAGACCCATTTTCTTTATTCTGATATTTCACCTGTTGTGGGCTATAGACTAGCAGAATACTATCCTTTAGCATTTAAGGGCTGACTTCTATTTTCTGGATAATAATTGACTGAATTCAGACAACCCCATGAAGAAAGAAGCTGTGAGCGTTATAATGCCTCCTTTGTGTGTTACTTGATGATTTTCCTGGTCTAATAATTATCTAATGCAGTAACAGAGAAAAGGTCAGAGTTATTGCATGTGGCTGCTTCTGAATGTAATTTTTCAGCTCATTTTTGGCGTGTCATGTATATAATCTCCCAGCGATGAATATTTGCATTTCCCTCCCATGATTTAGGGTAGTTTTTTTTTGGCCTGTGCTGGAAATTGCTTCTTTGCAATTCTCATTGCTCTCTGCAAAATGTGCTTTGCAGCAATGCAATGTACTTTCTGAGTTTATTTTGGCAATTTGATTTTGTTTCTCCCCTTCACTTCTGGTGTCAGTCAGTCCAATGTAGGGGCAGCACGTAGGAGGCTGGCTAGTAGGAAAGGAATATGTAGGTAGATTATTTGTAGCTTAAAAAACCAAACAATATAGTTTAGTTTATAATATCATCCAGAAAATTAACTTCTCTACAGAGATTAACATGCAGAGGTTTTCTGTTTTGCGTGCTTGTAGATGCCGACTGTGAATTACTATTATTATTAAATCTAAGGAGAGGAGGGAAGAACTGGGGATGAAACACAGTGTTCCCCGGCTCCTCTGGATCTCTGCAAATACAAACAAGCTTGTAGGACAGACAGCATATGGCATGAGAGGTGCTCAGAGATGTCTGTTTTGATAGTGCTTGTAGTGTTCTTTCTCAGAAGCAGTGTTAGTATGCAGGGTAAACCACACAGCTGGTTTCACTCATCTTGCATAAGAGCTAGTCAGTGTGCCTTGTGGGGAAAGGTTTAGAATAGCAGAGGTGGTAACAGCTTTATAATTTAGAGACAGATTTCAATGTCTCTTCAGGGACATCTGTATGCCAGGCATGTGGCACTTTGGGTTCAGGCAATGGTTTCACATATTTCTAAAGCGGTGAGCCCACACATTGGGCTGTGCAGACATTAAGTGCTTTAGGGGGTTGTTTTTTCTTGCAGACAGATCTTATATCATCCATCTAAAGTATGGGTACTATTGGTTCCATACTCCAGATGTTCAGTGCCCTAAGCCTGACAGTGTTTAAGAGGCATTTGGACAATGCCCTTAATAATTAACTTTTGGTTAGCCCTGAATTAGTTAGAGTCTTGGACTAGATGATTGTTGTAGGTGCCCTCCAACTGAAACTATTCTATTCTATTCTATTCTATTCTATTCTATTCTATTCTATTCTATTCATTTTGCTCTAAGTTAAATATCTCTTTTTTTTTATTATTTTTTTTTTTTAAATTAGTCCTTATGTGTCTCTCTGCTTTTGATGAATCATTTTATGGAATAGTTCAAGAAAAGAATTGAGAGAAGTTTGTTGTGTATTGTTATACCTGTTGACAGTAGAAACAGTTCTCTCCCTTAAACTTGTAATCTAAGTACCAAATTCAGTCTTGAGAGCAGCTCCCTTTCTTCAGTTTGGAGAATTTGGTCTTCCCATCTGCTGACTATTATTTGTGTAAATTGTCTGTTTGCAAAGAAATATGTGGATGTAATTGAAGAACAATGAGAATAATCAGAAGCCTAGAGAAACTTGCGTTGTGAAGAAAAAAATCTAGTGTGAGGCTGTTTGCCCTTCTAATATGTATAAAAAACTGCTGCAAAGAGGAAGGCAATAATTCATTTTCCATGCCCAGGGCACAAGTAATTATGGCTTTAAACTACAATTCTGAATCTCTATGAGCATTCTCCATGGCCTTGTATTTCTTTCAAGTGACCGATGACTCACCTATTTGCTATTCTCATAAAACATACTCGAGTCAGAGCTACGTAGTTTGATTTCACCTATGAACTCTTTGTGACTCTCAGAAAGGGTACTGTGGGGCAGCTATCTGATCTAAATGCTGATGGGGCAGAAATCTGGTGTAGCTTGAACAGAGAGCCTGGCAGCAGAGCAGAGGAAGGACTTTGGATCTGGGAATCTGCAAATGAAATTACCATTCATGAGTTTCTCACCTCTGAGAGCCTGCCTTCAGCATCTTCCTCTTTCCTTCTTCATGACCTCACTGATAACCATCATATGGCCTTACTTGCATGACCCTAATCATGATGTGTGTACCCCCATGCCATGGTCTGTAATGGGTCTGAAAACAGTTGGGCTCTCTGCTCTGATAGGTAGCAACTTAAATGTTATCTGTGATTGAGGGAAACCTTATACTGTTTTTCAATCTGTTGGACCTCCTGCTTGGAAAGAGGAGTAATTTTTCAGCTGCAGGAAAAAACACAAAAAGGGAATCTTTTTTTGCCATTTGACTGATTTTCACACTGACAAATAGAAACAATCAATGGAAGTTATCAGCCTGGGAACACCTATCTTCCCTTTTTTCCCATGTGAAAAATTCCCCAGTCTAGAATGAGATCAGTTATGGGGAAACTGAACTAATTCAGATATTTGCACTGATATGGCAGTCTGCTTCATACAGCTTCCAAGACTTGTAATCTCAGCTGTCTGGATAACACTGATGTCAGTTTAAGTCTCTGAGAACCTTCTTAGTGTGACAGAGTATGTGTTGATTCATGTAGTCACATCTGTCATACCTGCAGTTCTAGTTTTGAATATTTTTTTTTTTCTTTCTACTCAAAAAGGTGGAGTTAGTTTTGAGTGTGTATTTAATTGTCCTGCTTAGGCTACTTCACATTCCTCTGGTAACCTGTGGCAACAAAATGTATGAAGGAAAGGGAACTAAAGATGTGTGATGGCTTCTTTTAGTACTGCCATCCCCTAAAACATAGTATCTTCCATGACAATCATTCCATCTGCTGTGGTATGGAAAATACTTTCTTAGGCTGCATTTCCCTCATAACAATGATACAGATGTAGGTAGCACTTCCTTGGCTGAGGATTTGGCTCACATTATGTTTCCTCGCCATTCCAGTCGCTGGATATATCCCCACATGGATCACATTCCTGCATGGCTGGCGCTGGTGTACGTCTGCTGCTCTCTCCTTTCTCAGCAACAGGATTAGAGAAAGGGGGAGTGTCTGTTCTAAATTATAATTCTTTTTCTTTATTCTTAATCTAAAAATGAGTCTATATTTGCTCAGATGTCAACAGGAACTGAAAACTCTTTTTCAGATGGGAAAGAATACCCAGGCAGGCTTTAAAGCACAAGGAACTAGGCAGGAGTCTCAGCTTCCTTGTCACATGGTGGGTACTCAAATTTTTGAATTCACTGTCAGCACTCAGAAATTTTGTTTGATCTTGCTATACTGTTATATAGATCTTGCATCTCACCAAACTGTTATTACTGTTGGTTTTATGCCAGAAGTAACCAAAAGATGATGTGGCCTGATAGCCCACAGCCTTTAGGCCAACATGTCATAGCAAGGTATCAGTGAGGTAGAAAAGAGCATAGATGAAGGGGCCTGAGAAATAGAGGAACTGCAGGGTGGGATTGGCTACAGGCCAGTGCTCTGTGGCTCACAATTCAGCTGGAGCCTTTCATAGAAAGATCAGGTTCCAGGCTCAGTTGGAATAGATCCAAGTTCTGTATACAGGGACCAGTGAAAACAAATACACATTCATCATATCCATAGAATCTTATAAACCCAGGTTTCCAGGATTTGCATGTGGCTGATTGGGATTTGAAACTTCAACACAGAGGGTTCTTGGGGAAAAAAAACCACCTTACCTACACAAAATAATAACTTTGCAGCCGTATATCTTTTAGCACAACTGCCTCCCTGCTCTATCATGCCTCTGTTTTGGAGGGAAATGGCTCATTTTTCAGTTCACTGCATTTGTGATCAGAAAACATCTACACATAGAGAACTAGTACTCCTTTACCCTTGCCAAGAGCCGTGCATGCTGTACCAAAAAGCCACTATCAAATAAGAATATTGGGGTGGTAAAAATATCCTGTTGAGTTTCACCTCTGCTTCTTCTAATTTTCCTGGTCTTCTGCAGCCTGTGTTATTTTTGTAAGTAAGAGGAAACAATTTGCTTGTTAACAATAACACTGGTTTAAATAGACCTTCAGGTATAGATTTTCCATAAACCAAGAATGCAGCCCAGCTTATCTACTGGCTTTTAATTCTGAAATTTATTAGCTCTCCACATCCATTGCAGATACAAGCACAGTCTTAATTGCTCCATTTTTATTCTCAGAGAAGATGCAGTAAATCTTAATGGTTGTGCTTCAAACATTAAGAGGCAATGTAGTAATTGTAGGAGAAAAGTATTCAAAACACATTAAATTAGTAAGTGCTTAATAATCAGAATTTATTTTGATTTTGAAAGAGTAAATGTCGCAATGATTCTTAAAGGAGAAATCCAACTGGAATACTTTTCCCCTCAAACTTGAGATTTCCTTAAAACCTTTTCCTCTCTCCTCCACCCCTTCTGAGATTTTCAGAACTGTGAAAACAATATTTTTTTTAACTTTAATTATAATGCTAGTTGAGAACGTCTTCCGTTATTTTGGCTACATTACCAGCTCACATACTGTTTGTTTATAGCTCTCTGCAAAGCCATTTTAATAAGGTCAGATTTGCAATTTAAATTAACTTTAATATTTCTTGCAAACTCCAGTTCTGTTTGCTTATGCAAGGGGTAAACATATTGGAAATTTATTGTTTTAAAAATACATTGCTTTGTTTCTTTTTCAAATTGATACATTGGGTAGAAAAAAACCTTGGTTTTATATATTTTCTTCTGTGAAAATGAAGAAAACTTTCTTTTTTGCAGGGAGAGAAGAAAAGAATGTGGGAGAGTAAGAAAGAATGAAATCAGTTATTCAAAATGGAAATTTCATTTGGAGAAACAATCCTCAATGAATAATTTATTTTACAAATTAAGACCTTTTCCCTCTTGCAGTTTGTTTTTTCTAGGGGATTGCTGCTTTTAAGATTTGTTAAATCTTTTGTAAAAGCAAGTATCTACACATGAATATCTTAGGACTATTCACTGGGAATTTTTATTCCCATACTGGAACTGAATCTTAAAATTGGATAGTTGGTCATTTACACTATATGACTTTTTTTTTCTTTAATTTGATGACCTGAAATTTTTCTTTCATCAGAAAATTTTTATTCATCCCTATTTATATCAACTATAGATATTTTCAAAGCCTAACATTTTAATAGCTAATCCTATACTCCTCATAGAAGACACTACTGCAAAGCCTGAGTATGAAACAAATTCAGTTTTGCAATTAAATGAATTTTAAAGTAGAGTTTTTCTATTCCCTCCAGACATTTATATGAATATACTCCACAAAACACCTATAATGTGGTAGCCTACCAACAGGAATGTGAACATTATTAGATGAATTTATGGTGAGGGGTTCCTGCAACAATGTGAATAATGGTTTTCGTTTTCCATTACCTTTGTAGAACAGCTCATGTTTGATACTGTCTTGTTTCTGTAAAACTGGTGTAACTGCCTCACTGTAGATTGTAGGCACAGCTGAATTCTTACCACTTTGAGCTAGTGGAGTAACCGCATCATCTCACTGGTAAAAAGTTATTTTATTTTCTGAGTGCTAGGGAAAAATATGAAACACGTTCTTGGCTGGAAGTGTATTTTGCATGCACAGAGTCCTAGATCTTCAGTTACAGTATGTTGATGACTGTCACCTGATTCATCCACACATGAAGGCTGGTCCTTAAGCAAAGAGCCACTGTTACTGCAAAATAACTTGTTCACAGATAAGAAATACATTGTGGATAAATTTGAATTGATGGGGTCTTAGTACCCGCACCTGGCAGTGGCAGACAGGCAGGAGAGACAAATGTACCTGATCTGAGAGAACTCCTGCCATTCTTACAGTCTGTTGGATCCAGGGCCACTCTGCATTTTTCCGAGCTCTTTGATTCCCTGCACAGACATGTAAGGTCCTCCCGCCTTTTCTGCTTCCTGCCTCATGGCCCTTCTGGTCGGGGTGACAGTCAAGTCTGTGGGATCAGATACTTCTTGATCTTCAGAGACAATCAGTGCAGAGATCACGCAGTGAGTGTGGGGTTGTGCCTGTGGACATCGGTTTGTTGAGGAGGGAGGTTGCTAACCAAGCTAGCTGTGAAAGGTCTTGTGTTGTGTTGCCTAGATATTTCAGAAATACTGGCTTTGTTTTTTCTATTTTTGTTTGTTTTGGTTTGTTTACTTGTTTGTTTGTTTTGTGCCAGCCTGCTAGCCCTTTTGAAAGCAGAGATAAACACAGACCCTTTCTGGTGAGGCTAAATGGGTGTGGGAGTGAAGAGCACAGCAACTTGTTCAGGCAGGAGGAGGGAAGAAGGGTCAAAGCTTGAGAAGCTCATAGAAAGAAATTAGAGGATGCTAACAGCAGTGACAAAGAGGTTATTTCCCTTAAAGGTTATTCTGTTTTGCTGTTTTTAAGAAGATAATTTCATCCTGCTTTGAAGAAATACATCTCTTTAAATAATTTGTCTCTAGAAGCAAAAACAGGAAGGAAGAAAGGCATGGATAGGGATTTCCAAGGCAGTGATAGCTCTGCTTTTTTCTGATTTGTCTGGAAACGGCTGTGGCAGAGACGTGGATGCTGGTGAGGGTGAGATTTATCTTGTAGCTATTGAAAGTGCAGAATTTTCGTCCATGAGAAGACTAAGCATCAATTTTTCAGCAAAATGTCTTATGTCTTTTTTTTTCTTTTTCTTTAGTGAACTTAGTATAAAATTGAAGTGCACGGAAATGCATAAGTTCTGACCAACCTCTTTCCTCAAGAAAATTTCTGATGTGGAATTTGGGTCAGACCACAATAGAACAGTGAACTCCTGACAGTGTGGCCAGTAGATGGTCCTTAGGACATTGACCTAAAATTCGAAGTTGTCACAAATCCATGGAGTTGACCTATACTATGAACAGCTGGATATTCTGAGGAAGGGCACTGTTTTCCATCCAAAAAAGGAACACCAAGAAAATGTAAAATGCAAACGCCCTTCTCTCATAAAATAATTACAAATCCACAGGTTCTCTTAATGTACAGGGAGAACCTCTTTTAAAACCCTGGTCTTTTGACAGAGGAGAAATATTGCTTTCTAATCAATCTTAAATATAAGCTGCCTCCATGGAATTTCCTTTTGCTGTTGCAAGAGAGAAAAATTAGATGCATAGGAAAGATTAATTTCCCAGCAGGCTGTCCATGTTTCTGACATAAGTTTACGGGAGAAGAAACTGATTTCTTCCCTGGGGCTTCTGCTCTTGAAGAACTACCACTCTTCTAATTTTTCCATGCTACACCTGGTGCATCAGAGCTTGCTGCCATGTATCTTTGCATCTTCTTAATGTAGCATGGCAATTTTGTTCCTGGCTGAGTCTATTAATACATTTCAGAATCATCCATGCCATTTTTCTTCCCTGCTCCCTGTCTAGCTGTGCACTGCCTAAGGCTACATCATTGAAGTTTTCACCTGGTGGATTCTAACTGTTTGTTGTTAGTATCATTGTAGAATATATGTATATAATTTTTTCAGACTTTGGAGGTTGAAGAAAAAGGTTAATCCCATTTAAAATGTAATATCTGTCAAAGCATTTAAAATCCAATTTAACAGCTCCAAAGCATGACTATTTCTATGTACTCAAATGGAAAAAAAAGTTACTTTACACAAGATGTCTTAATGAAACATGACTCACACTCCTCTCCACCCTTAATAAGTCAGTGACAAGTGACAGATTTGGCCCTGGAATGCTGTTATAGTGAAGACGTCATTAAGGAGATGTATTCAAACATTGTTACTGAAGGTTTTTGCAATGTGAAAGAGTAAGAAATGATTGAAATTACCCCTTGGTCAGGTTAGAAGTCAAAACAAACCATAGCACAAAATTTCAATCCATATCTAAACTCTTGAAAAATCTTTGGCTAAATATGTCCAGCTGAACAGACTTTTCTGGGAGCGAGACAACCTTTAGCAAAGATTTTCCCTATTCTGGTACTGTTTGGTTTTTTTTTAAATCAAAATAGTTTGTGTTTTCTGGACTTTATTTCCCACAGCCTGATCTTCATATAATCACAGAATGATTGGGGTTAGAAGTGACCTCTGGAAATATCTAGTTCAACCCCCCTGCTAAAGCAGATTCACCTAGAGCAGGTTGCATGTGCTGTGGATATACGGAGACAATCAGTACATTTCTTCCTTCAGGATTACTAGTTGAGGACCAACACCTTTAGTGATTTTTTTCTGCATCTGCTTTGCTTATATTTTGTTTATGTTAAAATCTCCTGTTTATATCAACTTCTGAATCTGTTGATGACTTTAATCTGAACCGGGGCTTAAAAATAGTTTGGAGGGTTGTATTTTCAAACCCAAACACACTGGAAAAATTTCAAGAGTGTGTTTCTCCCTTGACTCAAATAGATGAACTGTCATCACATGAGAATTCTCAATGGTTATCTGTATTATGTCTTCTTTTTTTTCTGTTTATAAATTGACCACTCAGGAATGGCCACTGTGGAGAGCAAAGTCCCAATCTTGATCAACCAGCCAAGTCATTCACCTGAGGAAATGTCACATTTCAATGGAGGTAGTAACCCATCTGTTCAGTTATCTCTTATTGCTCATATTTTTTCATCTCATTTCTCACAAAGGGTGAAGAATGTCATCTTTTCATTCCATTTGCTGCTTCTTTTTCTCCCTTTCTACTGATAGATCACTAGTACTAATTCTTTTCATGCGAGTCTTTTGCCTTATGAGATAGGAACACCAACGGAGATTTGATTGGCTGTACAACAGTAGTAGAAGTAACACGGAGAAAATATATCTTTGTTGTTTGACTGTACAATGTCCCAGTGAAAAAGCCATGAGTTTCACACCTTTTGAAATGTATCTAATGTATCTAATGTATCTAATAATCCCTAAAATGGTCATGACCTCTGCATTAGCTATGGAGCAGAAGCAGGTGTTGATGTGAACCACCTCTTGCACTGAAATGCTCATGCCAAACTGCTCCAAACCCTGCTTGCAAGTAGAAGTTATGGGATTTCTTAATTCCTTGATAGGAATTAATCCAACAGCCCAGTGACAAGAGCACTCAGCATAGAGTAGGGACCCTGGTATTGTATTCCTGGCTCTGCCACTGACTTACTACATCACCTTACTTGAGTTATTTAATCTCCATGTCTTAAATTGTCTGCAAAATGTAGATAGTTTTACCCATTTTATATGGCTGTTGTGATTTATGTCTTTTTTTGTTAATGGTGGTACTGTGTGATCTGTAATAACCAGGCTGCTTTTCATTATGCTCTTGGACTATATTTCACGAGTCTTCAGAGATAAACACTATTGCAATTAGTCTTAAACTGAGGGATATTTTGGCCTTCCTTTCCCAGAGATACTTATTCATTTGCTATCCATCCCTTTTTCATAGTGCTGCAGCAGTACACAATGATCAGTCACTACGATGTAACATATGCCAGCTCTGAAAGAAGTTGAGCCAACAGCACTCAGAATAAGTGACTTTCTTAATGTAACACACGGCTGATAAAAAAAGGAAAGATAAATGAAGCCCAAAATTTCTTCACTGTTTGCACTTTCTGGTAGCAAGGCATATCAAGTTGCTGAGTAGGATTTTAAATGAAACCCTCTCACGATTTGTCATTAACAACCCCCCCCCCTTCCACCCCCCAGTTATATAAAATAAGTGAAAGCAACCTTATAAAATGAAGTGTAACCAAGCACTACAATTAAATGAGATCACTTTCCTTTTAGGTTTGTTATTTTCAATCAGACCTTTTGTAATGAGAATTGAAATTAAACTAAAAAATTCTCTGGTGCAGCAAAAAATATAAATGTAAAATGTCGTTAATGCTCTTTCACTACACAGTGGTTATCATCATGGCTGTCATCAGGGTTGCTAAAAAAACTGATTAGAGATGGAGCATTGTATCCAGAAGGGCACGCATTAATGGATTTTTATCCATTCTGTGGTTAACCAATTAAAATTCACCTAAGTATCTGGGGTTTGAAAGTCTGACAGAACCACAGAATTTATTGGTCTCTTGTTTCAACATAGGTCAGCTACCACAAGACAGAGCAGAGGGAAACGATGAGTTACAGATGACATGGAAAACTAATGATAGGACAGGAAGTGCAAATTGAATAAGTCTCAACTGTGCATAGAGAAAGACAGGTAGGGAAAAGGACAAAATATTAAGAGGTATTTCCATTATCCTCTACAAATTGTTCCTGAAAATTCTTTGGCCTCATTATTATGCTCTAAGAGACAATGCAGCTCTTTTATTAGTTTCACGAATATGCCATTGTCTGATTTCACAGATAAGAGATTTTGGGAACCTTATGTTGTTTAGTAAAGCCATAGACAGTTTGAGAGATTTGCATGGCTTCAGAGGAAGTGCCCTTTCTCTGCTCGTGATATCATCAGGTAGGAACAAAAATATACATTGCCCAGTAAGCTGCAAACATCTGGGGAATTTCAGGTAGCAGATTATTTTTTCATTTACACTTTCATGTGTATAAATGCAGTATTAGGGGTACTGTTTTATGAATATTGAGGCTTAGGTTGAGAGGGAGAGTTATTTTATAAGGTGAATAAAATTTAAAAAATTAAGGGCATTTCTACTCCTGTCCACAGACATATTCTTTTATGGAGTTAATTCTGTAAGATTATGTTGAAATACTTTGCATAACAGAACCTGATAATTTATCTTAATGCAACAGCATAAAAAAGAGAAGATGGAATTTGATTTAAATTAATTTTTATTAAAAATTAATACATTTTTAAGGCCTGAAGGTATTATTGTGATAATCTAATCTTACTCATAGCAGGCCATCAGATTTTAGCCGGTAATTTCTATCTTAGTACTGACACCTGCACTTAAACTATAGGCAGTGTTGATTTAAAAGAAGCAAGTAGGGGAGATGCTGATGTATTCTTTGACAAGCTATTTCAGCATCACTGTTGAAGTTCTACTAACAACAGCATGACTGATATAGCTAGCAGTTAGCTTGAGTTAGCAGTGGTTATCCTGGTTGATGCATGGCTTACATTTATACATGTGTGTGGATGTGCTTTGACCCCACTTTGCTGCCAACTGAGCCTAGTCTCCATTTACTGAACTCCTGGAGTTTAAAGTGCTGCAAAAACTTAGTTCCAGAGTTGATGCATATGCATACAAATATGAATGCTCAAAGTATGATGTGTCAAAAACGTTAAAGGTCTTACTAAAAGTTAGATCTTCTTTCTAGAATAGATTTCTATCAGCAAATTAGTGAATAGTTTTGTGTGAATTGGATGCTTTAGTCTGTCTTGTCTTCACAAATCGTTTCCCTTAAAGGTTAATGCTTGTGTCTCACTATGTGTAATAATAATTTTGTTAGGACAGTTGACCTACTGTTGGTGCAGTTCTGAAGTTGTCTGTGTTTATACCACCATGTTATCCAAGTAAAATTTAGGTGGTGATTGACAGATTGCTTTGGGAAGAGGGAGAATTTTTAATCAAAAATCTCACATATTCCGTATCCCTTTGTAATTCATACAAAACCTTGCTGGGTAAGATGTAATTCAGGCTGTGAATTTTTACTCATTTTTGATGACTGACTGCTGGCTTGTCTCTGACATTTAAGATCTTTGCCTGCTGGCTGCTTCAGTTGTGATCTGCAGTGGTTCCCGTCTCAGTGCTTCACTCTATTGAACACAGCTGCAGGTACAGAACTTTATCAAAACACTTCATTGTATGTGTCGAGTTGGGAAGGAGAAGGAACTATTTCCCCCTGTTTTTTTTTCTGGAGTATTGTGAATACACAATTCTCCTGCCAACTTTTTCAATTCTTTCTTCCTTATTTCCTGGCAGGATAAACTTGGGCTTTGAGGACTAGACTGACAAATAAATACAGTAACTAGGAAGGTACTGAGGAAGTTCAATGTTATCATTATGTGACAATGAGAATGTTTTGAAGCTCCTGGTGATTCTTGGTGTAGAATTCTCACTTTCCATTTGCAAAAATGCAACAGACTGTCCAATCTAGAAGAGATTTCCCACTAGGCATTTAGAGACTTAAATAAGAACTTCTATGTTTTTCCCTATTTAATGTAAGAAGCATCTGTGCCTGTATTCAAATACCAGATACAGTTTTGATGACTCCATTATATGCATAAAGGCCTTCTACCGTCTCCATTGCTTCTTTTTTCTCCAGTAAATTTGACTTGTATGGTCATGACAATACGGGTTATCATTTTTAAATGCCAAATTGCTATTTCCACCTGTTCAGATATTCCTAGACACCTAGAATATGCATTGGTAAACTGACTTCCAAATTTAGGACCTAATTCACTTGTAATGTCATAATCAAAAAGCCCTTTGTCTTCAGGAATGGCATATTTTACATGAGTGAAGGTGAGGAGATAGGCTTTCTAAATATAGTCAGAAATTCATCCACCCTTGTTCTTGTGGGTGACTTTAACCTGCCGGATGTCTGCTGGGAGCTCAATACTGCACAGAAGAGGCAGTCTAGGAGATTCCTAGAGCGTATAGAGGACAATTTCCTTCATCAGCTGGTTAATGAGTCCACCAGGGGTAAGACCCGCCTAGACCTACTCTTTACAACAGAGAAGGGTTGGTGGGAGA
>VYXB01007927.1:12267-22412 GCA_013397135.1 Pachyramphus minor
ATCCAGAGCCATGGCCAAGCTCCTGAGGTCCCTGCTCCATGGAGAGGAATCCAGAGCCATGGCCAAGCTCCTGAGGTCTCTGCTCCACGGAGAGGGATCCAGCACGGAGCTGTGGCCACGCTCCCAAAGTCCCTGATCCACAGAGAGGTATCACAGGCAGCCCAGCAGGATGGGACAAGGAACTGTCCCACATCCCTGCTCCCATCCTCATCCTCCTCATCATCATCCCAGGTCATGGAATGCCCGGCAGCCCAAAAGTGGCCTGGAGCTCACTGGTGAGGTGGAAAGAACCAGGAGCACATGGGAAGGACACACGGGAAGGAGGTGACCATGAGAAGGAGGTGACCACGGGAAGGAGGTGACCATGAGAAGGAGGTGACCACGGGAAGGAGGTGACCATGGGAAGGAGGTGACCATGGGAAGGAGGACACCATGGGAAGGAGGTGACCATGGGAAGGAGGACACCATGGGAAGGAGGACACCATGGGAAGGAGGTGACCATAAGAAGGAGGACCCAGGAGGAATGTGGTGTTCAGGAGGAACGTGGAATTGAGATGGAACTGGTTATGGAGATGGGAAGNCACAAGAACGAGGACCCAGGAGGAACGTGGAATTGAGACGGAACTGGTTATGGAGATGGGAAGGGCAGGGCAGGAGCTGCCCCAGGAGCAGAGCAGGGACATGGAGCACCAGGATGGGCTTCCTGTCATTCCAACCCCTCTGATGGAGGTGAGGCTTTGAAGGCCGAGCGTCTCCAGCCCGTGGATCTCCCCCCGGAGACAATGGGGTTGGAGCTCTCCCACCTGGAATCAGAGCCGGGATCGTCCACAGCCCCCGGGATTCACCGGCACCACAACCCATCCCAGAGATGTGGCAACATTCCCGCTGCCAAAGCCACTTTGGGAAAAGCCACCAGGATCCAGGGCCGAGGTCGGGAAAGTCCGAGTCACCGACCGGCCGGTCCGGTCCCAAATCCCGGAGTTCCAACGCTCCCACAAACCCCCTGGAGCGAGGGCAGGAGCCTTGCAGGGACTCCTTTGTTCTCCGGAGCTCCAGCACGGCTCCTATTTTTAGCAACGGCCTCGTCGCGAGGAAAACAGGCGGTGATTTATCTCCCTCCCGCAAATCCCGGGTTCTTGGAAACGGCGGGAGATGAGGGAGTCTTGATGCCTTGGATTTAGGAGGCTGGAATTTACCCTCTATGGTAATCCAGGAGAGGCGGCTCCTCCGGCCGCGGCTTCTCCTGGGATCGCTCGGGATCGCTCCTGAGCTCAGGGGATCCCCCCAACAAGGTCAAACTCCCTCATCCCAGGGGCCCTGGAGCTTCTCCTCATGGTTCTTCCTCCACCCCAGGAGTTAAAGCAGCTCAGAGAGGACAGGAAGACACTTCCAAAGCGAGCGACACGTTGAGCCCGTGGCCGAAACTCGCGGGAAAACGGAGAGAAAGGGGAGGGGAAAAATGGATTCCAGAGGTCAGGAGTGGTTACAGGGAGAGCAGCAGCTCTCCTGGACAGGGTGGGGCTGGATCTACACACATCTGGTGATGGTTCCGTTCAGAAATGGTTTTAAGGGTCGTGGATTGAGAAACAGCAACATCTCCAGGAGCGCAAAGAGCCCAAACTCGTCGAGGCCACCACGGGGAGGGTCGATAAGCCGAGGCTGGTGCCAAGTCTGAGAGGTTTGGTGCAGAAACTTCCCCCAAACGCCGGAGCCGTTGTGTCACATCCGAATTCTGGGATCAGCACAGGTCCCTCCCACCCCTCCCCAGGCAGGAGGTGCTGGAATTTCATGAGTGCAAGGGCTGGGAATGGTTGGGGTTGTGCAATCAGCTTCCAGGGGCTGCTGCTCCTGCTCCTGGACTTTGCTCCGGCAGGGAAAGCCGCGGCAAAGGGGGACGTCGGAGCATGGAGCGGATAAACACCTCCCAGGAGGTGGATTCCCAGGTTCTCCAGCTCTTCCCAGCGGGATGAAAAGCCACCCTTGGCAGCTGCTGGCGCTTCAGCCCGGCCTGGGAGGAGCTGGATGGGTCAGGATTGTACAAAAGGTGGATCTGGGAGCTTGGAGGGCTCTGTCACCGCTGTGAGGGGGTGAAGAAGACTGTGCTGATGAAGGGACAACATCCAGCCCCACAATGGAGGGGTAGGAGATCCTGAGGGATGTGGCTTGGTGCTCCCCAGCCGAAGGATTCCATGGGTTTATGGCTCAGATCCTTCAGCCACGGACTCGCTGAGGAATCCAGGAAGAACCATCCCAACCCTCTGGCTCCTGGGGCTGCTCTGGAATGCAGGAGAGAGCATGGAGCAGCTCCAAACCCACAGGACCTGATGGATGCCTCCATCCCCCTTCCTGTGTCCAGCTCTGAAACAAGGGATCACCCAAGAGATCCTCCAGTCGGGTTCTAGAACATGGAATCACCCAAGAGATCCTTGAGTCTGGTTCTAGAACATGGAACCACCCAAGATCTCCTCATGTTCAGCTCTGAAATAAGGGATCACCCAGGAGATCCTTGTTTCTGGCTCTGCAATGAGGAACCACTGGGGACAGGAGCCCTGTGGGATGACAGAGACCCACAGGAGGGACAGTGGCTGCAGGGACCTGTCACCCTGAGCACTGGAACAGCTCCACTGGGGACAGGAGCCCTGTGGGATGACAGAGACCCACGGGAGGGACAGTGGCTGCAGGGACCTGTCACCCTGAGCGCTGGAACAGCTCCACTGGGGACAGGAGCCCTGTGGGATGACAGAGACCCACGGGAGGGACAGTGGCTGCAGGGACCTGTCACCCTGAGCACTGACACGTCCCCACGGGAGAGAGAAGCACCGTGGGACGACTCCCTGCCCCCCAAAAGCCCCTCCAAGCCTCCCTGTCTCACTGCTGAGCTCCAGTCCTGGAGGACATCAGTGAACCCAGGGAAGGAGGTGCCTCATGAGTCCCACCGGTCACCAGGCGCCGGAGAAGCCCCACTGAGGTGGGAAGGAGCCACAAACCCCTGGGCAGAAGCCACACCACAGCTCTGGACGCTTCCCTTTGGCTCTCCTGGGTCACTCCAGCCCCCGCAGGGCTCCCCAGGAGACGAGGTGGAACCTGCATCTCCCCAACCTCCAGCGTTTGGGCGCCGTGGCGCGTTCCCAGAAACAGCTGCAGCCGTTGCTTTTCCAAGAAAAGAGGCCCAACCTGCGGCTCTGCGGCCCGAGAGCGGAGCCAGGAGAGGCTGCTGGAGGAAGGGCCGCGCCTTCCCACGACCAGCAGAGCTGGAAGATGTCCCTGCCACAGCCCAGGGGGGTCCCCGCTGCGGTTTGGGGCCACCACAACCCCGGCTCGGGGTTGGGAGGGTTTGGAGACCACTCCAGGGCTGATCTGCTCCAGGAGGAACAGGAGGAGAAGCATCTCAGCAGCATCAACCCCAGCAGGACCCAGGGGGCAGGGGAAGATCTGCAGGAAGATCAGGAAAACACGACTGAGGAGGGAAAGAATCCACGGAGAGACGGAACTTTGAGGGGTCGCACTGAAAAGTCCCGTGCAGAGCGCGGGCGATGCCCCAAACCCACTCCTGACCCCAAAGGGGGCAGTGAAAACATCCTGGAGGTGGAAAAGCTGAGCAGCAGCGCTCCCCCCACACCCCCCCGAGGGAAAAGGATGGGGATCTGTGCCAAAAAAATCCAGGGAAATCCCGGGAATGCGGAGGGGAAGCTCGTTAGCCCGAGGAGTGACAACTGCCCCGCTCGGGATCACGTGGGAGCCGTGAGTCACCCACGGGGAGGTTGGGAAAAGGAGCAAAACAAAAACCATCAAAAAGCTCCAAACATTACAAACTAAAAGGGAAAAAAAAAAACACCAAGAATCCGGCTGCGGTTTTGCAACCTGCAGCTCCTGGACAGCTGGGAAGGACAGACGGGAATCGCTCCCCGCTGGAAAACCTGCCGGAAAACCGCCTGGAAAAGGAGGAAAAAACCCCTGTTTGCCCCCAGAACGAGGGGTCAGGGAGTTCATGCCGAGTCCCCACGTGGGGTTTCTCCCAGGGAGATGACCCGAAGCCGGGGCAGGTGGGAGGAGAAGGGTTTCCACAGGGAAAGAGGCCGGCGTGGCGTGTTTGGCTTGGCACGATCCCGAGGAACCCGACACTTCCCAGCTCCGCTCGCGTTCCCAGCCTCCCGAGGACACGGCTCTGCTTTTTCCCAGCTCTTTGTGGAGCTCTGGGAGGGATTCTCCCGGAGCTGGATCCGTTCCCGGCCCCGGTGTGGGGAGGGAAGGGCCCAGATCCATCCAAAACACTCCGGGTGTCGCAAGGAAAAGCTTTGGGTTGTTTTTCCTCTGGGGAAAAAGGCAAAAGGCTGCTGGGCTGAGCCGGTGGGGGGGGTTGAGGGTTTGCTCCGGTGCTCCTGGATGTGCTCCCATGCTCCAAAGTGATCCAGACTTCCCAGGATACTCCAAACATTCCCGTGATTTTGGGTTCTGCTCGTATTCCCGAGGCTCCCCCTGGACCGGATGAGACCCCAAACCTGGGGCTGATCCTAAAACCTGGATCAGGTCCTGGCACCTCCCAGGACAACCTGCTCTGAGGACACTTGGCCACGGCAGCTTTTGGGCTGTGCCAGACCCAAAACTCGCTGTTTTGAGCCCAGAAAACCCTTCACAAGGTCCAGAAAACGCTGAGGGTTGAAGGAGTTCAAGAGGCACCAAAAGCTCTGAATGCAAAATTGCTGAGGGCAGGGAAGGATCTGCTCCATGGCCATCCCGAAAAAGGGCTTCCAAACCCCCCAAAAAACTTGTAACCCCCCCCAAAATGCATCCAAAAAAACTCAACTCTCTCCTAAAAACCTGGAACTCCTCCTACAGACCTTCACCTCAACCCCTCCTAAAAGACTTCCAACCTCCAGCAAAACACCTCCACTCCCCAAAAGACCTCCAGCCCATCCCAAAAAAGAGCTCCAACCCCTCTAAAAATGCCTCCAAACCCTCGAGAAATGCCTCCAAACCCCCAAAAAATAGCTCCAACCCCTCGAAAAATGCCTCCAAACCCTTGAAAAAGAGTTCCAACCCCCCGAAAAACGCCTCCAACCCCCCGANGAAAAAGACCTCTAACTCCCCAAAAAAGAGCTCCAACCCTCCGAAAAATGCCTCCAACCCCCCCAAAAACGCCTCCAACCCCTCCCAGCACATCTCCTTACCCGTCCTTACCCGTCCCCGCTCCGTGCAGCACCAACCTGCCTCCCAAAGTATTCCCGCTGGGAGCTGACGGACCACGTGCGGAGCCTCCCAAAAATGCAGCCGTTCCTCCTCCACCGCCTCAAACCCCCGGAATTCCGGCTGCGCCCCCAAATCTGGCGGGATGGGGGGGACCTGGAGCATCCCGCCCCCGGAGCGAGGAGCTCTTTGCTACCGGAGGTGTTTCCAAATCTGCGTTTCTCCCATTCCCGGGTGGTTTTTTTTGGGAACAAAGGCCGGTCCAAAGCCCCGCCCTGGGGGGGGCCACCCCTCCATTCACAGCTTTTACCAGAGCCCAAATCGCCCTTTTCACGGGCCATTCCGAGCTGATCCTCGAAAATCTTTATCTCCCCTCAAAGAGCTCTCGGGATCCTGCCCTGCTCCATCCCGCTTTTCCCGGGTTTTTTTTTTGGGACCGGCAGCAGGGAACTTCCCTCCTCAGCACATCCAGCACCTCACGGAGGAGCAGCTTCTCCCGGAGAGGCTTGAAAGGCGTCCAAGGCTCTGTCGCAAGCTCGGCTCGTTTGGATCCATCTCCCCTAAAAGTTTCCAGCGGATCCCGGCTGCTCCCATCCCCATTCCCGGGCCGGGAATTCCAGGAGATTCATCCCCCTTTTCTGATTCATCCCCCTTTTGGCGCCGGGTCTTTCTCCCCCAGCAGGTTTTGGCTTCACCGCGGATAAAACCGGGATTTAATCCCCTAAAAAGCCGCGACGGAGGAACCCCGGGAAGCTCCGCTCGTTGTACCCTCAGCCGGTGTGGGAAGATCCCAAAAAAAGCTCTTTTGGATGCTGAGAAGTTTTCCTGAGGGATCCTCCTGCAGCCTGGAACGACCTGTCCCTCCCAGTCATGGAAAGCAAGACCTGGGAACGCTCCTTAATCCCACTGGGAGAGCGCACGGAGCTGACAGGAATCCAGGAGACACTGCCCCAAAGGGCTTGGATTCGATCCTGGGAATGTGCCCGGGGTTTGGAGCCACCTTGGCACGGCATCGGTGCCGCTGGAGAATCTCCAGGGGCTTCCCTGGCAAAGCTCCCAGGATACACCAGGAATGTGCCAGGATCCGGGAGGGAGGAGATGGAGTTGCCAAGATCCTTCCCCCACCCTGAGATGAGCTGGAGGAGTCCTCAGCACCCCAGGATGGATCCCAGGATTCGGGTCCCGGGATGAGAAGGAGGAACCATCCACCAGCAGCATTTGCTGGAAATTTGAGATAAACTGGGAATATTCTTGGATGTCTCCGGTACAAACTTGGGAGAAACACTTTCCTCAGCTCCTCTGTCCTTAAAATGATCATTTTTACAACATCTGGGTGTCCCTGATGGCCAAGCCCCAGAATTCTCTTTCCACAGATGCACAGATTTGGGGAGACAGCAAGAAAAGGAAGGATCTCTCCCAAGGAAAGGAAGGATCTTGGCCAAGAAAAAGAAGGATCTTTCCCACACAGACAATCCAAAAGTTGAGTAAAGCCCCAGGTGACAAAGTCAGAGGGGACAAACCAGACCTGGTGCCACCAGGGAGGAAGGGAAGCAGCTGCTCAGCTCCAGTTGCACCCCAGGGACAAACCCAAGTGGGAAAAGGGACACCAGTTCTCCCACAATATCCCATCCCAAGTGGGAAAAGTGCCACCAGTTCTCCCAGAACACGATCCCAGGTGGGAAAAGTGCCACCAGTTCTCCCACAACATCCCATTCCAAGTGGGAAAAGTGCCACCAGTTCTCCCACAACACGATCCCAGCTGGGAAAAGCGTCACCAGTTCTCCACAACACGATCCCAGGTGGGAAAAGTGCCACCAGTTCTCCCACTATATCCCATTCCAAGTGGGAAAAGTGCCACCAGTTCTCCCACAACACAATCCCAGGTGGGAAAAGTGCCACCAGTTCTCCCACAATATCCCATCCCAAGTGGGAAAAGTGCCACCAGTTCTCCCACAACACAATCCCAGGTGGGAAAAGTGCCACCAGTTCTCCCACAACATCCCATTCCAAGTGGGAAAAGCGTCACCAGTTCTCCCACAACACGATCCCAGCTGGGAAAAGTGCCACCAGCTCTCCCACAACAGGGACCAGAGTGGGAAAAGTGCCACCAGTTCTCCCAGAACACGATCCCAGGTGGGAAAAGTGCCACCCCCTGGCCCCAAATCCCCACGTCCATCCCGGAGGACGCCATCCCAGGGGCAGAATCCACCATTTCCCCTCGCTCAGTGTCTCACAGCTCCGATCCATCGAGGCCTCTCAACCCTCGAGGGGATCAGCAGCTCCTCCAAATTTGGTGTCACCACACCCAGGTCACCCCTAAAACCCCAGAGGTGACAAAGCCCCACAGGGACGGGTCACCAGCCACAAGTTGCCCTCTTGACTCGCTGACCCCAACCCTTCACCCAACGCGGCGTCTCCGTGTCCAGCCGGACGTTTGACCCCCCAGAACCCACGTCCCGTCCTTGTCCTTCACCCCTGAGGCTGAGTGACCTCATCCCAAAGGAGTTTCCAGCCAGCAGAAACAGCTTTCCCTCTTTGATCCACCACTGGGTCACCTTCCCAGTGTTTTCCCAGTCTTTTCCCAGTGGTTTTCTCAGTGTTTTCCCAGTGTTTTCCCAGTGTTAAGTCACCGGCACCAAGGTGAGACCGGTGGGTCCATAATTACCTGGGTCACCTCCTTGGAATCTGGGACAACCATTTCCACCCTCCAGAGCCTCCTGATGGACACTAAAGGGTCCCACCAGTGCTGTGTCCCAGTGTCCCAGCACCCCAGGGTGAATCCCACGGGATGAGTGTGCGATTCCTGCGGCAAATCCCACACAAACTCCAAGTCAGCTCAAAGATCTTCCCTCCCAGGGCCCACAGGGTGTTGAATTTGGGGTGAAAGCAGCACCAAATCCCCCAGGTTTATCTTCAGCCCTGTTTAGGAGCAACTGGTGTCACCAAGGGTCAGAGCAGGATTTTCTTTAGTCCTGATTTTGCTGTTGATACAAATAAAAACTCCCTTTTTTTTTTGGTGTCCTGAGCAGACCAGGAGCCCCAGCAGCAACATGAGTTTCCTTCTCTCATCCCCAGGAATTCCCGGGCAGGATTAAGGAGGCCTCGTTCCGACACATGAGCTCATTCCTGGGGCTGGGAGGAGGTGACTCCCACTTCCACAGACACTCCCAGTGTTTTTATCCCACAGTTTGGGTTGGGGGGAGGTGTGGAAGGAAAAAAAAAAAGAGATTTAAGCCACCAGTTCCACCAGTTCTCCCACAATATCCCATCCTAAGTGGGAAAAGTGCCACCAGTTCTCCCAGAACACGATCCCAGGTGGGAAAAGTGCCACCAGTTCTCCCACCACAGGGACCAGAGTGGGAAAAGTGCCACCAGTTCTCCCACAATATCCCATCCTAAGTGGGAAAAGTGCCACCAGTTCTCTACAACATCCCATTCCAAGCGGGAAAAGCGACACCAGTTCTCCCACAATATCCCATTCCAAGTGGGAAAAGTGCCACCAGTTCTCTACAACATCCCATTCCAAGTGGGAAAAGCGACACCAGTTTTCCTACAATACAGTCCCAGGTGGGAAAAGTGCCACCAGTTCTCCCACAACAGGGACCAGACTGGGAAAAGTGCCACCAGTTCTCCCACAACAGCCCATCCCAAGTGGGAAAAGTGCCACCAGTTCTCCCACCACACGATCCCAAGTGGGAAAAGTGCCACCAGCTTTCCCACAACAGGGACCAGAGTGGGAAAAGTGCCACCAGTTCTCCCAGAACATGATCCCAGGTGGGAAAAGTGCCACCAGTTCTCCCACAACATCCCATTCCAAGTGGGAAAAGCGACACCAGTTTTCCTACAACACAGTCCCAGGTGGGAAAAGTGCCCCCAGTTCTCCCAGAACATGATCCCAGCTGGGAAAAGTGCTCCCAGTTCTCCCACCACCGGGACCAGAGCAGCTGCAGCTTTCCAGGGATTTGGCAGCCTGGATGGAGCAGGAGAGGACAGGACAGAAAGAAACCACCCCAAAAACCCACCGGGTTCACCCACCCTGCTCCCCCCAACCCCCAAACTGGGCTTTTAGGGTCACAATCCCAGTGAGACCCAGAACACAGAGCGTCTCCTCCCCACCAGTGCCCGGTGGACGGGAAGGGCTGGGCCATGTCCCACTTTCCAGCAGCGGGAGGATCCACGGCCGTGCCCGTCGGTGCCCCCAGGGTTATTTTTAAACCATGGCCCGGTTAACATGAGCTTTTGGGGGCTGGGGGGTGGGCTGGATTTTGGGGGGGGTTATTTATAGCCACCCAAAGACGGGCACGGCAGGTGCTCCAGGCCACGGAGGAGACTTTCGCCCCCCTGCGCCAAGGACCCCCCTGGCACCAGAGCTGGCACCCATCTCGCCCACCCTGAGCCACCCAGCGCCACGATTTTGGGGGTAACAGAGCCAAAAACGCCCCCCAGGATGCCCCTCAGCCCATGTTCTCCCCATGGGGCTTTTGAGGACCTCACCATGACCCACCTTCNNNNAGGACCTCACCACGACCCACCTTCGCCCCCCTGTGCCAAGGACCCCCCTGGCACACGCCTGGCCCACCCTGAGCCACCCAGTGCCATGATTTTGGGGGTAACAGAGCCAAAAACGCCCCCCTGGACGCCCCTCACCCCGTGTTGGGGCCACCCCAAGGCCAAGGTCCTGATTTGGGGCCATCCCTTCACCACCAAAATAACCATAAAGGTTCTCTCCCCCATCAGCACCAAAACTACCAGGACATCCCAAAATTTGGGATTTTGGGACACTCCACACTGTCACAGCAACCCCAAATCAGGGTGTCCCCAAATCAGGGACATTGTCACACCCCAAACTGTCACAGTAACCCCAAATCAGGGTGTCCCCAAATCAGGGACATTGTCACACCCCAAACTGTCACAGCAACCCCAGAGCAGGGTGTCCCCAAATCAGGGACATTGTCACACCC
>VYXB01007928.1:0-30921 GCA_013397135.1 Pachyramphus minor
CGGCCGGTTCCCGGGCCGTGCGGGCAGCCCCTCCGCCGTGGGGCAGGGCTCGGCTGCGGCTCCTGCGGGAGCCCGGACACCGTGGCCCCGCGGCTGGTTTGTCCCTGGAGAAAGGAGCCCGGTGGTGCTCCAGCCCCGAGCGGGAGCGGAAGCTGGGCTGTCAGTGGTTTCCCGGGATAAATGTCAGCAGCAGGGCTGGAGGAATCAGCCAAAGATAACTTTTGGATCTGTGGGACGGTGGGACGGCTTCCTTCGCTGTCCATTTACAATGCAGCCCTGGTTTTGTGGCCGAAGAGGAGCTGCGTAAATGCTGATGGAGTTGGTAACGTTATGGGAGCCCTCCTGTGATACCGTCCTGCCTTGAGGTGCTCAGAACTTTGTCAAACTCTGCCCTTTGGGGATAAGACTTGTGGTGTGTTCTTAAAACAGCCAGGTAAACTAATCAGAGGAGTTGTTTCTTGAGGAAGGGCCTAATGTTCTTTGATGAATGCTGTTTGCACATTTTCCTGCTGATCTGGTGTCACTGGAGACAGGGGAGCACAGTGATGGGGTGGTGTGTTTAAAGTGTAGGAGTTCTGGTAACGTTAGTTACCAGAAGTTCTTACTTCACTCTGTCTGGCCAAGTTAAATCTCTCGTTCTGTATTTGTTTATGCTTGGAAACATTGGAGCTTGGCTCTTCAGAAATTTTGCTATGCCTGGTTTCTTCCAGCATAGAGCTGGAATGAGACAAGGGGTCTCATTCCTTGTGTCTTCAGTGCTCCCTTTGCCATTAGGAAAGGAAATCTCTTGTGAATTAAATTAAGGAAGTTCAAGAACCATAATAAATTTCGGAGAAAGCTGGAATTGAACAGGCAAAGATGTAGGAGCTGCAAGGAAAGAAAATGCAAAAGCCAGGAAGAAGAGTTGGATGAGAAAGCAGATTGTGAGAGAGAGGCAAAGATTTATCTTCTTGTGCTTTTCTTATTCTGCTGTAGAAGGCTGCGAGTGACTGAGGCTCCTCAATGAGGAGGATAAGAGCTAGTCAAGAGGAGAAAGAAGCAGGTGGACAAGGAGTAAGTGCATGGGGAGGATGCAGGGTTTTCCTACTGGGGAGCAGGATGCAGCATTGAGTGTGGAGGGGGGTGGTAGGTACCAAGCGGGAGAAAAAGGAAGCTGTAGACGGTCTTGGCGGCTGGAAGGTGCTCCCACCAAAGTCAAGCACCTCTGGATCTCCCTGTCACTTCCAACTAAAGTTGACCTACCCCTGGAAATTCCTCTTCTTCTCTAGTACAGGCATGCAGAGAAAATTATACACTTATTTTTTCTCTCAGCTGAGATTTATGGTCCTGCAGTTGAATTAGAGAATATCCACTTCTAACAGGATGAGAATAATATGGTGGTGTCACTGTTACTGTTAAAGTATCTTACTTAAAAACAGAAAGCAACAGGAACAATCTAAAAGTCCTTAAAAACTCTGGTTACAAAGATGTTAGAAGGAACAAAACAGTCTCTGCAGCAATGGTTTTGCCTCGTTTTCTCACCCATAGAGCTCTAAAGGCTTTTCTCAGTTTCTGGTGCAATATTACTTTCCTCTGCTAGCTAATTGTGAGACACTTGCTGTGCTTAACCTACAGTTTCTTCCAGAAAATCATATTATATTAATTATAATACTTACAGTCAAAGAGCGTCCATCTCATTTTTCAGTAAGTTAATCTGCAGATAGGCTTTCCTGTCATGCTTTTGTGACTTGTGTCTGTAGTTAATTTTCACAGTTCCAGTATTTAGTCATTGCACCTTTAACACCTCTTACCTGCCACATTAAAGTGTCCCCTTATTAAAAGTTTATTCCCTGCGTAGATTGTAGTTGATTAAATCTTAACCTTCTTTCTGCTAACTTAGAAAAAAAAATTGCCTGGGATAACATAATTTTTGGTTTTCTGATTATCTATATTGTTCTTGTCCCAGCCTGCTCTAATCATTTTACATTATGCTTGAACTTCTGACTCTGTGAAAATGCACAGTATTTTAGTAATGAATCTTCTTCATGATACTGACTGAGTGACAGCATTTGGTTTCCTCCTTGCTACTTCCTTTTTTTTTAAATTGTTTTAAAAGCATTCAGTTCAGTTTTAAAGTAGTTCACTAATGTCCCAAAGCTTCCTGAAATTTAATACAAATAAATAGTCCAGAACCTTTGGTCATCTTTTTCTAAAGATGTGTAATTTACTTCTTCATTTACACTTGTGTCTTGGAGCTGAATTCCTTTAGTTGAAGGATTCCCTTAGCTGAATTACAGTGCTATTGCAGATACAGTTTTCAGTTGAATTTCTTTCCTCCTCCCACAGAGATTCTCTTTCATATGGTTTACTGGCTGTATCTGCTCAGGGAATGAATGGGGAGTGTGTGAAAAGAGGGCAGTTGTTTGTAGAACCTCTTCATATCTTTGAAGAAAGGAAAGGTGTGTAAGGAAAGAAGCGAGGATCGTAGAACAGAAAAGGATGCCCTCCTGTTTGAGGTAGTTGAGTACCACGCTGACAAAGTGAGTTTGATGTTCTTACTTTGTGTTGGGAATCACTTTTTACAGGTTCTCCTTGCTTGGATTGTGCTTCCCTCAAATTAGGAGTGAAAATTTGCAATCAGGGGAGCAGATGAGCAGAATGCTCATAGCTGCAGCTAAAGTGTGCTTTGAACAGATAATTCTGAAAAGTCAGGCTATTCAAGAGGCAAGATTGTAATTAGCTGGCCTTCTTGACTTTAATCTCTTTGCCTCAGAAAATCTCTCGGCCTTCATTCTTTTGGTAAGGGAAGTGGGCCACTCCACTGCAGCATTGTGAAAACGTCTTAGTGTCACAATAATGAACACCTTGAAAAGCTGATTACCAAGTCAATTTTCACACTGGGCTCTGGATCATGTGTGTGTGTCTGTATCAAGCAAAGAGAATAAAATAAAACTTTGAATCACTGCTCAGTCACTTGGAATAAGAAACACCTCGTATGAAACCTCATGCAGTTTGGTAGTTAAAACCTGTATGTTAAAATGCATGAGCAGTCTGACAAAACTGTGCATACAGCCTCAGTTGCTTCAGTTCATGTATTTTGAGTCCTCTGCTTTGGACATCTAAAGTTCTTTTCCATTACATTTTTGTGGAATAGCCGAATTAAGAACAGTTCTCTTAGTAAAAGGTGTCTGTCTGGTTCTTAGGTCTGGTAGCTTTCAAGTCTTTGCTGTAATTTGAACTCAGGTTTAGACCGAGGATTAGACACGCCCTTGCCTTTGCTCTAAGCTGTTAATTACAAAGCAGCTCTGTGAAATGTGTTCTGCTCCTGGAAGATGTTTTTTTGCAGCAGAAAAAATATGCACATTCCTTCTGTGCTGAACATCCTGACAGAGGAACTCCTGTCTTGTCTACTCTGATCACCTTCATTCCTTCATCCTAATTACTGAAGCTGTCCTTTCAATGATTATACTGAGCCATATGATTCAGGCAAGGGGAGAAGAGGAATGTGTCTTGTTCCAGTTATCTTCTTCCTCGGTGGTTTTCTCCAGTTGCTGAGGTTAAGCGTAAAAAGATTTCCATCACTTCAAATATTGTCCTCTTCCTGGTCTCTAATCCATTTTATGCCTGGTTTTGAGGGGAGAAAGCAAGATAATAAAAGTGCTTTCCCTCAGGCCAGTAAAACAGTGCAGCTTTAGTAAGGGAAAAATTATGGGTGCAAAGGAGTTAGAGATGTAGAAAGGAATGGGGGAAGAAAAGGAAGAAAGAAGCAAACAGTATTTTGTGATTAAAAGGTTGAATGTGAATGAAGACTCATTAGAGGAGCTTGTGCTTTCTTGAACTTGACTTACTGTGCTTGGCTCTCATACTGGGTTAGAAATACTGTAGTGGAGACTTGGATGGGGGAGAATGTGACTAATACAGATTTTCCAGAGGACGAGGTGCAAACCCTGAGTTTCCTTCATGTTTGGAGTTTTTGAGAGGATTGCAGATCTCCTTTGTGAAAGACATCATTGAAGCACACACATACTCAGAAAACAGTCCCAACTAATTTTCTACAAGTCTCTGTTCATACGTGAACATGCCATGAGTGTAGGGATTGTCTTTAGAGCGCCGGAACTGCTGTGCTACCAGGTGTATTTTGTACCATCAGTGCTTCCCTTTACCCACGCAGTGGGTGCCAGAATGAATTAAGTATACTTAGTGACAACACACGAATGTATCTGTTATGGCAACAGAACCAAGGCAAGTATGTTTCCTCAACAACAAAAAGTGTTTCCATCCTCTGTCACCTCAAACGTGTGAGCAACTAAAGCCAGCATTTCATCTAAATTAGACCTAAATGCTTGGGAGAGTCGTCAGCAGAGGGCAGGTAGCCTTGGTGAGCTTGAGATGCAGAAGGATGTTGCTGGCCTGGCTGCTCTAGTGGCTGCTTGATACTAATTCCATTGTCTTGGAGGCCACCAGTCAGCACCTGTTCCAGGAGCAGCCACTAGGACATATCTGCCTCAGTGAAGAGGGCGATGGAGACAACAGGCTTAGATGAGGTGGTAAGTTAACGTGGTACTGTGTAGTCATTTTACTTTGTGTGTTCCCCCTTTTTTACACTGATTAGGAAGGCACAGAGTTCCCTTTGCTCCTCTATCTGCATGTGTCAGTAGGCACAGAGAGATGCACCAGTTCAGGGCTTGTCAATACTAGAAAACTTAAGCTGACACAAGCACAGAGCAACAGAAGCAGCATCTGCCCTTGTGAAAGTCATCTTCTTTCTCCTACAACTGACATGGGAATGTCCTTTCATTCCTTGATAACATTAGCTAACCCCATAAAATAGGATTATTCTTTGGAAGAGCTACATCTGTCAGGATTTTCCTCTGTGTGGCTTCATCAAATGAGGGTGTGATGTGTATCGTCATTTTAATGCTCTCGGAGGACCTGGGTGTGATGTCGGAAATTGCTGTGGCAAGCCCTTGATTCCTTCCCTGGCCTGACGCCATTCCAAATTCCCCAGCAATTCTTTTATCTCTCGTTTTCCTGTCTTTACTGTTATCCCCTCCCCAGTGTAGCATGCAGCCATACGCCTCTAAAGTTTCTCACATCATACTTCAGAAATGCAAGTCTGTTAATAAATGTTTTCTATATTCAACACTGTTTCAGTGTAATGAAAGATGCCTTTCACCTTTCCGAGACTTCAGATTAGTTGCATCTGTGATGCAGCACACTTGATCTGTGGAAAATTACAAAAGATATCATGCAGGGGAGAGAATTTGGTGATTCACAGGCATCATTTGTTTCTGTGTGAAAGCTACTGGCACAGCCCACACTAAGCTGATACATTTAATGACCAGTTAATTTAGAATTGATTTTGTTGTTCACTGGTATTTTTACCAGAGCTGATACAAAGTGGCTTTACATGGCAAAGCATACTGTGTTTGCTCTGTATTTCTTCAGTCACCCAACTGCAAATCTGATGTGATGGCAAACAGCCCTGTGAGTTCTTTGGTGGTTGTCCCTGCCTTTGGAGGTCTGTGACAGGCTGGAAATGCCAGGAGTGTTGTGAGTTTCATTTCTTGTGTTAGTCTTCCAAGCCCTTCAAGCTTCAGAAATCAAGGTTGATCTTTAATGTGGCAATACAGATCCCTTTTCTGAGGCTTAACAACATTGCCTGCTATCTTGGCTGTGGATGCTGTAGGACTGAGGTAGTGTAATAAGAAAATTACAGAAAGAGCCCTCTCTTCCCAAGAAAACAGTCCACACTTTTGGGGGAATATTGGGTTTCTGTAGCTGTTGTATTGACTGTCATTGCTGACTGATTCCTGTTTCTTTGGACTGTGCCTGAAGGAGATGTGCTTGGGTGGACTCATGTGCAGTGCACTGGCCCATAGCTTGGGATATATGACATGGGCACAGAATTCCTGGGTGCCTCAATCAGACTCAATCAGTCTGCCATACAACCAAGCACCCTCTTTGTAAAATTATGGATAGTATTATCCCTCACCGAGGTGTTGTGAGGATAATGGCACAGGTTAGGATGTGTACATTGCAGTAGGGCTGAGCCATGTATGAATAGAGGGAAAGGTATACATTATGCTCATGCAATAATTTCAATAAACTGCGTAGGAGGATGGTTAATTACTTCAGAACACAGGAGAGTAGAAGCATTAGTTTAAAAGGGTTATACCCTCTGAAAGGAGGGATATAAAAGACTCCTGCCCCCTAATGAGGAAGCAAGGGAGCGCCTGAAGATTGCTGTAAGCCAGTTGTCCTGCAGTAACTGTAAGTGCTACAAAGTTATGAGAATTGCAGAGTGTCAAAAAGTCCAATGTGCTTCCCCCAGAAGATCCCAGTCACTTTCCTGTCTGGGGGGCAAAGAACTTGTCCTCTCATTGTGGCAGTCCCTGGCACAAACAGGATTTTTTTTTAATCACCTTTAGCAATGTGGTGTCTAAAGTGTTTGCTGAGATATATAATGTTCAATAAAGCAACTGTGGTTACATTTCAAAATGTATTTTCCTGGTTTTTAATAAATTTAAGCATGCACATAAACATGGTGGGTAAACAGATGTGTCGGGAAGGGCACTGTGTGCTTGTATGGTCCTTGGTACTGCTGATCATCTTTCAGGAATTTGTACAGTACAAATCCATTGTTTGGCACAGCAAAGATGTGCTGCGGGGGATTGAAGCACAGCTGAAGTTATCAGGCTGTGTAGGCTCGCTCTCCACGTGTGTATGTCAGAGGTGACATCTGAGTTAAGTAGCTGAAGTTTAAACATCATTTGCCTGCACCTGACACCCCAAAGAAGTAAATAAAATAATAATTATTGGAGAGGAAAGAGAGCGATGTTGAATTCTGAATTTTGGAGAGAGAATCCGTGTTTTTTAAGGGAGAAGACCGTGTCGTAATGGATGCCTGTGGAAGAATGAATGGGGGAAGGAGCGACAAGAAAAGAGGAGAATAAAAGAGACGAAAGAACAGGGGGAGTGAAGGGATAAGAACTGAGGAGAGGAAAGACGACAGTAGGTGGAGAGACTTTAGCTTGTGATCAGAAATGAAAACAAGGTAAGAAAAGGAAGGGGTGAGAAAAACTCATTGATAGACCTGCACCAGTGATTTTCAGGGTAGTTGTATTGTGAGAGAAATCAGTAGGGCTGCACATGGCTTCTCTGTGGATTTGTGCAGATGGCTGCATTAGGAAAAACATTGCCAGCAGGTCAAGGGAAATGATCTTACTCCTCTACTCAGCTCTAGTGAGGCCACTTCTGGAGTGCTGTGTCCAGTTCTGGGCTCCACAGTACAAGAGAGACATGGAGCTCCTCGAGCAGGTCGAGTGGACAGCGACAAAGATGATTAAGGGATTGGAGCATCTCTGTTATGAGGAAAGGCTGAGGGAGCTGGGCCTGTTCAGCCTTGAGAAGAGATATGTGAGAGGGGACCTCACCAATGTCTCTAAGTATCTGCAGGGAGGGTGTCAAGAGGATGGACCCAGGCTCTTTTTGGTGATGCTGAGTAATAGAACAAGAGGCAGTGGGCAGAAAGTGATGCACAGGAGGTTCTGCCTGAATATGAGGAGGAACTTCTTTACCACACAGGTGACTGAGCACTGGACCAGATTGCCCAGAGTGGTGGTGCAGTCTCCCGTACTACAGGTATTCTGGACTGTCTGGACACAATCCTGTTCCATATGCTGTAGGATGACCCTGCCTGAGCAGGGAGGTTGGATCGGATGAGCCACTGTGGTCCCTTCCAGCCTGACCCATTTTGTGATTCTGTGACACAGTTGCATTAATGCCAGCCCATGCTTTGGGCCAAGCTGCTGGCCTTGCTAGCACTTCTTCCCTGGACATTTTCACCATCCTTCTCTTCCTCTCTTGCTGCTATGCCATTTCTGTGGAAAAAGGCCCTCATTATTCCTTATTTTTATCTCCATTGTTGTGTATCAGAGACAAAGTGACTGCGCTTCACTGCCCTCTTCTCTAGTGATCGAGGATGCCTTGAGGGTGTTTTTTCTTTACAATTATCAATTTCAGAATCTGAGAATTATTTGGGTATTTTGTGATAGAGAGTATCTAGTCATTAAAGTTTTAGGTGAATCTTATTATAAGATGAAAGATCAAATGAATTGTAAAGGAAAAAAGAAAAATTCATGAGGAAATGAAATTACATAAATAACTTGAGTGCTTTTAGAAGTACTGAGGAAAAGTGTGTGCCATTGGTAGGAATGAAAAAGTGGAAACTGAAATCTTAGATTTCTTAATTTATTTTTTTTTTAATGGGACTGTTAGGGTGGGGATGTCTAATACCCATCACAGCACAGGTCAGGCAATTTCAGCAAATGTCCTGACCCCTGTGATAAATTCTGTGATGCAGAGAATCGCTTCTGTTTAAGGCTACACCAGAGCTTTGGAGTTAAGCTGCAGATAGTAGAAAACATCCCCATAGCTAGATTAAGCTATGCACCATACAAATAGTTTGTCGTTCAGTTAAAACTTGCTTGGCTGCAGCTTTATCTTGTTATGCTTTTTGTTATTGCCAGACTCTCTCTGGATCATAATTTGTAATGGTGTGCTCAGCTTCCTTCCACTTCCAATTGAACAGATAAAGTATCTTTGTAACAGTTCTGATTATAAAGTCACTGTACTGTCACTTGTTTCATTTTCTCCCAGTTTATTGACAAAGCAGTTGCAGAACATTGGTCCAGTAATAGATTTGCAGAGTGAAACATTTTGCTGGGGTTTTAGGAAATCATTTTGCTGGTTTTAGCAGGGAAGGAATTAAAATGACAGGAGTTTGTCTCGTCAGTGCCCGTGGAAGCCTGCCCAGCTAATGAGCCTCTGGAAGGTCATGGCTCCAGGAGATCATGGCTCTTAAGTGCTTAACTGGTAAATGGTGGTGCGTGTGCTGAGCCTCTGCTCGGCCAGAGTCAGAGCCAGGTGACACCTCTCCCCACACTGCCAGGAGCAAAGGGCTCTGCACACCTGGAGGCAGGTAACAAGGCAGGGGAGCCATTGTCCTGGCTGAGGGACTGGCAGTGAGGGGAGCAGGCACTGGGCAGAGAGGGTCTCTGAAGGGTGGGTGGCACAGGCTGAGGAGATGAGGCTGGGCATGTAGAAGCAAAGGGAAGACAGATGCTGTCCAGGTGGGGGCGTGTGCTGGTGTTAGTGGTGGTGGCAGATTTTTACAGGGACAGCTGTAAAAACTAGAGCACAGTCCCTTTCAGGTTTTGTAGCAGAAACAAACTCCTGCTTGAGTTTCTCCTGCTGCGAGAACATCGCCGAGAAACGTGACCGTCATCCTGTATGGGGTTGTTCTGCCCACAGAACAGCATCCTACTGGCTTTTGTGGTAGCTTAGGTGCTTGCTCTTTCTAAAGGTTTCTAGCCCTGCCACGGGAAAACTGACAGTATGTGGTGGAATTTGTGCTTTTACTGTCTGTCCTTTTCAGAAGAGAAAAAGAAATTACATTAATCTTTTTTAAAAACCACAAAGTCCAGAATTTAGAAGCTGTGATCTTCAGGATTAATAAACTCAATATAAATTCGACATATTGTGTGCAGTGCAAGAACGGATACTGTTTTCCTCTAGAGGATTCCTACCTGTCTTGCCTTCTGCAGGGGCTGCTTCGGAGAGGAATGAAAAGCAGCATGCTGCAGTATGACCCATGTTTCATTTGCTGTGTAAATTGAAAGGTTTGGAGTTGATGAGTCTGGGGATTGCAGGAAGGAAAAAGGCATGGTCTTGAGATCCCCAAGCTGTATTTCATCCCTGCCATGAGCTTCCTCTGTAAGCAATATTAATTTTCAACGTTGTGTCCCCATCATCTGCTGACATGCTTTTTTGAGCCATAGGGATGTAATCTGGTAGCTGGCTGCTTAAACCTTGTGTGAAGTCTGTGATGCTGAACAAACATGGAAGTATCAAATACAGGAATGTGCTGACAGAATTTTGCCACTTAGTAATTTTTTGAGAATTTGAATTTGCACTGTTAACTGCCCTTGAATGCAGAGGGGTGATGTGTATGTGCTGTGGATTATGTATCGGGGTACTCAAGGACACCTACTACCTGAGCATTTCTCAGGTAACTAAATTAGAAATGGCAACAGAAATCCATTGAAGCAGCAGCTTCATTACTCATAAGGATTCTATGTGTAACTTATTATATTCTGTTTGTGTAAATAAGTAAGTAAAAGGAACAGCTTCTCTGCTCAGCAAGGCCTGGAGTTGGTTTTACTTCTTATAGGAATTAGTTACGCAGCCTGTGGATAGTACTTGTTAAAACCTTCCTCTTGCATACAGACCTTCCCAGACAGCTGGTTGCTTTTCAGGGAATTCAAAAAGCATTCATTGCTGTAGAAATATGTGCAGTGAAAATAGAGACTGCTGCCTGGACTGATGTACTGGACAGCTTTGGTGATGGCCAGACGCACCTTCAGTTGCACTCCCTGTGTGTTGGTGAACGTAGGTTCAGGAAGCAGATATGCTTATGTTGGGTTTCTGAAGAGCTTTTCCCACCACCTTTTTCTTTTTTTTAATTACTTATAGAGGTGACAATAATCAAGCTTGGATTTCAGGTTAATGCCATAACACTAGATCTTATTTTGATTAGACAGGTATAGAAAAATGAGAATCGTTTTTATCAGCTTTGCCAGCTGAGCATCTGGTGATGCCTGGGGGGTGAGTGGCATAGTGCATGGAAAATTAATTGACTATCAACTTCACATTGCTCATTCAGAGCCCTACAAATATTTATTATTCATGATATATGGCATCCTTCCAGGTGTTGGATGGACTGCACTGCGATGACGGTGCAGAAGGCACAACAAGGAACACGTCATGGGGGGATAAGACTGATGTTCACTGCTCCCTGTCCCATCTCAGACTTGCTCTTTGGCTCGGCCCAAAGCGTCTACTGTCCCCTCTATGTAAAATGGGTGCACTGAAACTAATTCACTTTTCAGTGAATTAGCATTTGATCAACTTTAATTTTTACATCCTTGTGTAGGAACAACTAAATGGCATTATTTACCAGCTGTTGTACGATTTTTTTCATTACTAAGTGGAGGTTTTGAATGTGTTATAATGACTGACACTCATTACAAATTTTGAGTTTCTGCTTTCTTAATGTGGATCTTTTTGCATGGCAGCAGTTTTCTGCTAACTAATATGTATTCTAGAACTGTGCTCCCAGATTAAATCTATCATGTTTTTATACCCTATCTCCTGTGGAGCTGGCAACAAATGGAAGCACGCTAATGTGCACTGGGGACATCATTAGAGGGGTATATGTGTTGTTATTGGTTAGCCTTGTTCCTGCCTTGGCATCATGGGCAAGAACCTGATTTCTCCATGTATTCTCCTTTCCCTGCAGGTATTGAGAACCTGCCGTTTGAATTGCAGAGAAACTTCCAGCTCATGCGAGATCTGGATCAGAGGACAGAAGGTGAGGCTTAGGGATGATTTTGTTGCCAAGACAATAAGTATGTAGCTTGACCAGCTTTTCTTTGCTTTGCTTTAATCACGGGGATCTCCGCGTGGGGAAGAAAGCCTAAAGCTGCTCCAGTCATTCAGTCTCTCTTACTGGAGGGCACTGTAGCATTGTGTGTATTTATGTATTTAATGGTAAACTTGTTTCAGACCTCAAGTCGGAGATCGATAAGCTGGCCACAGAGTATATCAGCAATGCACGAACTTTGTCTTCAGAGGAAAAACTGGGGCTTCTCAAGCAAATCCAGGAGGCCTATGGGAAGTGCAAGGAGTTTGGGGACGACAAGGTTCAGCTGGCTATGCAGACCTACGAGATGGTATGAAGGGAAGTGTCTAGTGCTTATCGGGTGAAAGTCGAACTAAAGCCTCCAGTCTCAAAAGGCCTTGATCTCTCATTTTTAGGCCCTGCCCGCTCTTTGCTTCTTGGCTCTTTAGTGCAAGCCCCCTCCTCTTTGCCCTCCTGGGCTCTGTCCTGTGGTGACTCCTGGTCACTGTTGTCTTTGCAGGTTGATAAGCACATCCGGCGGCTGGACACAGACCTCGCTCGCTTTGAAGCAGACCTGAAGGAGAAGCAGATAGAGTCGAGTGACTATGACAGCTCTTCCAGCAAGGGCAAGAAGAGTGAGTACCACCACTGGGCTGCAGATTGATACAGGAGGCAGCCGAGTGACTATGGAAGTGGTGGGGATGAAGGCAGGCACTGGAATGGTACAGAACAAAGACTGTTGCGCTGGAATCTGAAGGACAGGTAAAAAGATGGTGACCTGGGCTCTTCTTGTGTGAGGATGTTCAAGGGCACTAGATAAAATTCAGATGGGGTGCAAGGCCCAAAGCTGATATACATTCCGAAGTAGGAATGTATTCTAGTGCTGGAGAGGTTGTCACCGTGTCAGGTGTCTATTTTGATGGGGTGACAGATGCAACACTTCTTTCTCTTCTTATTAGAGGGCCGAGCCCAGAAAGAGAAAAAAGCTGCCCGTGCTCGCTCTAAAGGGAAGAACTCTGATGAGGAAGCGCCAAAAACTGCCCAAAAGAAATTGAAGCTTGTCCGCACGTAAGTGTTTTAAGAGATTTGTGGGAATCAGGAGCAGCACTAGAAATCAGACCAAGGAAGGCCCAGCCTGAAAAGAATAGCTAATCCCCACCCAGACTAGAAGGGTGTATCTCCTGTTTCTTCATGGGAAGAAAGAAGAAGGGAATCTTTTTAATTCTTTCAGGGGAATGTGGGTTGAAGGGGAAAGCAGGTCACTTCACTGGAGTTGGGTGTATGTGCTTAAATAAGAGAGGCATCTGTCTCTGGCAAACAAGGACATTGTCTTGGGAGACATGAAGGGACTCAAAGCCAGTTATTTTGCTGACCTACTTTACTCCTGTCCTGCAGTAGCACAGAGTATGGGATGCCTTCAGTCACCTTTGGAAATGTGCACCCTTCAGATGTACTGGATATGCCCGTGGACCCCAATGAGCCTACTTACTGCCTCTGCCACCAGGTCTCCTATGGGGAGATGATTGGCTGCGACAACCCAGATGTAAGAGCCTGCACTGGATGGAAATGGGGGAGAAAGAACTGGAGAGAAGAGTCTTGGATGGAAAGTCTTGTCCTGCTTGGGTGGGGCCTGATACAGCAAGCAGTGGCAAGGAGACGGGGAGTTTGGGAAGGGCAAGGGCATGGCATACCGTGACCTGTTAAGTGCCTCTTTCTTCAGGGTTTTCCTTAAAATGTTTTCTTGCCCCTTAACTTAGCAAGGGACAAGGGGAGTTATCCTTGCTAACAGTGTGTAGTAGGTTGGGTGTGAGTCTTCATTCTCTGATTGCTGCTAGGGATTTAGGAGTTTGTGATCAAATGCTCTGGTAGCCCAAAATCAATGATTTAAAAAAAAAATGGCTCTTTAACTGACTACTCTCCATCCCAACAGTGTTCCATTGAATGGTTTCATTTTGCCTGTGTGGGTCTGACAACAAAACCAAGAGGAAAATGGTGAGTCAACAAGCAACCTGGAGGGCCCATCGGCCTTTGGAAAGGGGAGGTTGTGGGTGTTAGATGGGAGAGTACACTTAAAAGACCTCATAAAAATGAAAAATTGAAGTAAGGCTTTGTTGGGCACCTTGGAAAAGCTCTTTTGGCACTGCACTGTTCAAGGGTCACGTCATGCCCTCAGTGTTGGCTTTGTAATTCCCTTTCTAACAGGTTCTGCCCTCGCTGTTCGCAGGAGAGGAAGAAGAAGTAAATTCCCATGAAACCTCAGAACTGCTGCAGGAGCTCTCTTCCCCCTGCCAGGGCCTCGTCCCAGTTCCCCCAGCCCTTGGGGCCTTGGCTCAGGGGGAGTCTTGCCCTGTTTGTGGTTTGGGCCATCCCTGGAATGGTGTGTACCCTCACGGTGGTTCCTGTGTGTTCTGTATCCCGGGTTGCTTCCAAGTCCCTAAGGGAGGACTTCTCTGTGTACCATTCCAAACAGGTCTCTGAACCTCAAAGGGAATGAATGAGGGCACCAGGGTAGCCACCAGATTCCCAGGGATTCAGGTAGCCCCTGATTTTCCTTGGCTTTCCTTCAGCCTCCTCAGAGTTCATTGCCTACTCTGTGCTTAGAGAACAAGGCTATGGGATGGGGGAAGGAAAGGAGGTAAGTCTTCAGCATTTTAGGTCACTGATTTTCCTGGATCTTTTTCAGGAGAGAGGGAGTAACCAGGCCACTTCTTAATCTAGTGGGCTGGTTGAGAGACTGAAAACCTGATATGCTCCCTGTCTTTAACCATTCCATTACTGGCATTGAGCAGCCTCTTTTGTTGGGGAGAGGCGGAGGGAGTGTTTAGAGCTAGCTTTGTCTCCCTTATTCCTGGGGTAACCCTGCTGGTCTGGGAAGCACATTGTGGGAAGGAGGAAGAATTTCTAACCCCATGGGGAGAAGTGGCTTGGTCTAGCCTGTCTTCCGGCTCCAAAATTCTGCCTTCCTTTTGTGCAGTGGTGCTTCTCCATTATGTTGATGGTGGAAAGTGTGGGGATTCAGATCCCACTTGTATAAAACAATGAAATAAAATTCATTGAAACAAATACTCTGTTTGCCTTGCTGTCATCTCCAAAATAAACTGCGGCAATTGGTCTCTCTGGTTCTTTCTCTCTTAGCTCTGCTTTTGTTGTAAATGATGAATGTGGTACAGCTTTCTCGGGTACCAATCCTAAACAGCATTAATAAGTGACATTCTGCATAAGTCAGGCTTGAAAATGTACCTAATGTACTTGCAAAAGGTTACTAAGCTTTCTAGTGGATGTGAAAAACATCTACCCCATCAGTCATGCCCTCACAAGAAGGTGGACATTTATTTGCATTATTGTTTTGTCATCTACTTCATCAGTTGCCTTCTCTTAAATGAGGAAGGGTGGAGGTTATTGAGGCCAACACTCACTCTGGCTGCTGGGCAGCACAGCTGAGAAAATAAGCCATCAGGACAAGCCATGTGCCTCCAAGAATGTGGGTAGGTATTTCCAGATATCCTGATAACTTGCTCCCCAGTGGGTCACAATCACCTTGTTGCCAGAAACTCCAACTGCCATAACTGTTGGGCTCCAAAACAATTCCTGAAGGTGTGTCTCTCTTTGTAGTGTCTGCAGGTAACTGCTCGGAGATGACCCACGCTGAAGCTCCCCTTTATTGCTTCCATTGGCAGGACCTGGAGATGGATAAGCCCAAGTCTCTTCTTCCTGCTTGTGGTCTGCTTGTCAGGAAGGTTTAGGCTTGTGCTGATTTAAAAGTAAACCGGCAGGAGAAATAAACCCAACTCAAAGGAGATTAAAAGTCAGAATGACAATTTTAACAACAATAATATAATAAATACAATTTCATAGGTGAACAGTTGATTTTAACCCACAAACCCGGTACCCTGGGGCATGAACAGAATGGTGTTCGTCAGCCCCTGCACTGAACCCCACGTGGGCCCCTCTGAGTCCAAAAAGGAAAAAGAGGAGCAAACCTGCCGATGTCAGCAGTGGTTGCAGTGCGGCTGGAAGTGGTGACCACAGTCCGGCCGAGAGCGGTGGCTGCAATCCAGCTGAGAGTGGTGGTCCCAGTCCGGTCAAGGATCTGGTCCTCCTCTGGATCTCACCAGTGGAACAAGAAGTCCCCAAGACCCCAAGATTATGTATTCTCAGGTTCAGGCTGGAATGCCCAGGCCCTTTCCCAGGGCGGGGAGTTCCAGGATGGGTGAATGGGTGTGCTGGGTGTGAGGACGGGAACATCTTCCTATCTCACAGGCCTCTTCACACCCAGCTCACAGCCTGAGGGGTCAGGTGTGCTCTGGGCAGCTGCTGCAGACAGTCTGTAGCTTCTGGGAAATGGCATAGAGGGTGTAGAACACACAGTTTGGGTTACACCCACACAGTGATGAACGGGTCCCAGCTGTTGTAACTAGGACAAGGCTTTTCGCCTGAAACACAGAATGTGTTCCTCACACATATAACTTGTATGAGGATCCATGAAGGATTTTGCTCTTGTAGTCATGAAGCTAAAGCTCTGCTTTACAGAGGACTGTGAGAGCAATGTCCCACCTTGTTTTATGAGGATCCTGTAAGCCACCAGCTCAGGAGCTGGAGTTTTCTGCTCAAGGGAGTTAGCATTGAGTCAGTCTTTGCTTTTTCTTCGAGAAGGGGTCTGTGGGTTCCCATTTTGCACAGAAAAAAGTAGGGATGGGTTCTTGCCCAGGCTATGGCTTGTGGTGTTTTTGGTGCCCCTGCACAGTCTCAGTTTCAATCCCTAGATTGTATTAGGCCACTCCGTGGTGCTTCCTTTCTTAAACAGAGAGAAAGTAAATTCTGGAAGATGTTGGCTATGTGTCTGCTACAGTTTTCATAGTGGGAGACACTGTGCCATGATCCAGGGGGTGAGAAGGCTGTGGCAGGAGAACAAATTTATTGAGTTGGGGTTAATTCAGCAAGGTGCTCAACTGACAGAAATGGAGGATGTGGTCTGAACTTGAAAATGGGCTTTGGGCGAAGTGCAAGGGTGACAAAGGATGCAAACAGTCCTCACAGCAGTTTGGCTTTGAGGGGGTACAACTGTAATTGTAATGGCCAGCATTAGCAGCAAGTTCTTTAGGAACTGTGGGCTAGAGAGGTGTTTGAAGCCCTGTAATGAAGCCACTGCTGACCAAGGATAATAAGTAGCTTATAAAAAGCATGTAGTATAAAGTGAGAGTGTGTGAGTGGGCAGGAGTGTGCTGCACACCAAACCAGCGAACAAGATCACCTATTTTTCAGGTGCTGCTCACAGGAGTAACTCTGTCCCCGGCAGCTCTGGTTTGGGAAACACAAGTCTGGGGTTTTCTGCAGTCAGCATAGGATGCTGGGAGGGGGAGGTAGATTGGAATGCTCCTGTTTTCAGACTAAAACTTGGCCACAGTGTTACCATTGTGCTTCTTGGCACGCTGAGAATTGGAACATTCTGATGACCTAATGCGAAACAGATGAGAAACACCTTGGCTGGGTTCTGATTCAGTGCCAGAAAATGGCGAGCAGTGCTTGGCTGGAAGCACCATTTCCCTGGCATTCTGCTGTTGTGTCCTGCTTCTGTCCAACAAAGGGGTGCTTCAGCCAGCAGCATGGAGCATTCAGGGGATATTTGCTGCAGCTGAGGGAATGCTGTGACTTACAGGAAGAGGGAACTTGGACCTAAATTTGTATAAAGCCTGAGCATTTTTAAATGGCTTAAAAGTATAAATGCAAATGAAAAGACTTTAAAATCTAACCTTGGAAGGGAGGGAATAAGGGCAATAGCTGTGCAACATTTAATCACCAGAGGAGGGAAAAAAATCAGTAAAAGCTGGAAATTACAAAGTACAAAAATGAAGCCAGTGGGAACAATGCCTATAAGTGACAAGGCTGGAAACATGAGCAGCTTTTTTTAGAATGCCTTTTGTTTTTGATATAATTGAACATGGCACATGTCCATTACCAACTGCAGATAGCAGAATTGTTTGTAATGAGAGGAGGGGAAGTGTTCTGTAAATATTTATTCTGTGTTGGTGCTGGTGTCAATATGGGGATGATGTACTTCCTAGGCAAACACTAAAGGAGAGTTTTAAATAGCATCTATTGGGGCCAAGACTTTTTTGATCAGCAGTCTTCAATAAATTATGTCTGTCATCCTGTGAAAGCCACCCAAAGGAGTCTGTGGACTGCTCTCTGAAAGGCTCTGGGCTGCTAAGGAAAGGCTAAAGGCTGGAAAACAGCCAGCTCTGTGCTGGCCCTTAATGATGTCAAGAAGGCTGCCACAGCAGTCCAGATGTGAAATACTGAAACAGCGGGGAAGAAAATTGCTTCGCTCTAAAACAAGCAAGAAATCCAGGTCAACAAAATAAAATGTTTGACTGGAAGTAGCAAAAAAAGGTCAGTCAAAATCTACTTGACTTTTTTTTTTAAAGATCCTTGTTAATAGCTACCTGTATCACTCTAGTGGTAATGGGATCTGAAAAGTTTACTTCTCCTAGAATTGAAGTGCTTAAAGCAGGGTTACACTAAGTTAAAGTAATCATGAGCTCCTTTACAGAACTGGCTAGCTTGCAGATTTCCTGGAACAGCTGTCAGTGCAACATAAACACTTTCTAAAATGGTGCTGGAGAAATTGCCCTTTTAGAGTGATTGGAAATATCCTAGTTGATGAGTAAAGTCAAGTCTGAGTTTCAGGAAGCTGCAGCCATTCAACACGACAAGAGGGAAGATTTTTCCAGCCTCTTTAAGCCCATTTATTAGCAATAATTGGTCATGCACACAAATGACCAGTTTATCTTGTGCATCTGTGATTGCCCCATCTGTGGGCATTGCTCCTAGGTAGCTGGGCAAACATGTTGATGAGGACCTTCAGCAAAGTATTCCCCTTTCCAGCGAGCAGACATGCTCACCAACCTCCCCTCCCTTGGGCTCTACCACCACCATGTCCACTGCATGATGTGCACAGAAACCATCACCTCCTACCCATGGGACCACCTTCCTCACCTGCTTTTGAATGAAGTGATTAAACTCAACCCGTAGCTCAGCAACATCCAGCCTTTCATTAAGCACTTTTAAGGTGTTAGTTACCCAAACTTCTGCCCAGAGCCACGTGGTGGACAGTTCTCCCACACACACACTGTTTAGTAGGTTGTACAAGGCTTCTGTGCTTAAGCAGACTCATTGAAGCTCAGCTGTGGGATGTGTTTCTGTGAGACTCAGATTATCAGGGATCAATTCTTATGAGACAGTTACTCAGAACTGGAAACACTGATTGCAAAGTACCCCTGGAGGTCCTCTGCTTCAGCTTCCCCATCAAAGCAGGGCTGCTGCTGGTCCTAAATCAGGTCAGATACATGCTGAGTACCGAAACTCTCTGTAGCAGAGCAACTAGGATAAGAAGCAGCAGTTGTGTGGCTCAGGGTGAAAGTGATGTTGCTGATGATCTTAAGGCTCAACTGGAATGCTGATTAAATCAGTCCAGAGATCTCAACTTGGCAGTAGAGAAGAAAGACATTCCCAAGAGACACCTTGCTCATACTGAAAGGGCTGAAAATAAGCCCATATGGGCCCAGACACAGCTGGTTTGACAGTTTCTGAGCCATTGTCCCTTTTATAATCAACCATGGCTCTTCTTTCTCTCTGCCATGTGAACGAGGAGGATGAAGTCAGAAGACGTTGACAAGCTGAGTGGCAACATCTTCTGCTCTAAAGCAAGCAAGGGAGACCTGCAGCACTGAAGGAGTTAAAGNAGCCCATATGGGCCCAGACACAACTGGTTTGACAGTTTCTGAGCCATTGTCCCTTTTATAATCAACCATGGCTCTTCTTTCTCTCTGCCATGTGAACGAGGAGGATGAAGTCAGAAGACGTTGACAAGCTGAGTGGCAACATCTTCTGCTCTAAAGCAAGCAAGGGAGACCTGCAGCACTGAAGGAGTTAAAGACTAATAGAAGGAAACAAAATGCCCTACCTTTCTTTCCAAACACAACCGAAGGAAGTTTCTCCAACTCTGTTGCTGGAGATTGATCCTGTAGTTACAGGATAAAAAAAAATATAGCTGTTTTTATCCAATAAAATGCATTTAATTTATAAAAATAGTCAAGCATCTTGATTAATTTATGCTAATTTATGTTTATTTTTCTGAATACATAAAAGAAAGTTAAGTGTTAGTTTTAAAAAACACATTTTTGCCCAAGGCTTAAGGACAGGCAAATCTGTGACAAACACTAAGCTCCTAAAGCTTGGTGTGAAAGAAATGTTCAGCAAGTTGTCCACTTTAGTCTGTTTTTCCAGGTGTACAATTTAATTTCAGTGGGCTGGGTTGCTGCCATTGAATAAATAACTCATTCAAAGTTGAAAACCCATCTGGGAGTAGGAAAGGAATTATTTTTTACACATTGACAACAAGCAAGGAAAAAATGTGTGAGACCCTGACATTTCCTCATTCCAAAAGCCTGAATGATGCAGTCGTTGGAAGAACCCATTTAGTTACCACAGAAAGATTAAGGTGGGAAGAGGCCTCTCCGGTGCTCTGTAGTCCAAGCCCCTGCTCGCAGGAGGGATAAATTTGTGGTCGGATCAGTTTGTTCTTGCACTAAACAAACCAGCCTAAAAAGACTAGAGCAGTTCATTCAAACGTTCTTTTATGTAGACACTCTGTCTCAGGTTGTGTTAATAATTCAAGAGACCATTTTTAAATACTGTTTTTGCTATCAATTAAATATTCCATTTTCTAAATGTCAAGTAAAAAATGCTTCATTCACTATTTCCTAACAAAATAAGATGTAAATTAAGTATTTGAATTAATGCATGTTATAACTCTAGAGTGCTTGTATAAATGTGAATAGATTAACATATCTACCAAGTTAAAAATGAGTGCCAATTTTAATGTGAAGTCTATATTTATCAGCATATTCGCAGAGCTCTCAGCCAATGACAGTAAACCCACCAAAATAAAGTACAAATGTGGAATGAAGATTATTTAACCTGTGATTAAACTTAGCAATTCATAGAATTTTGGTTTGAATCAGAACACCTTCTCATGCTTTTGTCTGTAGAGATGGAGATCTCCACCCTGCTCTGCATGGCCTTGTACCCTTCCCACAGGGCCACAGCTACCAGGCTGAAGGTGTTCAGCATTGGGAGGATGAAGGTGTTCAGTGTTGGGCCTTTCAAGTAGGTTTTTACTTCATGGAAGACTTAGTGCTGTACTGTCTGACTCCCTACATCAGTGGAGTAAATGTCTCCCTTCTCTGTCTGCCCTTTTAGAAGTATATTTTAGTAAATGAAGCAGTCTTCCCTTTCCTTTGATGCTCTGTAAGGAATTAATAACCTGGCTTGTCTCAGGGGCTCTGTTGGCCCCTTCCTTATTGCACCCTAACACCTACACACATAACTGCTCATGGCCTCCTCCATAAGCAAAGAAACTGGTATTTCTTTTCTAGCAACATACTTAGTCAGGAAAGGTGTAGGTTAGATATCAGGGAAAGGTTCTTCACCCAGAGGGTGGTTGGGCACTGGAACAGGCTCCCCAGGGAAGTGGTCACAGCACCAAACCTGTCAGAGTTCAAGAAGTGTTTGGACAACACTGTCAGGCACACGGTGTGATTCTTAGGGTGTCCTGCACAGCCCCAGGACTCAATGATCTTGATGAGTCCCTTCCAACTCAGCATATTCTCTGATATACAACCATATTTCAGTTAACAGCACTGTTGTGGTTGTACAAGTACTCTGATTATTTCAATCCAGCTAACATGAGAAAGTAGATTTAGGCATTTTTTACCAGAATTGTCTTTCTGAAATCACTATTGGTTTGTTGGTTTTTTTCCCCATAACGGGTCTTTTTGAAAACATTTTTCTATCATCTCTGCTTACATTTCAAATTATTTAAGACACACACGCTTTCTAGGGCTGCTGCTTGGCAAGTCACTGAGTCTGGAATTCACACTTAATCTCTGTAGCCTCCATCTTTATGAGGTTTTGAGGTGATCAGTCATTGTCTTCCTGCCTCTCCAGTTCAACTGAGAGAGCTGACATAATCTGACAAACATCAGACATCATTCCTTCTTCTTTGGTTAAGCGCTCTGTGCCTTTTTCTTGGCGGCCTAGGCCAGTGTGCACACTGAGGAACCATGCTAAGCACCTGGCTCTGCAGTCCCCCTGTCCCTGTTGGCCCTCTGCTCACTAGAGCCAAGACCCAGCTCAGAACCACACTGCTACAGCAATGTCAGCCTCTCCTGCCTATATCTAACATCTCTAGTCATGCCTCTTGCCATCCTGGGCTGAGGGACTGTGCACCATACACTGTGCACCTGCACAAAGTAGAGGGGAAACAGTGGACTGGGGGATTGGATTGGTGCCTTGGGTCTGGGATGGTGATATTTCTGGGTGTTCCCCTTGATGTTGTCATGATTCTACTGTCTGCTGAAGGAATAGTATAACCTTGTAGCAGAGGAGGGAGGGTCTGCGAGCCACAGTCCTGGATTTTTCAGGAGTTTTTCAGACTCTGCTGCTGGTGGTAGTGTTTGTGGTGGAACATGCAGCACGGAAAATGCTGAGAAACAGTTGCAGTATTTTAGAAAACAAGACTAACTCAGGAGAGTAGCTTGTCTGCTGAAGGGTGGTCCCTCACAAACCAGACAAGCTCTTATAAAGCTTAGAATCAACACAGCAATTGGATAGCAACATGGAAAATGCCACTCCAGCAAGTTGCTATCCAGCTGTTACCCTCTCTGCTGCTGGCATCAGGCACTCTGTAGGTCTGGGGGTTACAGCTGTGCTCATCAGCCCGCCGAGCTCCAGCTGGCACAGGAACACCGTCTGCAGGAAACTGCTGTGTGGTGGCTCTGAAAACAAGGGTGCAAATGTGCTTCAGTGCAAAAATTATACAACTCATAGTGTGGCATTGGGGGTACAACCTTAGAAGTGCCAGGCCAACACTCAGAAATCAGAAAAAAATGGAATTAATATCACCCCCGTGCTGTGCATTTCTTATCACTATAACTGCTTGAAGCAGCAGTAGGGAGTAGACCCCCACCCAGCTTTCAGCACTGATGCATTGTGTCCAAATTATTGTTCTTCTTGTCCTCGTCCCTCCCCTAAAGATGACTTCTTTTTTTTCAGAGGCTTAAACAACAAGTGCCCCACAGCCAGCTGTCACACACCCAGCCAAACATCACAGCAGTGTCTCCTACACTTGCAGCCTCCCAACCCTGGTGGGTGCATGCCGGACACCAGCTGGCTTCTTCTTTGGACTGTGAGTTCCCTGAAGGATTTTGACAACCTGAACCAAATCCAGGGTGTGACACAGTGCATGGGAAGTGCTAAGTAGCCAATCTGTCCTCACATCACTAACCACTGTCTTGCCAAATACGCAGTAGCTCCCTACAGGCACTGCTACTAGAGCACCCACCAAGGGTGACTTCTTCAGCAGCTCCTTTGTCTTCTGCCTTGTGTTTGAGTTCTCAATATGTGTCTGCGGACTCCGGTCCATTTGTTCTTGTTTCCTGTTTTCAAACATCATAAATCTCTTGCTGGCACACGTAGACAGAGCCTGTGTAGCCAGTACCTGACAGACATTAATAACATTGCATGGCATTGCCCAGAGAAGTTGTGGATGCCTCATCCCTGGAAGTGTTCAAGACCAGTTTGGATGGGGCTTTGAGCAACCTGGTCCGGTGGAAGGCGTCCCTGCCCACGGTGTGGGGTTCAACTAAATGATCTTTAAGTTCTTTTCTAACCCAAACAGTTCTATGGCTCTATGACATGCCACATCGATGTGCTGTCCTAAGTCCACCATTTACATCAGCCACTGAGGTCAGCATTGAACTTCTCCAGGAAGCTGCTCAGTCAGGGCAACAGAACTCAACCTGATCTCTGTAGTCACAGGGAAGTGGAGGGGATTAACAGACTTGGGGAGCTGAAGGCCCTGGAGTTGTCTAAAATCAGTTAAAAAACAGTATCTCTCAAGCTAAGCAATAGAAGACCAGGAACTGGCTAAAATTTGCCAGCCCCAGCAGTGTTGCCTGTTTTAGTATGAGTGGCAAAAGCTAGTTGGAAAAAATCTCCTGCTTACTGTCTTTCTAAAGAGCTGCAAAAACATCCAAAATTCAGTTCTGCTCTTAAGGGGTCAGGCTTCAAGCTTCTCAGAAGCACTCCCTTCCAACACGACACCTTAGAGCAAACTACAGCTTGTCTCCTGCCAGGACCTGCAGAGCTATGTGGTGCTGCCAGACACCTTTTTAACAGACTGCACGACTGGAGTGATTTGAGCTTCCACCTTGACAGCCTGGATGGCCGCAGGGCACTGGCAGGAGATGTGTCAGCCATGCAAGCACAGTCGATACATCCGCAGCACGCTCTGCAGCTGTTTCATACAGCAGAGCCGCTGGAATCTCCCAGGATTTGTGACAGAAGCGACTCCTGCAGCAGCATCCTGCTGCGGAGCTGAAAATTTTGTTAGCTCTGCCCTTGGTTCTGCAAGGGTGTCGCTCTGCAGGCTGTGGGGTGACACGGCAGGCACGCGGAGCCACTGTGCCAGCCTGTGTTCTGCTGACGGCTGCAGTTCTTGGAGCTGCTGTGCCAAGCATTTTCCTTCCAACCTGACAGCTGCTTGCCTGGGATGGTTATGGTCATGGCTTTCCCTCTCACATCAGAAAGTGCCCAGCTGTGGGAGGTGCTGTGTCAGCTCCTACCCGCGGGGGGCACATGTGGTTGCTGTGCCTGTGCCCTGCTCTTCATGTATCTCTGTGTTAAGAACTGGGCACGGGTGTGGGTCTCCCTCAAATCAGTCCTTTGGGGCTCTGGGCATCCCTACACTGGTGGTCCCAAAACTTGTTCTGCCAACAGCATTCCTGCTTTTCCTGAGAAGGCTTTACTGTGTAGAGTATAGTGCTCAGGGTACCTGTGCCAGACACAGAGGAAGACCAGCTGGTGCTCTCTTGACTCCCTGGAAGTTCAGAAAGTGGCATGGCTGCCCAGAAGACATCAAGCCATCTTCCCATTTCATCCTGAAGCAAGCTGGTGCTGGGACACGAGTGCTTTCCAATCCCCTCCAGATGGAGCAGATTTTGTCCCTTTCCCCTGCAGAAGGGCATAAAACACTTTGGGGTGCAAGGTACCCCAGAGATACCACATTTGGGATACCCTCAGACCTTGGTTAGCCTGGCCAGGCCTCAAATGCTGTTGCAGGCTGTTGCCAGCCACCACCATGTCCCCAAGCAAAGAGGGAAACTCCCAGTTTGGTTCCTGTTCCTCCTTGTCCCCATGACCCTGGTGTATCCCCCTCCCTGTGGGGTGTCCACCTGCCCTCACTCCCCCACAGGCATGAGCCTGGGCTTTGTCTGCCCTCCACAGGCCCCTGTTGTGACACCATGGGCAGGTTCTGATCATGGTGCCATGGCCGTGTTCTGGTTCCACTGTTTCCAGGGACAGAACCCGAGTGCTCAGACTTTCTGTGTCTGCTCTACGTGGTATGTGAGTGACTCCCACCCAACCACCAAGCAGCTCCAGGCTGAAGCCTGTGGCAGATATGTTGTGGCTCCTCTGGCTGCTGAGTAAGTGTCTGCCCTCATGGGGCCACCTCAGAGCCTGGGGCCGGGGCTGGAAGGAAGCATGAAGCCCCTGTGCTGCTGCTGCCAACCCCCCGTCTCTCAAAAGACCACACCACTGGGCCCACAGGCCATGACAGCCCTTGGTTCTGCTTGCCTGGGAGTGGCTGGAGGCTCTTGGAGGGATCATAGGGTGGGGTCATTTATAGAGGAGAATGTGAAGGCAGGAGGGGAGGTGGCCCAGCTGAAGACAAAGGAGAGGAGGGAGGAGATGGAGGGATGTCCCCTTAGAGGGTCACAGGCCCATAGTGTGGTGCAGGGGGGAGCTCTCAGGGGTTCACAGAGGAGCCAATGCCATTGCAGGTGCCTCTGGAGGCTCTGGGGCATTTGAAGGGGGGAAAAAAAGTTCTTTTTTATTCATTTGGACCCTTTTTCCCCTGGGGCTCCTGGTTTCCCCAGGGCCCTCCAAGCAGGCACGATGGAGGGAGACCTCAAGTCAGCACCTGAGGTCCTCGTCCCAGTACCCTGCTCTGTGCCAGCAGACAGGAGTGGGCCAGCCTGGAACTGCTCCTTCATTTCCACCCACCACTTGCCTCCATTAGGGGCTGTTAAGCACAGACTGTCTTTCTCCCATAGGTCTGCTGACCTTGCTGACGGCTGCTGTTGCTCCACCGGTGCCTCCCATTCCGGGCAGTCCGCTGTCAGACACGGAGTACCAGCAATTCTTTGCAAGGCTGCAGCCACTCTGGGAGGCAAATATGTTCTGCCTGCTGCGCCAGGCATACGGCTGCCTCAGTCCCACCATTCTGCAGCTGGACCAGGATGAGAACCACGGCCAAATCCCCAAGGGTAAGGACATCATTCCACCTCCATGGGCAGCAGAGGGTGTGGCCCCAAAATGCCGCACGATTTTGGGCAGGGTTGTTTTGGGGTCTCTAGGCCAAAGTCCAGCTTGGAGCAGACACCCCCAGAGCTAGAGCACACCAGCTTTGTGCAAGAGTGGTTTTGCAGCCTCTGTGGGCCTCCCTTCCCGTGCTGCACCATTTTCCTGGAGAAAAAAAGCTTTTCCCAATGGCCAGTCCTGACCTCCTAAGCAGGCCACAGTTTTCTGCTGCTCGCTGAAGCTCTTCATCTCTTACCAGCTCCTTCCAACTTGATCTGAGTATTAAAGCAGAAGCTTGGCTCACGGGTTCTCATAGGTCTTTAAGAAAACTTGAGATGATAAGCTGCCTTTTTAAGTGTTTAACGTTTCAGGAGCCAAGAAACGTCCCAGTTCAGAAAGCACCATAGCAACAGCACCCTTCAAACCTCTGCAGTCATATTTTCTCTGCACCCCTGCATCAGAGAATTTAAGTGGCATAATTATATCTATGCAGCTGAAGAACTTGGTACTACTTCTGTTGTATTTTTCTTCAGAGGAAAAAAAATAGGAACAATTTTCTCATAAAAAATATCTTTATATTTAGATATGAACGTCAATGAGTTGAATGATCAGCCAACTGTGCTTATTTGGACTGCAGCTTGAGGGCAACTATTTCTTGCTGGTTTCTGCAGCTGTGTCAGGGAAACGAGTGCCACCCCTCAACACCAGACCCACGGATGGGTCCTGGGCTCCTCACTCACTTGTGGGCACCTGCAATCCACTATGCCATGGTGGTGGGTGCACCCAGGGTCTGTCCCTGGTTCCTGTCCTACTGGTGCCCAGCTCTGCAGCACTGCTCCTTGCCATATCCAGCCACACTCACACTGCTCCCTCCTTTGGAGACGCAGGTGGCAAGGGTAAAAGCATCTGGAAATGCCAGGAGATGGGACAACTTTGCAGGTTGCCTTCTTTACCTTCTTTTTCTCCATCCCTCAACCTAACAGGGACTTTATTTCCCTTTGTGTTATCTTTTTTTACAGTTTTTGGGCTATTTAGGCACATTTCAGTCAGGCTGAGAGGCCAAGCTGTCGTGACAGAGCATGTGCCCTCACATGTTTAGCCTCTGCTGTCCTCATAGAGTTACAGTAGTGCTGTCTACATCCAGACATTCATGAGCATTAATTGTGCCTCACTGGGTGCTGAAGAAGGCAGTTACCTTGTGTTTTAAACAAAGGATAGAGGTCGATCTGGAGTGTTCCCTACAAGTTAGACACTTTTCTGGGCTGGGATCCTGGTAGATACCTGAAATTCTATTTTTGCAGGTGCAGGTGTATGCTCAGCACAAGAAGTGTGTGTACAGGGTAAAGGATGGTGCATGAGCAATAAACAGAAGAGTAGTGCAATTCCACTGCTGACCTCCTCCCCCTCAGCCAGCACCTGTCCTGTGCACACAGGGCTGTCTCTGCTAGCCAGGCCATGTGCTCCTAGAGCAGAGGGACCGCAAGATCACCCCTCTTCCCAATTCTCCTAGTGTTCTCTGCCCTCCTGCATGCCTTTGCTTTCCTGTGATCACTGCAGGAAGAGCTGTAGCTTTGAGGTCAGTGTGTTGGCAGTGGTGGTCAAGACCACAGCACGTGTGTGTGTACAGGTACAGGATTTGCCAGCAGCATCCTGGCCCTGTGGACTTTCCTCCATGCCCTGCAAGGCTGGAATCAATGTCAAACTATATTGCCCTGAAGACATTGTCTCCTCTAGAGCAGGTTGCCCACAGAAGCTGTGGCTACCCCAGCCCTGGAAGTGTTCAAGGCCAGGTTGGATTGGGTTTTGAGCAACCTGGTCTAGTGGAAGGTGTCCTTGCTCAAGGCAGGGGGGTTGGAACCAGATAATCTTTAAGGACCCTTCCAACCCAAACCATTCTATGATTCTCTGGTGCTCCCAGACCTGGTCCAGTCATCTTTTGAACCTATCACATCACTACTTTCCTTTTCTCTTTTTTTAAAACCCTGTAAGAACTAATAACAGAATCATCAGATCTTGCAAATAGGAAGTTTGGGTCTCTGTCATAGGGGAGGTAACTGTGAGAAAAAGGGCAGAAGAATGAAGTGAAACCCTCAGGGGGTTGGAGGGAAAGGGAATGTGGCACTGGAGATTAGGAGCTGTAACAGCCCAAGGCTGTGATCTGCACGTGGGGGCATCCACATTTTGCCTGCATCCACAAGCTGCCATCCCAGAGGTCCCAATCTCTTGGTGCACCCATGCCAAGGGTGTAGATGCCAAAACCCGTTACCTGCCCCCAACCCACATGTGTCTCTCCAGGGCCAGTCTGCACTGACTTTCCAGAGGTGCTGCAGTTTCAGAGCTTCTGCCAGTTCGCCCAGTACCGCTGCCTCAAACAGCAGTTCTACGTCAAGGTGGGGAGTGGGATTTGGGACAGGGGGGCTGGGGAGATGGAAGAGGTGAGGAGGAAGAGAAGATAGCATAGCGAGTTTCACGTTTCTCCCTCTTTCCCCCACTCAGCGAGTCCCATGTTCAACTTGGTCCCTACAAAACGTCATCCCGTCGAAGCAACCTCACACTGTGAACTCCATGACAGTGGGCAAAAGCTCCTCTGCCAGAGAAGGTATGGCTGCACCGAGCTCTGCTGGGCACCCCCGCTCAATTGCTCATCTCCTGTAGCTACTCTTCCACCCGGAGCACCTTTCTGGCTGGCCTCAGGGAGGTGCCCTCAGCCGCTCCATCCCTCTGTCTCCCCAGCTCACAAGCAGGCTTCTCCCTCGCCTGCTCACGTGGAAAGGCTTCTGAATCACTCCCACTCACCCCCGGGTCAGAAACCACTGTCGACAAAGCCCCCCCCAGCCACATCGAAGGTGACCACACCCTCACAGAAGGGCAGGACAACTGTGAGCCCACCAACTGTGCTTGTCCCAGCTGCCACTACCACCTCGCCTCTCAGGGTGGAATCCTCTGAAGACCAAAGCCTGAAGAACAGCATCTGGCAGCTGATCCATTCAGCCCTTTCCTTGGATGCATCCCTGGAAACCAAGGACTCTTCTCGGAACTTCACCAAGTCAGGTCCAGAAATCATATCAGAGCCGGAAATTCCCCCCCGAGGCAGGTGAGGGGAAGACTGCTCTTTCTGGGTACCCGTGCAGGACTGTCCTTGTTCACAGTGGCTGGCAGCCCCACAGCGTTCACGCCACTGCTTGGAGCAGGTGGTGAGTGTGGGCAGACTTTCTGGAGCAAGCTGCCCTATCCAGAGAAGGAATGTACCTGGGGAGCCCCTCAGGCACCCCCTGCTCCAGCACAGAGTGAGCAGGGAGAGGGTGATCCAGCAGTGCTTGTGCCTGAAAATGTCTTGCATCCTGAGCAAAGTGAGCTTAGTCTGGGCCTTAGCTGCAGGCAGGGCTTTGTTTCCCCACACTGTGGCCATCTGCAATATGCAATCACCTCTGCACTTGTCCTCCTCCCAGCACGTCTCCCAGGAGTACAGGTGATGTGCAGAAACAGATTCCTTGTGAACACAGGTCCTTGGGATGTGTCTCACTGTGTTCCTTGCTCTCTGTGTGCAACATGAAGCAGATATTTCTTAAAACAGCTTGACCTGAGGAACCCTTGGAGGAGTGCTCTGTTCTCTCCCAAGTAAAGTAAAAGCAACCCTGTGCTAGGAAACAGATCTGGGAGCACAAAACTATGCTCCTGGCTGTGTGGGACCACTGCTTCACCTCGAGCACGTGAAACTCTGTGCACTCTAGATCTGTGCACAGCTCTTCCTAGGGGGTTTCTGGTTCCCCATTCTGGTTTCAAGAGGAGCTATATGGCAGTTCAGCACAGGGCCCTGTGACAGCCCAGCTTGCTGCAGTCCTTTTACACCCTTCTCAGTTTCTCTGGCCTGTAGGAGCTTGTCAAGTATGTTGAGCTCTTCTCAGTTGCTCTGCCAGTATCCACTTGTCTCTGTCCTCAGGTAGCTGGGACTGGTGAGACCACACAGAAAAGACCTGCAAAAGGATCATATCCTTTCACTCAAACTTACTCTTTGATCCTTTACTACTTTGTGGCTTGGGGCTACTTGTTTTGACTGAGAGGCAAAGATTATTTTGCTTACCAAGAGCAAAAAAAAAAAAAAAATGCTCTGTAGATGTGGTTTTCAAGGAGAAGTCATTTTGGTTTCGCTCTGTTGCTGGCCAGCGGTGTTCCTGTAAGTGCACACATTTTGTGCATGATTGCACATCTGTGGTTTCTCTTAAACACAGAGCGTACTACCACTACAGTTCAGCCAGAGATTCCTCTTCTGCATGTAAAAATGAATTGCATCATGTTGTTAAAGCCATAACTGCTCTCTTGCAAGGCTTTAACATGTCATCCTCCTCCCTAATATCGTAGGAAGCTTTTACTGCCTGGAAACAGTTTTTTCTGGTGTATGTACTCTAAACTGTGTTTCATTGAGGATGTGCTCGTTTTCCATGCTTCTGAAACTGAGCCTTGCTCTGATTTAATTCTATTGGGATTATTGAGGGACTGCTGTGATTGCAGATGACACTTGCTATTCTGCTGCAGAGTTTCTCAAAGACACTAATGCTGACTGTGTGTCTGTAACCTGGCAGCCAAGCCCCATCAATCATGCTAAGCAAAGCTTAAACTCAAGTGGGGATAAAAAGGCAAGATAGACCTCGCCTGTCAGCTTTGCTGCGCACCACATCCTGCCTCCTCTCAAAGGAACTCCAAAGCATGACCTAAAAAACAGGCAAAATGCTTTGGGGCATTTCCATTCCAGCAGAGGAGCAGTGCTGGGTGGGACTGGTCCTTGCACACAGGGGCCATTCAGTGTCTGGTCTAACACAAGGTGTGCAGGGTGGTGGCGGGCACAGATCCCAGGGCTGTGTGTCTACCTAAAGGTCTAATGACCAGCAGGACATCTATCCCTTCTTGCTCACCCCTGCTTGTGGCAGCTGCTCTGGTAGCTCCCCCAGCTTTTCTAGTACTTGATGAAGTTAACTGTGACCTTTAGAGAGAGACAGGGTGATGGTAGTAATATAATAAGGATCTGCAGCACACTTTTGTGGTCTTTCTGCTAGCAG
>VYXB01007928.1:30961-70517 GCA_013397135.1 Pachyramphus minor
ATGTCAATTATGGCACTTATTTTCTATTTTTAGTCCTTATTGTGTTTTCTGTCTTATTTCCCATTTTTTCCTGTTCGTAGAGTTGCCTATATACCAGGATTCAGTCTTGCAATAAGATAAAAACAGCTCTGCAGCTCTTACATTATAAAGCCTATGCAACTCTTATTTTTTGCAGTAATTTTCAGTGGCCCTTTAAAACACCTGCATGCTCCAGCTCTGCGTGCAGAGCCCTGTGATGGGTTTCACTGGGTGCATAGAAGGACATCAACCTCCCTTCCCTGCTTTTCTGTTTGCACACAAGAATTACATTTGCCTTTTTTCTTGGAGCTTCCCACTGGTTTGTCAGCTACACCCCTTTCAGCATCACAGCTGTCCCAGATGCAGACCTTAATCTGCTGGTATTCTCACATGGATGCTCACTTATGTTCATCTGAGCCCAGCTTTCCCAGCAAGGCTGTTCCAACCCCTCTCAGAATCCCAGAATAACAGAACAGTTATGGTTAGAAGGGACCTCTGCCAAGGCAGGGTCACCTAGAGCAGGTTACACAGGAATATGTCTGAGTGGGTTTTGAATAGCTCCATGACCTCCCTGACCAGGCTGTTCCAGTGCTGTGCCACCCTCNCGAGTGGGTTTTGAATAGGTCCAGAGGGGGAGACTCCATGACCTCCCTGACCAGCCTGTTCCAGTGCTGTGCCACCCTCAGTGTAAAGTTCTTCCTCATGTTGCGGTGGAACTTCTTGTGTTTTAGTTTACAGCCATTACTCCTTGTCCTGTCACTGGGCACAACTGAAAAGAGTTTGGCAAGTCTGTCACCTCCCCCCTGGCATCCACCTTTGAGATATTTATATGCATTGATGAGATACATACACTCCTGGTGATTTACCTTCCTCCTCCTCCTCCTCGTCCTGCTTTACTGCTCCAAACAGTCCTCATGTGCTTATGTTCTTCAAACCCAGGGGCTTTCATTTTGAGGCCAAACTCTTGGTTAAAATTATCATCTCCAGAAAAAATACTCTTTTTGAATTATCATCACCCATAGCCAGCCTTGGCACGTAGGCAAAGATCTCTTTACTCTTTCTGAAGCTGTTAAGAACGGCTTTTTCCTTAATGGTTTTAGATTCCTGCAGCACCCCCACCTAAACCAGAAGTTACCAACTGCTGGAAAGTTGCTGTTTGCTCCTTATTTTCTTTTCTGCTTGCCTCAGGTACTCACTCCACCTCAGCCATCCAATATCAGGGAGGCTCAGCAGCTGAAAGTTAATGGCTCAAGTCCTTGTCATTACATTGTGAGGGAGGTGGATGCTGTTTACCAGCACTCTTCAGAGATACCACTGAAGTAGGCTGTGTCATTCCACATCTTGAGATGCTAAAGTATGATAAGCTTTTATCTGAAGTTTTCTCTTTTTGCCTTGGAGCAATTACTGATATGAGTTCACAGATTCTTCTTAATTCTGGGGCGGTTTTTCACATTCCCTTTGAATCATTGCCTCACAGTACCTGTTAGGCTTTTTCCAGGACAGTGGGTAGGACAAAAACCTGCATAAACACTGAGCTGGGGTGGAATTTGCATTAGGAAATCACTTTAGGTAGATTTATCCCTTTCCCTGAAGCATGGGTGAAACGTCTGTACATCCACAAACAGCTCAGCACGTGTCAACAAGCATAGGGGACCCACAGCAACGCTGTTGTACTCACCCAGAGGTGGTAAATCAGCTCATAAATTTGCAAACATTAGGCCAGAAAACCTCACAGCAGTCATGGCAAGCAGAGACAGAGCAGGAAAAGGATGTGGCAGGGACTGCAACAGAACCTCTTGGTAATCTCAGACTGTTGGCACAACTCCATTATCCAGAAAGGTGATCTATTTTAACCTTCAGGCCTAGCAATTGCCCTGATCATGCACCTTGGCCCTCCTGCTCAGCACTGGACATCAAGCCATGTCTGGTGAGCCCTGGTGAAAGAAATAGTATCATGTGTCTGAGCTACAGACCCTTGTCCTAAGAGAAGTTTGGGATATCTTTTTGAAGTCTCTGAACTCTGGAAAAATCACCCCATCAGCTGCTCCCAAGCTAAATACCCTTTGTGTCAGGAACATGCAGCTAATTTCTGGTTTGAACAGATCTCGCCCCAAATTCCAATCACCAAAGTCATCACTCTTCCATCTGCTGACAATGACAGCTTTCCAGCTGGTGCTCTCCTTGGTAAAAGTGCTGACTGTCCGACTGGCTGAGTGGCCACCCAGCAGTGTCTTCACTCAGATAAGTGAAGCTTTTTTAGCCTCTTGCTCTAGGTGAAAGTTTTCCAGGCCTTAGGAAATCTCATCTTCATGACCTTCCTTGAGGTTCTCCAGCTCTTTTTCATTTTTTTAATGCTAATCTGAAGGTCTCCAAGAAGTTTCAAATACTCTCAGGAAAATTTGTCCATACACTTTAGCCTGTGCATGGATTTTAAGAGTGTTTTAACATAAGCATTTGCTGCTCCTCTTACTTTTTTTCAGATCAAAGTTTGTTTATTTATCACTGGTTTTGTTTCCAGATGCAAGAGACAAATATCTGCTTGAGCATTTTTACCTCTTCTGTATCATTGAGGACGATTGAAGCCAACCATCCCTGTCTAGCAACAGTTCTCTACCATCACTACAAATTCCACCGTTCCTAATATTCTTATTGGTCTTATCCCATTGTCCTTAAATTTTCTACTTTTAGCTACCTGTGTCAGTTTGGATGAACAGTTAATTCACAGTTAACGAAGTTTTTCCCTTTCTGTCAAATACATTGTCTCAAGCAGCAGGGAGGCTTAATGAGTGCCATCCTCCAGACCCACCAAAATGGGGCTGCCCCACAGTCAACACTCAGCAGACCTCTAACAAACATCTCCTCATGGCCCTCAAATGGACAAAACTAGGCAGCAGCTGCTGCAGGAGCCCTGGGAAAGTTCTTCAAGCTGTGCCCTTCATCCAGTCTCACATGCTCCCAAATGCACATACACACACACCCCCCCACAGCCCCACACCCGTAGCCTCTGTGTTATACAGGCATGTACAGACTCTGCAGATAACGCTATTCCCCTGGGCAGTTTAGCCAAGAGTCCAAGGTTTCTTTGGGAAGGGGATTTTTTGCTGTGTTTTGGGGTTGTTTTCCCCTCTTTCAGTTTCTAATTGAAGGTGTATTGACTTCTCCTTGCCTTTCTCTGTCAGCCTTTTAGCCCTGCAGAATGATGAGGCAGTGCTGGTCCTGTGCTATGCAGTGCTGGAGGGAAACTGTCTCTCGTCAATGCTTGCCATGGCCTGGAAGGAGATGGAAAAAAGAGTCTTTGGGTTTGGAGATTCGGTAAAGACCCTGATGTCCACCTTTGACCTCCACGGTGTGCAGGGCTCCCTGTCATTTTAGGTGTCACCTGCCAAGAGAAGCTGACCTGGGTGACCAGGGAGGCAAACTCCAAGCCAGGGATACGGGAGCTCCTCAGTCTCTTTTTTTGGGAGCTTCTTAGTCTCCTTTTCCTCCCCAAACATCCACCCTAGGTGTGTGACAACCTTGGGAGGCATCACATGGACCTGTGCCCTGACTGTGCTTTCTGCTCGCTGAAGATGGAGCAGTGTCAGAATATCAGAACCGTGAGCCGTGTTCACTGCAATGCAGGTGACTTCTTCACCTACATCAACCCTCAGATCTCAGCCCAGAACCAGGATGCAGAAAAGGAGGTACCAAGTGAGCTGTATGTCCTGCTGGTCTCTGAGGAGGAGCCTGGATTGGGAGGCGGGGAAAGGAAGGAAGAAGCATGTCTCACTTTATCCCATTCCTTTGCAGACCAGATTCTCAGACACCCTGGAGGAATATGACATGGATTTTTTCAGAGGGCTGAGATCAGAGTACTGGTGCAGCCGGATGGCCACTCATGGCTGCAAGGATCCAAGTGTGATCCTCTGGCTGGAGACAGAGTATGCTGCCTTCCAAGACGGAGGTACACGGAACAAGGTGGGTGACCATCAGTGGATGTTTCCATCCCTTCTTCTCTTCTTTTTTCTCTGACCTTCATTCCCATCTCCCCAGATCTGTGACTCCAGTGGAGTTCAGCACCCCTCCTACTGCATGTTCAAGAGCCACCAGTGCCTCCAGAAGAGCACCCAAAACCAGAGGGTGAGAAGCAGCTGCACTGCCTTTTGCACAGCCTGCTCCATGGCTGGACCCTCCACAGCCAGCCCTGATCCCTGTGGAACTCATTGGTCCCCTATTTGTCCTTCCTGGAGGACAGAATTGGGTGTGTTGGGGGGGTGATAAATAGTGACCCAAACACAACTGTCATGTCATAGGTGGGTGAGATTTGCATAGATGCTGTAAGGGATGGAAACAGAGGCAGATATAATTGGAGACAAAGGAGCTGTGGGAAGCCTTCCACCTGTCAAGGTATCCCTGTAGGGGAGGATCTCTCCCATCTACTGAGTGCTTCCTAGGTGGTAACTGAAACCAAAATCACCAGAGCAGGACAGTGGACCAGCTTATATGTTAGGAAACACACAGCTCAGCTATTAACTGAACAGCTTTCCGGCTGGTTCTCCCCCCATCTCCCCTCTGGTGCTCCCATCATCCGAGCCTCTAAATGCTGTCCGCCATGGAAGTCCTCTTTCCTTGCGGAAAGGATGGGCGGTGGCACCCTTCCTATGAATTCAGGTTCTCCTTGCAGGTCACTCGCGTTGAATGCAAGAGTAACGAGACCTACCGGGTGCTGAGTGTGAAGGAGGGAGAAGAGGAGGTGCAGCAGTGGCATGAGAGGTTCCTCAGCCTTGCCAAGCAGCAGTCAGAAAATCATTAAAGTTTGAAAAGACCTTCAAGATAATCAAGTTCAACCTTGGACCAAATACCACCATGCCCACTAAACCGTGTCGTGTAGCGCCATGTCTTTTGAACTCTTCCAGGGATGGTGATTCCACCACTTCCCTGGGGAGCCTGTTCTAATGCCTGACCACCCTTTCAGTGCAGAAATTTTTCCTGATATCCAATCTGAACCTTCCTGGTACAGCCTGAGGCCATTTCCTCTTGTCCTGTCACTTGTTGCCTGGGAGAAGAGAGCAATCCCCACTTCGCTACAACCTCTTTCAGGTAGCTGTAGAGAGCAATAAGGTTTCCTCAGTGCCTCCTTTTCTCCAAGCTAAACAACCACAGCTCCCACAGCCACTCCACATCCTTCACAGGCTTCATTGCCCTTCTCAGGACATGCTCCAGCACCTCAATGTCTTTCCTCTTGTGAGGGGCTCAGAACTGGACACAGCACTCAAGGTGTGGCCTCTCCAGTGCTGAGTAAAGAGGGACAATCCCTTCCCTGGCTCTGCTGGCCATGCAATTTCTGATAAAAGCCAGGATGCCACTGGCCTCCTTGGCCACCTGGGCAGACTGCTAGCTCATGTTCAGCCACTGTTGACCAGAACCCCCGGGTCCTTATCTACTGGACAGCTTTCCAGCCATTCTTTCCCAAGCCTGTAGCACTGCACAGGGTTGTTGTGACCCAAATGCAGGACCTGGTACTTGGCCTTGTTGAACCTCTGAGAATTGGCCTCGGTCCATCAGTCCAGCCTGTCCAGTTCCCTCTGCAGAACCTTCTGACCCTCCAGCAGATCAACACTCTCACCTAACTTGGTGGAGTGAACTTATTGAGGGTGCCCTCATCCAAATCATTGATAAAGATACTAAACAGGACTGGCACCAACACTGATCCCTGGGGAACCCCACTAGTGACTGACTGCCAGCTGGATGTACTCCATTCACCACCACTCTCCAGGCTCAGCCATCTGGCTGATTTTTAACCCAGGAAAGAGTGCACCTGTCCAAACCATGGGCTGCCAGCTCCTCCAGGAGAATGCTGAGGGAAACTGTGTTAAAAGCTTTACTAAAGTTCAGGTAGACAACATCCACAGCCTTTTCCTCATCCACTGCGAGGGTCACACAGTTATAAAAGGACATCAGATTGGTCAAGCAGATCCTGCCTTTTATAAACCCATGTCTCCTGGGCCTGATCCCCTGGTTGTCCTGCACATGCCCTGTGATTGCACTCAAAGTAATCTCTTCCATAACCTTCTCCGGCATTGAGGTCAGACTGAAGGAGGGGAGCCTCACTGTGGCAGCTGCTGGAACTCCTCTTGGAAATATTTTCTCCAGCCAAAGGAAAAACTGAGCACTGGAAAAGGCGTTTCTTGCATCCTTTCCCCACAAATAGTTCCCTGTACCAGTCCTCCAAAGGATGAGTCTTATTTTGTAAAGAGCCTGATTGATTTTACAAACTTCATTTGTTCCCTTCTCTCCAATGCCACTGCTCTATTACACCCCTCAGCGACCCCTCTTGTACCCAAGATGGATCCTCATGCCATCCTACTCCACATCCTGATGTTCCTTTCTTACGCAGCCCATGTGTCCCCTGAGCACAAGGACTCCTGGCCTTGTCCCCTCCCAGGACACAAGATGGAGCAGAGCCAGGGACCCTACAGGTCCCAAACAAAGCATGTGAGGAAGAAGCTTTTGTGTGCACTTTGCTTCCCATTGCAGCTGGTTTATTTCTAAAGTTTAGGGGTTTATTTGGCTTGTGTCCTCCAACCCTCCACCTAGAAAATTAATTCAAACCACAGAAAGCCCGCTGAGGCTGCTGGGAGGGGGTGCTTTGTGGGGAGCACACAGAAGCTGGTGGCACCTCTGGGCATCTCCCCAGGCTGGCCTCTCCCTGTGACCTTACAGTCCCTTTGGCAGCCTCCTGCTGCCCTGGCACGCTCCCCCTCAGCAGCATCAGTGCATCTCCACAAGGTGCCGGCACTGCTTGCACTTGACGGAGCAGCACCAGCGGAACTTGCAGCTGCAGCACTCCACCACCTCTGCCTGGGCCATGTGGAAGCCCCTGCCACAGCACAGGAGCTTGCAGCCATCCATGGACAGGGATGTTTGGTTGCACTGGCAGCCAGAGGTGCTGAAGACCCCATGCCGGGGGTCCTGATAACAGAAGTCTGGCCAACAGGTAGACCAGGTCATGAGCCATGTAGGGCTTGAAGCGAGAGCCCTTGGGCACCAGGAGCTTGCATGAACCGACCCACTTTGGGGAAACCTCTGTTGCCCCCTCAAACTTTTCTTTGAGGATGTTGCCCACCTTACAGAAGGAAGGCATGACCTTCCAGCACGTGCACACCTCGCAGGAGCCTGACACACCACAGCACTTGCACTCCACCTTCATGTGGGTCAGGAGAGCCTGGGGAGCAGGATGCAGCTGCCAGTCAGACCTGGGATGTTTTTCCCGACACCTCCCATTCCTACAGGTTTCCCCAGCAGGTGCTGTTCCCCGCACACACTTCCCATGCAGCTGGAGGAGAAGAAAGGGGAGGGGAGGGCAAAAAAGTCTTTTTAAGTCAGGCCAATACAAAGAGAAGGAGATCCACTCTATGGGCAACAAGCTGGCTTGGGTCTGTAAGAGAAATCCCTGAGGCAGGGGAAGGGATGGGAATCTGTTCCGACCTGTAGGACTCTGGGGAGGGGAACAGATCTGCTCAGAGACAGAGGATGTTCAAGGGACCAGATCTGACTGTGACCCCTGGAGAAGATGGTGCCTTTGTTGAGGAGGGGCTGGAGGGGCAGGGAAGCCCTTCAGAGCAGAACAGAGTAACTAATTTCCTTTGCAGAAAAGGCCAAGGAAGGTTAATCACAGCTGGGCTCTGTAAGGAAAAGGAGATTGCACAGAAGCAGGTAGGAGAGGCTGGGGGCCCCCTCCACCAGTGCTGGGCTAGGCAAGGCAGCAGGATGCAGACTCCTCTGGGAGCACATGGCTGCTCCAAACTGCTTCTTGGGGTATGGGGGCTGGACAGAGCTCTGTCTAGCCAGAGAGAAACCCCTGAAGCCAAGATTGCTTCCCAGCCCCTGTTCCTGCCCTTACCTTCCTCCCAGCCTCATTGTTGTGCAGGTTCATGACTGCTTGGCTGGAGGAAACACCATGGATCTTCTCTGGGTTGTCCACAAAGGCTTGAGAGAAGGCAATCCCATAAGACAGGTTATCAGAGCAGCCTGACCACTGGAAACCTGCTGAGGGAAAGCAGGCATAAGATGAAGGAGAAGCCCTGACAGGGGTAACCAAAGGGTTGTGGAGAAGGGATGTGCCCCCTTCCCTGGAGACAGTCTCTCCCATAGATCTTTCCCTCTGCCACCCCCTTCCTGCCACAGCCCTCTCCTTCACCTTCAGGGCTGGCTTCCCGGATCTGGCAGTCGCAGCCACACTTCTCCAGCTCCCCGCGGCTGCAGGCACAAGTCACAGCAAAAGCAATACCAGCAGCAGAGATGATGTGGATGAAACCAGCCTCCCTTGTGCCTGCAGCAGGGCAAGAAATGGCACCAGTCTGCAGGGGGCAAAGGCACTAATGCCATGTGGTGGAGGAAAAGAGGTTGTGACTGCACACAGGAAGGATGCATTCAGATGGAGACTGCTTGGGAGAAATACGTGGCAGGATGTTCACCCGGTGCAGCTCTTCCTAAGGCCGGGAGCCAGTAGTGGAGGTGGCTGTATGTCAGGGCTGACAGCAGGGTGAGGGAGAAGATCCACCAATCTGCATAGCTGGTACTCAGAATGGTCCAGATGGGACCAAAATGCCAAATCTGGCCAAATGGGCAACAAGTTTAGCCAGAATGTTAATGTGTGAAACCACATGTATTTGGATCAGTTTACTTACTCTCTGTTGACAGACATGTTGGAATATGGAGGAAGGTGCTGGCCACACTGAGGATGGGTCCACTGTGACCCTTGCACCCTAGCCCAGGAAAGGCTGATGTGTCAAGGAGACCCTGCAGGCATACCAGAGGGACCACATGCCAACCCTGCCTGTGTCACCTGCCCCTCGCTGACCTTGGATGGCCACCTTGCCAAAGACCTGCAGCCCCTGAAGGGTGGAGCAGTTCCAGCGGCAAGAGTGAAACTGGTGTTGGCACTGCTGGACAGCCAGCTCCACACCTGGCTTCACTGCATCCATGGCTTCCACCTGCTGCTGACAAACATGGACTTGCTCTTCTACCAACCCCATCAGACCACCACAGCCCCTGGGGTCCTGGAGGGACACCTGCAGGCAGGTCTGCTTGGCCAGGTACCTGCAGGGCAGGGGAGAGATTCAGTTCCAGATGTGCCAGAGCCAGGGCCATATCTCTGCAGGACTAGCCCTCTGTAGCCTTATTTTAGAGCAGAAATGTTGCAGGGAAGGGGAGGTGCCTCCTCTTGTCTCTGCTGAATTGGACATTCCTCCTCCCCATCCTGGTTTGCACCTCTTCGGCTTTACCCTCCCCCTCCGTCCATGCTCCCAGAGATGCCCCTGCTGCCTTTTGGTTGCCCAAATTCCTTCTTCCACCCTTCTATCACCCCATTTTCTTTGAAGACAGCACCTGCCTAGGTGCCTTTCCAACCCAGACAGTACAAGTGCAAAGCATACTTGCAGCCAGGTCACGGCAGCGACGCGCTGCACGGGAATCAGCACTGCATACAGGAACACCATCTCCATCCTGTCCGTGGCAAAACTCCACCACCTTCAGTCATGGTGCAACAACCACCTGAATCCCCTCCTCTGGCCTCCCACAGCCTCTGCCTGATAGTTGCTTTCCCAGCAGCTCCAGCCCAGCACTGCAAGGCAGGGGCCACCCCTGACCATGGGCTGCCCTGGTGTGCCTGCCGGCATCGGAGACCCAGTAGCCCACAGAAATCTCCTGGGTTGGCCCTGAGAGGTTGTCCACACCAGTGCTGTTCTGTACCTACAGCTTGGGCAGCACAGTGGGAGAGCTGTGAACTGGGGCTTCAGGGTGGGCGTCTGTCACAGGGAGCTCATATGGATGGGGAGATATGGATCAGTGTCAGACCTTCAGCCTCTGCCATCTTGTCAGCAGGTGGTTGTCTTCCTCCACAGTCCAGTCCCTTCATCAGCAGGAAGCAGCCCAAGATCCAGTCAGCGGCAGACAAAGCCTTCCACATGAGAAGAACCTGGTAGCATCAAGCAGCTGTTGCTAGACCCATCAGCTCACCACTGCTCTGGGGAGACAAAGAGTTTCCCTGCAGAGACTGGAAGACCTACTGTCTTCCTCATCCTCAGCCACTGTTCTTGAGGACACTCCCTCATCTGCCTCCTCAGGGCTGGAGATTCTTCTTTTTGACCCTGCAGCTTACACAGCTACGGCAAAGTCACAGTCAAGCTGCTCCCTGGCTCTCTTAACTCTTTCCTTGGCAGGTATCCCTTCACCCCCTCATTTTCTTCGCCAAGGACAGTCCTTGACCTTCTCCTAGGAGGCATAATGGGCTGGCTGCCCATCTTCTCAGCAGGTAACCCATTCCTAAGATCCCCTGGGAACCCAGGAAAATGTGCTTTGTGTGACCAGGGAGCTGAAATGTCCTGGGACAAAAGTCTGCTCTTCCCCCAGACAGCCTGGGAAGTGCCAGATGTCTCCACCACCCTGGAAAGTAAAACTCCTCACACAGCCCACAGGTTTCTGCTCTTCCTGTCTGAATCATTCAGAAAGTGAAACAGGGCTGCTCTGGCCCTGATGTGGCTCTTCCATAAAGGGGTTCACCTCTTTACTGTGCTTTTCCACATTTTCCTGTACAAAGAGGTCTGAAGAGTACTGGAGTTTACCACTCATCCTTTCAAACCTGAGCAGCCCCCTCTCCTCTAGCATGTATCCCACCTCTCTCCCTGCCTTCCCAGCTTCCTGCATCCCTCCTTCTGTTGGGTCCTTGCTCCTGGTTTCTGGAGTCAGCACTCCGGGGCGGTAGGCATGTTGGGATCTGCAGCATCAGGGTGTAGCCTCCAACACACACCCCAGTAATCTGGTCTTACCTGCTGCTCACTCAGCGGTGAGGAAACGCCGGGGGTTGTGCTGCTCTTCTCCATGAGCTGAGCCTCCAAGAGACAGTGAGGGGAAGAGGTGTGAGCCCACCTGGGCAAGGGGAGACAGAGCTCACGGGCCGACGCACCAAGACCCAGTGAGGTGAGTGAACCTGGCTCGGTGAGGGGTGCTATGGGCCTCGTGGGCTCACTGGCTCATGGACTAGGCTAAGTACCACTGTGTCCTCCTCTTCTGACACGTGGAAAAGCCAAGACTACCAGGCTCAGCCAGGTGTGTCCATGGAGTGGGGGGCACGGGGTGCAAGGGCAGCAGAGGAGGGGGAAGTTCCCACAGAGGGTGTCAGAGACTCCTTCGGCAAAGGACACCTCCCCCCCCAGTATATCTGCAAGCCTTTAGCCATGGCAGCGCCTTGATGGGAATTAAAGAGACACAGAAAGCTGTGAGAACAAAGATCCCAGCAACTAGGCAGTGAGAATGGGAGTCTGGTTAAAAAAGAGAGGCACTGAAAAGAGGCAGGGTGAGATCAGTGGTTCGGGTGCTATTGTACCCTCCGAGGATTTATGAGCAACAGGAACATATATCCCTTGGAGTGTCACTCCCTGAATGAGGAGTCAGCAACAGCAAGCAGGGAGTGAGAAAATCAAACACCAGCAGGTGGAGGAGCCGGGGCAAGGGCTGCAGAGAAAGAGGGATCCTTCCAGCACAAGCACCTTCTTCTTGGAGCAGCTGTTTCTGGGGAAGGATAACAGTAAGATTAGGAGTATCGCTGCTTGTTTCTTCTTCCAGGTGTGCTGAGACTGGCAAAGCAGAAATAGGACTTGAAGTAACATTTTGCCAAATGGTCTCTGCAGAAGGTCAGCTCCCTTCCCAGCTACACATGGCAGTGGCAGGTCACAGATATCCTGGTAAATCAGCCCTTTTATTTTCTGTACCTTTTACCTTCCGTAGCCTCAAACAACAGGGACTGACATTTGTGGCAAACATGCCTTTGTTTGCCACCGGCGCTGACACCTCTTCAGAGCTCAGTTCTTTCTGGGACCTTGCCACATGCCAGCGGTGCACAGCTGGGCCCCCAGACAGGACTTCAACCCCAAAGCACCCAAGCCCATGAGAGTGACAGGATTCCAAGTCTTTGTGGTGGCTAGCAATTAATCATCTTTGCTCTCACTTCCTGTATTTCACTTCTACCTCATGTTTTGCAATATTTTGGGGAAGGGGATATTTTAATTTTCCCTTGTCAGTCCTGAGGGTGGCTGAGTTAGCAAGATAAGCAAGAATTTGGCACTATGACCCAGGGCAGGTCTCCTCAGTTGCAATGACACCTGGGTGCTGCTTCTTTCCTGACTACATTTGCTGTTATAGGATGTGGTTTAGCTTATCAGCTATGGATAGCAAAGTTCATGCTTTGTGGCCAGGCAGAAGTGCATCAGGAAGTGAAAAAGGAGAAGAGGTAGACTGCAGCATGATGTAGACTCAGCCACAGCGTTGTAGGGGCTAGCTCTGATTTGGATGAATAAAAAGCCGGAGAGCCGCCTGGTTCTATTTTGATCCGAGCTGCTTGCAGGTTTGGTGTCTGGATTGAGACCTCAGCAGTGGGAGTGACAACCAGTCAGTGAGCTCATGTGCACCCTTGGCTCTTCAGCAGCAGAGAGGTAAGCCAGATGGAAACATCTGGGGAGCTGGGTGGTCTGGGCACCTTGGGTACTGGTCCCCATGAGCTGCTGTGCATATGCTGCCAGACCTGACCATGGGGCAGGGGGGAACATCTGCCCCTCTTCAGTTGCCCAGTGGACCTAGAGGCAAATCTCAGTTCAAATGGAGGCTTTCTTTGGGATCCTCTGATGCCAAAAGCACAGGCAGACTGAAGAGCTTACTTACCAAGGTGCCCACAATGGAAGCCCACACGGCCCTGGGGAGATGAAAGGGGGGTGACAACTCTAAGGAGTAGCCAATAGTGTAACCAGACCTCAGGAGTTAGATTCAAAGGTCTCAGTTTTAATATAATGTATCTCTCATTAAAAACAAGTCATCCTAAGTCTTGAATGTCTTTGAGGTTCTAATAATCACAATAACCTTGGGTAGAAAAAGGCAAAAAGTGGGGATTAGATGTCACTGACAACAGGTAAAAAGCATCCACGTTTATGAAAAAAATAATATACCTTCAACTTCTAAAGCAAAGCTGAGGGGTTTTTTTTTAGGCTTGGCAAGCTCTTTGTTATTTCCTCTTTAAGACTTACTAAGTGAGCTCACACAGTTTGCATTTCCAGCTCTGCACCCCAATGCTACATTTGCTGTCTGCATCCCCACAGCAGCCACAAGGTTCCCTATGGGTTCAATGAAAAGTCACTGTCAGAAACAATGACCCTGCAGCATGTTCAGCAATATTTTTCTAGCTTTTTTTTTCCCCACCTCATTTCTCAGCCCCATACTCAGGTTCTTCATAGTTTTTGTGGTGCTAGGAAGCAGTGACTCCTAGTGAGACAGTGTCAGGAGAGAGGATTCCCAGGACCAGGAAACAAGACACCAGGCATACATCCTACCTTGGGACATGCTTGCCTGTTCTGGCCCGTGTATGCAAGCGCATCTAGAGCTTCTCACCCAGCAAAAGAAAAATCCTGACCCCTTTGGGTTTTCCAAATCGTGGTCTCGGCAGATGTTGATATTCAGGGACTCATGCTGAAGAGGCAAAAGGATACTTTGTCCACCTCCTGGGACCCATAAGGTCAGTCACCAAACAGAAAGTTCCTTCAGGATTTAAAGGCAACACCTTGTTGTGAGGAGGAGGATTATTCAGCTGTGATATCATTGCCTTCTTACACAGCTGATGCTTGACAGCAGCTTTTGTGCAGGGTAATGAGTACTTGAGGTTATTTTAGAGGCAGCCACAAGCAACATGCCCTTTGCCTCTCAGACTTTAACCAAAGATATTCCAACCAACTTCAGCTATTCTGTTCTCCTGCTGCCAGCCTGCTTGAGCAACACATACCTTTCTTCTTCAGTGAGGAACAGTCAAAACAGAATCACCAGAGCTCTTCGGAGAAACACTCTGGTCCCACAGTTTCATTGTTCCAATGACTCTGCCTGCATACATTTCATTTTGGGTGTCTGAGATCCTGATCATAGGATCTGTTATGGCAAGTTTAAAACTATCAGCTTAGTTTAAATAACGTCACCATAGCATGACCTTTCTTCTGTGTTTTCATCTACCCACAAAAAAAAATCCCCTCAAAACCCTCAATCTATTTTCTGCTCTCTGTGGTCTTTGCTGCCAATTTTGAACTCTACTCTTCAGTGCCTTAAAGGCTGAAGGGCTAGAGTATGTAAGGAAGCACCATTTAGAAAAGAAAGAAAAGGTGATGGTGGGCCAAAAAAATGGACAGGTTTCTTTCACTGGTGTTCATGACACGAAAGCCTGGGAGATTTCTACAGCAGAAACTCTCTTTACAGGAAAATTCATCAAAGGACTGTCTCTGATCAAAACAGCAGTAGGAACAGCTATGGAGAAAGATGTACTAAGCAGTATCTAAAACCACATGGCTCCTACCCCAGAGGTCTGAAAACAACTGGAGAGTGGAAGACCTGACTAACTGTGGTGTAGAAACATTTGCTTAAAACTGTTTTTAAAGGCTCACTAGCAGACTCAATTTGAGAAAAGGCTCTTGGGGGTTTCTGACCAGGGAGCTTGATGTTTTTGCTGAACAAATTAGTAGAAGATATAATAAAGGGGAGAAAAATCAATTGGCATGCAGTCACATTTAATTACTGGGGAAGAATCATCATGGCTTTTCTAAAGGGATACTGTGTACCACAGTCCTTCCTTAAAAGAGTCAAGAAGCATGTGAACAGTGGCCCATGTGGATTTCCAAAAGGCTTTCGAAAGGGTTCTTACCAATGGCACTTAAAGCAATTTAAAGAAAATGTTCCTACCTAGATAAATGGTGCCTAAAAAATGGGAAGGAGACTGAAAGTAGATGGTTGATTTTCCCAGTGGAGTTATAAGACACCAGTGCTGGGGTTTGGACTGTTCGACTTATTCATGAGAGATGAATAATAAAATAACAAATCTGTTGGAGACATAAAATTATTCAAGTCAGAAAAGATGAGGATTGACTGAAAAGAACTGCAGAGATTAACAGAAGCATGAGAAGATTGGACTTAAAATAAGAGCTGAAATTTCAGCTAGCTAAGTGATGGGAAGAACCAAACTGGACTGACCATTACCCCTTGCAAATGAGATTTGAGCCTACGCAGTTCAGCACATCCACACCATTAGTGTTGTGTACGTTTTCAGTAACCCACCACAGGGCTCACAAAAGCAGAAGTGCAAAGATGCTGAGAAGGGCACCAAGGATGCTCAAAAGTGCAGAACTGTTCCTCTGTGAGGAACAACTATGAAGACAAGGACCCTTTAGCATCAAAAAAAAAAAGTTTTCTGAGTAGGAATATGGTAGATGTTTATAATATTACCAGTGATAAAGTCAATGTGCCTAGAGATGTTGTTTCCCTTGTTTCTTCCAGCACTAAAAGTAGGAACTGAATCTATCAGGCAGTGAATCAAAAATGTGTACATGGAAGTGGTTCTACTCCTGACATGAAATTAAGCTGCATAACATCTTGGCACTCCTGGCACTGGATGCTGTAGATGGTAAATTTTACATCAAATCAAAAAGCATCAGAAAAAAATGGTGAAATAAAAGTTCCCTGAGGACTACTGAATTCAACTGGGTCCCCTCTGTCTCAGGAAATCAGGAAGAGGATTGAAGGCAGTACAGCTACACAATTTCATTGTTCTTAACATTATCCCTTCACCATCCACATTTGAGATGGAATACTGGTTGTAGATAGCCCACCAGTCTCGCACACATGGACTGTGCTTACATATTATACTCTCTAAAGTGTTTATTGAATACCTCTCAAAAGCTTGAAAAAAAGGTCATCTGTGGAGATAAGTCCCTTTCATCTGACATCTGTCTGGTCTGGGTACATATGTTAAAGCAGGTCGTGGTCTCTCACTGAGTCTCAGTCTCACTAACTTTGTCTCAGTCAAGACAAAGGTCTCACAGTCTGTTCAGTCTGCATTTTTTGCAGAATTTTGGCTCTAGCAAAAACTAACATACTCTCCTTGAGATTTTTTGAAGCATTTAATCATTTCACTTGAAACCAACAACTTCATACAAAGTTTTCATCCACCAAGAAGGGTAAAATCCACTCAGACATAGCTTGACAAACCAGTAGAAGCTTGTCTAAGAAACCTGTCTTGGTGGTGGATCTGCCCAATAACACTAAAGGATGGGCAAGTTGGCAGCTCTCACATATTAGACTTCCATTTTTATTTAACATATTGTTGCCAGAAAAATATTTGTGAGGTCAGCACATGCTTCTGCTCAGTAGATCCTCCCTCTAGATCTGTGCATTACCCTGCAATCCCATCCAGATCTGACATGCTTGTCGTACCTGTCAAGTTGTTGAGTAGCTTCCTCTTACAGTAATATCAAACTCACATAAACATTTTCTCTAGACAGAAAATTCTACTTTCCTTTTGAACTAAATCACAATCGACATGGACTCTGTGACGGAGCCCCTACTTAACGCCTGGAAACAGCTGTGGGGAACTGTGTCACACTTACCAACCCCTACTCCAGAGTAGGTTACCTCCACGGGGTGCAGTCCTTCAGGAACAGACTGCTCCAGCATGGGTTCGTCATGGTCTTCTCCAGGGGCAACAGGGAAGTCCCTGCTCTGGCACCTGGAGCACCTTCTCCCCCTCCTTCTTCAGTGACCTTGTGTCTGCAGAGCTGTTTCAATCACATTTTCACTTCTCTCCTTTGGTGCAGTTGCAATTACGCAATAACTTCTTCCCTTTCTTAACTACATTATCCCAGAAGTGCAACCACTGTTGTTGATGTGCTTGGCCTTGGCTAGCAACAAGTCCATCTTGGAGCTGGCTGGCACTGGCTCTATTGGACACAGGGAAAACTTCTGGCATGTTCTCTCAGAACCAGCCCCACAGCCCCTGCCACTACTAAAACCTTCCCAAGCGTGAGCCTGATACCCTCTGGAGCCTTCTCTAGTCACAGCTATATTTATCCACATGAATCTCACGGCCCTTCCTTTTTTATTGTGTGCTCCCTTACCTGTCTGTGTTGGTTGTGTTTGTGGAACATGAGTTGCTTCATGTTTCATGGTGTTATAAGCAGCAGAATGAACTGAAGACTTGCAGTGCATATAAGCACCACTGGTCCCATGCAAGTAAGAACACCAAAGGAATTGTATGAATGTAAGCAACATGAAAAACTTGAAGCCATTGGGACTAAGGTTTGCATGTGCTGTTTCACATAGGAAAAGGAACTAGGGTGGAGTCAGATCTAACTGTAGTATAATTTTTTTTATCTGAAGTGGATGTACAAAGTCCTGTTTCTCCGACATAAAACAGTACCGTGCAGTTTTTGTTTTAAGTTCCTTCCAGTCGGCATTTTTCCTTCAAAATGTTGCCCTCTTCCTTTTCTTTCTCTTTTGCTGGAGCCACCTCAACTACTTTCCCCATGTGCTCATACTGTCCCTTTGTTGTATGCATGTGCTCTCAGTAGTGATCAAAGGAATGTGCATTTTTTGGGGCTGAGTGATAAATGATTCCATACAACCACTTTCTCCATGCTCTGTCTTCTTCTGCCATGCAATTACTCGCTTTTCTACTGTCCATTTTTTTAGTCTTTTGGTTTCTTTGTGAGATCTTGCTGCAGAACCCATGAAGGTGGTATTTTAACATTTCAAGAGATTTCCTGCTCTAACTTAAACACTTCTGTCTTGGTCTTCCATTCTGACCAGGAATTGTGCTGACGACTGGCAATGATCCTCCATCTCATCAGCACCCCCATAACCACTTGAAAGAATTGCTGAACGAGAAGCAGAAGCTGACGTGATTATACAGTACCATCCCTGCCAGATGACCGCAGACCAACAATCCAGCACAGCATCAGCCAAGAGAGAGATGTGCCCATCTACCTCCCATCTGCAGATGAGAGGAATGACCTGTCTGTAACTTCTTAGAGGGGAATGACTTCCCTCATTGCTTTTCTTTGTGCCTCCTTAGCTCATCAGCAGGCTCAGCCATCTCAGTGAGACCATCTCCTGATCCCCACTGGGCATGTCAGATTCCAATACTTCTCAGACGTGCAAGAATTATACCTTCAACCACCACCTCCTCCTGCCTGGCTACATCCTGATATTCATTACAGGCTTGATACTGAACCTGGTAGCCCTATGGATATTTGTCCGATACCTGCGCCTGAAGTCTGTAGTCATGATCTACATGTTCAACCTGGCCATAAGCGACCTCACCTTCACACTCCCTCTGCCACTGCGACTCTACTACTATTCCAACCACCACTGGCCCTTTGGCAGCACCCTGTGCCAGGTCTCTGGCTCTGTCTTCCAGATCAACATGTACGGTAGCTGCCTCTTCCTCATGTGCATCAACCTGGATCGCTATGTAGCCATTGTTCACCCACTTCGCTGGCGGCACCTGCGGCGCCCCAAGGTGGCCAAGCTCCTTTGCCTGATGGTCTGGCTTGTGATCTTCCTGGGCTCCATCCCCACAGCCATAGTCCACAAGCAAAACCATTGTAAGGTACATAACCAGAACCAGACCATTTATCTCTGCTTTGAAAGCTTTAGCGACAACATATGGCAGAATAATCTCTTCCCTCTAGTAATCCTGGCTGAAATCTTGGGGTTTCTCCTGCCTCTCAGCTGTGTGACATACTGCTCCATTCGGATCTTTCAGGAGCTGTGCCAGTCCAGCCAGCCAAAGACTCTGCGACAGCGGAAGACTGTCCGTCTCCTCCTGGTCAATCTAGTCATCTTCATCATCTGCTTTGTGCCTTACAACACTACCCTGGCAGTTTATGGGATGATAAAGGCCCGGGTGATTGAGGTTGAGAAAGAAACTCAGGGCTCTGTGCGCCAAGTGTTAATTATAACAATGATGATGGCCAGCATGAACTGCACGCTGGACCCCTTGATCTACTACTTTAGTACTGAGGGTTTCCGTAACACCTTCAAGAAATTGAGGCGGGGACAAGCCTGGGACTCAGAGATGGGGACACTTAAGCATCAGATTGTGGAGAATAAGTCAATCCGAGACCACGCTGTCTCAAAAGTAAAACTGTTCCAATCTGAAAACTTTGTCCATCCCAATGAATCTTCACCGTCACTTCGTACAGCAATATTTTTGAATGGCCTGATTGAGGACTCAGAAGTTTAACCCCAGAAAATCCATTGCAGAGTCAGCCATGCAATAACTACAGCAACCTGTGGGAAACTGCTCAGGGTAACCTAGCAAACTGTTTGAGGGAGCAGAGCAGACTGTAAGTGGGTGAACGTGATGATGCAAAGCTAAAGGATGAAAGGTTGTTTTGAATAAACGGAGATGTCTTGGTGACAAGGTCACAACTGATTCTTTTGGTACAGGAAACGGTAGTGTGGAACAAGGATTTGAAACAAACCTGTTGTGTCTGGGTCTAGCCACTGTAAATTCCTATAGCAAGTCCATCCTGTCTGAGTACCATCTCCTGCACTGTAGCTTGAAGCAGTTCTGGGGATCATCAGAACACAGATATGGTACTCACTGCTGACAAAGCATATTTAGTACCAATGGCTGAGGGAAACTTTTGACTAGATGTTTCAATTTGAGTCAAAGATCCAGCTCAGGGCACCTAAATAAGTATCCAATTTTTGCAAAGAATTGAAGCATTTAGCAACCCTTGTTGGGGTCAAGGAGAACAGCTGATTTTCAGTACTCTTGTAGAAAATATGTTCCTAATTGTATAGAAAGTCACAGACCTTAGCAAAACAATCTTCAGGAAATATGTCAAATGTGCTTGTGCAGCTGTACATACATGCAGCATAAGGGCTATACATTTACCTAAAGCAATATGGTCATCATGTCTGAAGCTCACGTTGATGAGTTCTTTGCACTCTCATGTTGTTGGACCCCTATATAGGATGATTGATTTCAGGTCTGAGTAATTTTCACTGTTGAAAAGAAATGATGTCACAGAAAGAGGGGTAGTGAAATATAGTTGCTTGCACTGTTTGTACATGCTTTTTCAGCCTGCACTGTATGTGAAAGCTCTATAAATCTCCCCAGAAGTGAGAGATCCAGCTGCACACAGGCAATGCCAGAGGCCCCAGTTATTCACTCCTGCTAGTGACCAAGGGTTGCCTTTCCAATTGCACTGCAGAACAGCCCCTCTGTGGCTTCCAGCAGGTTTCAGACTATCCCAGAGTGGATCCATTATAGTAGTTGGTTTGGGATTTTTTTTAAAGTTAAGGAAAAGGTCAGGAAAAGTGACAAAAAATGTAGTTCAAAGCCCTGGTTTTTAGACATCTAAACAAGCAATGAATCTGTTTTCAAGTCCCTACCTCATGACTGCTGTGGGAATAAACGTATTGTGAGACATCATGGGTTTGTGTTAGGAGACACAGGGGTTTAAATCCATTTTTTCAGTCTCCCTTGAAGACCCTCAGATGGAGGTCTTCAAGAAGACCTGTAGAAGATGATGAGCCTCTCCACAGAGACACCCTTGTGTTACAGCCTGCCTTGGGATACATATGTCCTTGGTAGGCCAGCTCTGTCCCCTTGCTCAGCCCATGTATCACCAGCAGACCAACACTAAAATCTATCTGTGGATGAAGGACATTTAATGGTGCCTGAGAGATGCAGAAAGAGAGATGGAGGAGGCTTTGCAGGGCAGTAGGTATTTCTATTTTGAAAATTCAGGACTGCCACATGAATGTGAATCATTTGTGACATTGTGCAGCTGCAAAGGAAACAGAGCTGTGTGCATGTTTTCTGCTAGGGTCTGGCCTTACCCTTTTGTCCTGGGATTTAGAGGGCAATGGAGTGATATTAGATCTGATGCACTCCTGTCCATTTCCACATCTTCCTCCACCTTCCTCCTTCCTAGACCCTTTTCCTTGTCCCTGTCCCTCTGGGCCTTCCTCCTTTCCCCAGATCTAATGCTCCATGCACCTAAGCACCAACACAATGCCTTCACACTATGTTTTCTTCCCTGCCCAGAGAAGTTGATTTCTTTTTAACTTGGCTAGAGTGGTGTCATAAATTCACAGAAAGATTTGGTGGGAAGGGACATCTCGAGATTTCTACCTCAACTCCCTGCTCACAGCTGGTTGTTGGGGGCAGTGAGGGCTGGCTGCTCCCTAAAGGAACACAACAGCTGAGAGCCAGGCAGAGGAAGAAGCTTACCCAGCAAGGGGAAAGAACCTGAGCAAGGCGAGCAAGGCAGGTATGGGAAGATAGCTGGGTACAACTGAGAATCCAGATCATCAGACAAGCCTGTGGTGATGAGGCAGGTCCAAGGTCAAACTAAGAAGTCATGTCAGCATCAGGTTCAGCGGCTGTAACCAGAGTGAGACACAGTCCAGAGATTGCCAGACAAGTCTGTTGTGACATGGCAGGTCTTCAGTCAAACCAGGAAGCCTATCCATGGGTCTAGATCAACACAGGGCATGGTCAGGCACAGGCAAGACTGCTCAGACAGGAGTCAAGGGCAAGAGCACCAGATTAAAAACAGCTCCTGGGGCAGGGGGTCAGCCCTGGCTGAGGCTCCAGAAGAGTTTTCTATAAATTCTCCCTCCATTAGAGGGAAGAGGCAGCCCTCTACTACTACAGCTACACTGTCTCTGACTAGTCCCCAGGCTCATACAGCCAAAGCCCCAGGACCAGAGAGGACGCACTTGCGACCTCAAGCTAGTTCAGGTTGCTCCAGAGTCTTGTCCAGGTGTCTTCTGAGCACCTCCAAGGATGGCATTTCCTCAGTTTCCTGAGACACCCATGCCAGTGCTGAAACATGCCCTGGGGAGAGGCTTTTCCTAATGCTCACCAGGATTATTGCAAGTCACGGCTGTTGCCTCTTGTGTTTTCTCAGGGCCACTATGAGCAGACTCTGTGCCTGTCTTCTCTTGGCAAGCTTGCCAAGTATGAATGAAATATCAGGAGGTAGATGCCACTCCACTGGAAGAGGCTGCTCCACTGCTGAAGTTACAGTACCCTCCCCAATACACAACACACAACTTCTCAAAAAGCACATCAGAAAATATATTCTTTACTTATAGTCTCATTCCTGAAAATAGTGGAACTATTTTTGCGTGGAACATTTCTTAAATATTCCACCTCCATCAGAGGAAATTTTAGCTCAAATATTTTGACAAAATAATAAATAAAGGAAAAGCTGATCTCTTAATGAATCTCATCAACCAGTCTAACAATAAAGAGGGCTGCTGGTCATGCTACATGCAGCAGAAAAAGTTCCCGACTTCAGGTTTCTGAAGGCTTTTCTTAATTGTTCTATATAGACAATGGTGTACCCAGTGTGGGCTGTTGTGTTTTGTCCTTTGGGTATTCAATCTTTTTCACCTTGCATTAGTTTTGTTTTATTTTTGAGGATTCTAGACAAATTTAATCACTTTGGATTCTGGAGGGGATTTGGGATATTTTTCATGTCTGATAGAGTGAATTGGTGTTAGCTAGGTCTTCTGCTTCTGTGTTTTTGCCTTTGTAAGCTTGATTTTTTTTCTTTTATTCCATCACGTGGTGATAAAGAAGAGCACGTGTACGTGCTGTCTTTCAGTGAAATGAGTCACTCACCCTATCTAGCTTCATATGTTCTGTTTAATAAGTATGTATAAAAAAAAAAAAGCCAAACAAATCTGTAAATTCCTAGGACATGATGGTGTTCAACAATACCAAACAGAACCACTTTAAAACTTGTGCTTAGAACAACAGGAACTACATGAAGCAGTGGTACTCAAGAAAAGAAAGTTAAATGGTAATATAAGCTTAGCAAAGCCTTTTCAACCTGTCTAAGTGACCATCTGAATCTTACTGTGATAATTCTTGAATTAGTATTCTTGCCAAGTATGTCAGGGGTAAAAGATGACATTCGCTGCCTCCCTGCACTTGTGTCATTTGCAGATGTCAACATTAAACAAATGACTTTTTATCAAGTAAGACTAAACAAGTGAAAGGTCAGAGAGATGGTAAAGGCACACAAAACCCTTATTCTATATGGATCAGACAGGGTATATGCAAAAATGCACACATATATTAGGATTTCAAGTCTTTTCATTTCCAGAACAGACATGTCAGATGCTTCTGGAAATGGTTCCCTACTTGGATGATATATAAATGTACTGTTATGACTATTGATCATAATCTTAAATTTATTTTTTATACTTTCTAGAAACCTCTGATGTTCTGAGTTCTGTAAGTCAGCTTGAAAAGATGCTTAAGAAGCCCAAGAACAAGACAGACTTTATCTTCAAGTTGATTTTATTAGTGTTTGTATTCCTTCCACCACATACTGGCTGTGTTCTTTCCAGTGCTTGATATATTTCTCCAACAAAACATGTATTTTGTATTACAAAACGCCCTGAGCAACTTAAGCTGCGCCCGCTCTGAGTTTGGGAGGTTATTCCCTGCCTTCCATCCCCCCCAAGTCACTGGGAGTTGAAATGGATGTCCTCCAGAGGTCCTTCCAACCTAAATAATTGTATGGTTCTCTGACCTTGTGTTTTAGGTGCTAATCTGATATTCCAATCATTCTTTCAGCTTCTTCATTATCTTTCCCCCCTGGAGTTGTCCTCACTCGGATTACACTTTACGTACCCTGCCTGCCTTCCAGCTGCAGAGTCCTTGATCCTGTGGCTGAGTGCAGTAAAAGCTTCACATTTCATGTGTTGCTTTTGAAGCCTTTCTCGCAAATTCATGTATTCTGCAATGCTCACAGCATCTCGGCAGAGGCCAGGCTGCTACTGTGCTCATATACTGCTGTACATCCTGCTGATCAAAACTGTCTCATGGCTTCCTTTCAGTTTCCCACATTCCTGTGTCATACGCTGTCTCGGCTCTTACACTGGGAGATATCTTTGGGCGTGGATCATTTTTTTGTTTGGCTTGCATAGCACCTTGTGCAGCAAGACAGTGATCACTACGGGCTCCCAAACAAAACAAGAAGAAATAGCATAATGTCATTGAAAAACCTGATATGCTGATTTTGTTTGTGGCTATTAAACAGTTTGGATGTGCTAAAGCCAGACATAGCGACCACTCTTTTACCTCTTTGGCTCAGACAGTGACAAGGCTTCCATGCTAGCCGTAGAACCTCCCTGCCCTTCAAACACTGCCGCCCGAAGCGCATTCTCTACTTCAGACCCTAAAATACGAGGGAACAAGGAAGTACTTTTCACCCAGGAGGGCAAGTGTTGGAGGGAGGAGATCAAACTCTTCACCTCCAAGTGATGATGAAAGAGCGTTTCTGACTCTGCGAAGCACGTAAAAAAAAAAAAAAAAAAAGGGCGGGGGGCGGTGCTGAGCCGGGCAGAGGAGGCTCCGCTCCCGCCCCGCTGCTGCTCCCGCTCCCCGCGCTCTCCGCGGCCAACAGCGGCCCCCGGCGGTGCCTCAGGGTCGGACCGCCGGGACCCTGTCGGGGGGCTCCGGGAACACGGCCCTCGGCGCCTCCGGGAAGGACCGGGGGCTCCGCTCCCTGCAGCACCGGCCCTCTCCGAGATGCACCGGGGCAAAGCAGATCCTTTCAGCCTTTGGGGAGAAAAAACAAAACAAAACAAAACAACAACAACAAAAAAGGCAATTTGGAAAGAAGAAAAGGGAATGGTAATAAAGACAAGGAGCTGTAAAGTAAAGGTGTGAGTGCTTCTTCCTTGGGAGTGGGGGGAGAGAGGGAGTTAACTCTGTAGCCAGGATAGCAACACCCCATTACGAGGTGAAGAACGGAGAAGCAACGACAATAAATGCATTTGGAATTAATCTTGCCCACCACATGGGTCAGTGTCTTACCTGGTAAATGCTGAACTCACACATTCGGGGCAGCGCTGTGATAAATGAAAACACACTCTGCTGCACTTTGAGTTCAGAAATGCCAGACTTATTTTTCTCCTTGTGGGCTCCTTGTGCATAGGTGCCACGGTTGTCCTTGGTTACGCAATGACAGATTGTTTTCCTCACGAAGTCCCTTCTTTGTTCCCCGTGTAGGAAGAACAGAGAGAGAAAAAAAGTAGCTATTTGCTATTTTTCGTCCCTTTTTTTTCCCTACATGCCATATACAAATCCATCAGCTATCTGCTGCACATATCTCAGTTCCATTCTGCAAACAGCATTTATCATCCCTGCATCCAATGGCTTAATAAATTTGAATTAACTTCTTCCTCAGGAGGCCCATTAGCCGATACAGTGTTATTGCTATTTTATAGGTAGGAAACTTAGTAGCTCAGATGTATGTTCTGAACTACTTCGGATGTCACTTTTCGGAGTGCTACATAACACATATCTGTTGTGTGGCTCCTGCTGATCTCAGTCACAAATACAAGACCTAAGCAATTCGGTGAACCAAACACCAAAGATTCGTGACAAGAGCCTCTATAGGAAGGAGCAAAGGAGTGGCTTTTGAGGACACTTTGGTGCATCTCCTGGTGCCCAGTATCACCCAGGACAGAGGCAAGGGTTGCAAAGGTGGTGGCAAGGGGTTCACAAACATTGTGTTGTGATCAGATTAATTTTTTTAGATGTTTCTATATCAGCATGTGACATCCAGATAATGAGCAAGGGGAATTAGACATTCTCATTGATGAGCATGCATTTGATACAATTAGCATTACAAAAAACCCGGTGGGACAATTTGCATAATTTCGGCATGCTTGAGTCCCCAGTTACAGCCTATTCAGAGGGGACAGGGAGGTTAAAAAAAAAAAAAGAACTGTTGGAGAAACCTTGTCCTGTGTCTGAGGGACAGCAGACCCTGCAGTACAGCTGCTGAAAGCATCACAGTGTGCACTGCAGGATGCAGAGACAGGGGGTCGCAGGGGGGGGACACACACTGTGGGAGACCTGCACCTGGGTGCTATGAGAGACCTTGCAACTGGGAGATGTGTCGGAGACATCCTGCGGTAAGGATGCCTCATTAGCACTTGTCAAAATTATTGGTGACAATTTTTAGGCAGGGAAAGGACCAGCACTGTCACAGACCAGCTTGGTTTGAGGGCATTTTGCAAAGGGTAGCCAGGGAATTGGAGGTTGTCTTCTTGACCTAGTTGCCTTGTTTGCACATCTGGAGTGTAACATGAATCACCAACAAGCACACTTGGTGCTTTTGGTCCAAAAGGACCTGCCTCCAGAGGAGGGAAGTGATGTAGGGAATTAGTCAGGAAGAAACACAAGTGATAAAAAATTACCAGTGGATCTGGTGGTTGATGGCATGAAGTTTATTACCTAGGCAAACAGCCCGTGGCTGTAATCAGCAGGAAAATGACATCTTAGTCAGAAGTAACATGAATGAGAAATCTAGAAAGTAAAAGAGTAAGACAGACAAAAAAGTGACATAGGTCATTCTGTCATTCTGCACTTTTTACTTTCTAGTGGCGAGGGAGAGGTATGGCCATGGGTGAGACAATGTGACTTACTGGACAAGGAAGAATTAAATATAGGAGAAGCAATAGGAAAACTGTCTGGCTACTTAATTTAGAAATGGTATTTATTGACTTTAGCTGTTTCAGAGTAACTGCCAGCAGCAATGTATCGTACGTCTGGTAAGTGGATCATTGCCACAGGCAGGGTGACATCAATGTTTCAAAGGGAAATGGTCAGGCTCATCACTTGAGCTATTTTTGAAACTTTTGAGGGCCTTCTCATAGATACAATTCCCTGTATTGCTTTCTTCAAACCTGACCCTGTGCTACTCTGCTGCCTCCATGCTGTCCTTCCTCATGTCATTTTCTGGACATGCAATCTGAAAGTACTAAGAAAAACTACTCTCTTCCAAATCCTGAAGTACTTTGCACCAAAAATGCAATTCATCTGGGACAGCAATTTCCCAGGACACCAAAACACGGGATGAAGCTGACTGTGCCTGCCTTTCTTCCCACTTCTATTTCTGTCCTTGGGTTGACTTTCATATTCCTCTGTAGGGGGTAGTCTTCACCAATTTAAAAAAGTAAAAAATAATTAAAAAAAAAATGTTTTCCCATTGGTTTGTATTTAGCACAGAAATGGTGTTAGTGATCCCAAGAAATAACCTCCTTAGTGCTGATGGTTTGATCTGTCTGAGTTTGGCACTGCTTTTCCTGCCTGTCGGGGTGAGTGGGGTGGTGGGTGGGGATCTCAGAGCCTGACAGACAGCTCTTCCCCTGCAGAGTTTCTGGAAGCAGCTGACTGCTGTGGAGGGTAGCTGTCCTGCCTTATGTTTCAAATTGTCAGGGCTGCCTATGATATGCCAGGCTGCAACAACGCCTGAAAGAAACAGGAAAGGCTCTGAGACCTCCTGGAGAAGATGACTGTGCTCCTCCTCACCAGAGGAATATTTCGAGCCATTGGCAGCACAGTGACCCAACCAATAACATAGGATCTTCATAGCACTGGCTCTGTGCTTGGATGCCAGGGAAAACGTCCAGAATGGCCTTTTGTCTCAGCTCTTTGGACTCATGCCACAGTGATGGATGCTTTTGGAAGCTGAGATGGGGCTTTGCTTGTGTCTGAACCTGCAGCCATTTGGAGCTTGCAGCCTGCTGATCTCACGTAACTCACGAGTGCCAGTTGATGCTCCCTGTCCTGCACCAAACCTGCATCAAATCTGTCTCAAATTCCTTCCCCAGATAGATTAGGGAATTATTTCCAGGCTATAATTTTGAAGAGAGATCTGGTCAAGGAAAGTCAGCATCTCTTTCTTATATTTTGCTGCTCCCACACTTCTCTAGGGGAGGGAGGGGGGAGGGGAGAAGGAGGGGAAGCATACATAAAAGGGGTCAGATTACAAAAAGAGAGATTCCACTTGTCTGTGCATGCAACTACTGCAGGGTAAACTAGAAACTTTGTTGGTGAGGTGCAATATCCTTGTTTTGGGTATCTGGTGGAGTTTATTTTGCTACTGACTAAAGAATTGTTTTTAAAAATATAGTAAGACTTGAAGACTAAGTTTAATACTGACACTGTCCCTATGTGTTGCTCTGGGGAGTTTCTTAATGCCATCCTTGTTTCTTCTTCAAGTCTAGGTGACTTCATCTGTCAGCAAACATAGCAGGTATTGTTGTAGAGAGACAAATGCATGGGAATGGCACAGCACGTATGGGCCCAGTCATTCTTAGCCTGTCCCACTTCACCCTCCATGGCTTCCCAGATTTTGAAGAGGATGGGTAAAGGAGAAGAATCACAGCCTCCAACAGGTTTTGGATGGACCACATCCAGATCTGGCATTCCTGTTTCCTGCCCCATCAGCAGTTCTGGTGAAAGCCCCCACAGCCTAGGCAGCAAGTATGAAGGGCATGTATGGTAACTGAGGGGAAGTGGGTGGAGAACATAGGAATTAAGAAGAGGTACAGCACAGACCTTGGGAGCACCTTACCCTTTCTATATATGAAGAGCTTTCTTTCTGGTCTGCTAACTCCACACCCCCCTCCAAAAAAAACAACAAGCACACACACCTGAAAAACAGGATTTGCTAGCCACAGACTTCAAAATAGACAGCCTTCATTCACTTTTGTCCACTCTTTGTGACATTATCAAGGAGTCTGGAAGGGAAATGAATGAGGATGTGAGGACCGGGAGGGATGGGGTTTTTGCCCATAAAATGGTCTCAGGATGTCATGTACGAGCTGGTGAAGGAGACAGGCCTTTTCTAAGAGTAACTCATTTGTGCTTTTCTTCATGTGGAGAATGGCAGCTCAGAAACTGTTGTAGAATTCCCTCCATCTTTTTCTGGGGTTTTTTTCTTTCTCTTCCTCTCCTTTAGCACTTCAGGATAGCAGTGCTACCAGTCTCAGCATTCCTGAATCATGACTGAAGAATGATGAGATGCAGGAACCTGCAGGTCTGCTTGTGCCCCCAGAACAAGTGTAAGGACCAGATCTGAACAACAAGGCAGACACTGGTGCTTGCTTGGCCAGCTCCTTGCCCACCCTCCTGCCTCAAGACTTCTTGCTCAGTTATCTCAGTGCTCTTCCTACTCTTTGGTTCCTCAATGAGACTAGCACAGCTTGTTCTTTCCTATCTCCGGGTCTAGTGTTGTTATACGCCTCCTACCACTTTTAGATCCCCTTTCTCATTGCACTGGCTCAAATACTCCTGCTTTCTACACAGCTCCCAAGACTAACTGCCTTCTTGTTAAACTTGTCCTAGTGTTCCCTCTCTCTAGGCCCCGTTTCCACTACACCTATCACTCTTCACTTTCATAACCCCATGTACTCTGATTTTCAATCTATCATGTTATGCAGCAGCCAAGGTTCTTTTCTCCCGTTTCCATCCCTTTGTTTTCCAGAAAATCCTTCTGTCTTTTTTCCCCCACCAGTTCTAGTATTATTATGCTCCTTGCCCTCGTCTATCCTGTGGGCTTCCCTTCCCCAAGGGATTTGCTGTCCTCCTTTCCCTCAGCTGCTCCTCCTTTCCCCTGCCTGGCCCAGAGCAGTCGGCAGTGGCTGGGTGCTTGCAGAAGATGGCTGGCATTCCTGCATCCCTACAGCATGCACACAACTTTATCCCACCTTTGTGAGACAGTGGTGACAGTGGATCTTGGAAGAACTGCACAGTGAAAGTCTCCAGTGTCCCTACAAAGCATGTGTGAAACAGACCTTTTTTATGTTTTTTTTAAAGGCTTATCATTTATCAAAATTTGGCATGGATTTTTCTGGGAATAGTGAGTAGTGAGTAGTGTAGCTCTGACGCATGGACAGCTCTCCTTCGTAGGCTTCAGCTTCCTCCTCCAAAGCAGTTGGGCAAAAGACTGTTCTTTTTAACATACACTTTAACATTCAAAACCAAAATGTTTTCCTCTGCCTTTTTTTTTTCCCTGAATAGATTCAATGTTCAGGCTGAAGCCATATTTAAAGAGAAAAGAAAAATTAGAAAAAAATCAGACATAGGCAGACAGCCAGAACAGAAAATTTCAGCTCCAATCATAAAAATTATAAGCAAATGAATGGTTTAGAGTAGGAATGCCCAGACAGTCTAATTCCAGCTCTGCTGATAACTTTCTCCTTGCAAAAACCTCCAGTTTGAACTTGCCACTCTGGGATCAGTCACATCACCGTCCCTAGTGGCTTCAGAATAAGGCAGGAATAGAGCACTTGCTTTGCTATAGAACATGCCTTTTCAGAAGCTTTGTCTGAATTGCAAGGCAGATGGAGAAATGAGGCCTGATAGCTGGAAACAGCAATTCACACATAAAGCCTGCAATATTTCTTTGGAAAGAGAGAGTCAAAAGTGAAACCTGGAGTTTTCCAGAATATGGTTGGTCTGTTAGCAGTGTCACCAGTGGTAAATCCATTTAAAACTGTCTTGTCACACCTGTATACACAGCTAATGTGGACGTGTTCAAAGGCTCATCTAAGATGGAACATTTTGAAGTGGTATAATTAAATCTGGTGTGTTCTTAAAGAAGAGGATGAGGCACCTGTTCACTGAGTGCAATCAAACTGAGAGCCTGCAGGCTGGCGTGGCTCACTGCCCAGGAGCTCCTGTGCCCGCTCATAGCACGCAGGCACCGAGTGGCAGCTATTGCTCCTGCGGAAATACTGCTCCTGCAGAAATATGGCTCCTGCTTCCTGGGACAGCAGCCTGGCTGCAGCAGTCACCCTTTTAGCTGTGAAAGGTGCAAGACGACAGAGGCTGCATGGTACAGGACCTGCCATGGTGGTTGAGGAGAACAGGAGAGGAGGAAATGGCTGCTGGCAGGGCAGGCAGGCCCTGAAATGTGGGATGTCCCAGTTGGGTTCACACACAGCTGCTGAGGTCAGACTACCTCCCCTAAGTCAGCCCTCCTCCTCCAGCTGTTGTGGCATGAAGTGCTGGACTTTACACTGGAACAGGCAGCAAGCAGGCACATCTGCTCTGTCACGAGAGCCTAGAGAGGAGCAACATCTGCTACAGGAGGTCAGTAGTGAACAGCCAGGGGACAGGAGTACCCAAACTGTGATGGATTTCCATTAAGCACATGCCCAAATCACAGGTCTATTCAATTAAAGCCAGGCTTGGAGCAGCTTAAGTTCCTCCTCTGCATTAGGCATTCTTCATTCTCTTTAGTAGAGATGTAACACTGCTGTAAACACATCACGTGCAGATAGTACAGTACGAATCATACACTGCAAACTAGAGCTCTACACTTGCTCAGCCTGGCATGACCTCCCTTGGTCCTTCAGCTACTCTCTATGTAAAAGAGAAGACAAACAGGTATCTTCCCAAGGACACAGACTGGAGACCTACTTAGTGGGTGCCTAAGTGCACAGAAACCTGAAAAACAGCGAGTGGGAAGAACTGTCAAAAGTGCTTCCAGGCTCTGAGTCCAGAGCTCCCTCTCCTAGCCAGCAGAGTGCTGTGTATGTTCACTCGGATGTTTCTCGGCAGTGCCAGAAGATCATCTGCAAACAAAACATTTGACCAGCAGAATAAAAAGGCACTTTGCAGGCTCCATCCTCTGATGCCTTGCACTCCCCTGCAGACACTTTGCCTGTTAAACAGATCTCTCACAGGGGGACTCCCTGTAAAACACGGAGTTTGCAAAGAGGGATCCTCCATCCGCTGCCGGAAAGCCATCAGACAAAGGGACCACACCTCACCAGTGTTGACAGTGATGATGACCACAGCTGGGGCTGCCAGTGGGCACACACCATGGGCACCCTCCTGGAAGGCCCCTTCTCTGGCTTCACCAGCATGAGGTGGAGAGCCTTTCCCCTGGAAATAGCAGCAGCTGTGGGTTTCTCGCAGGGAAAACAGAGTGCTTCCCGCCCTTCCTTGCAGCAGTGTCCAAACTTGCTGCTGCTTCTCTAAAACCTCATCCTTTTGCATGTTCTGCCAGGATTTGACTGAGCAGATGCAAGTGTCTTTGTTGCATCCCACCCTACAAGGAAACACCTCATTCCCTTGTCAACATGTATTAGCATTTCCTAGCCGACCTTTTAATCCACAAAGTCTGTCATCTTGTAGCTTCCATTCAGAGTGTAGGAAATTATGGGGTTTTTGGTTCTTCTCTGCATATCAGCCTTTTACATGTTATTTCAGCTTCTGGGCCTTACACTTCCTAGTCTTCCCTTAGAAATCAGGATAGTTTTTCTGGCTTAAACAAGAAATAAACGTTGCAAGTGCTGAGCTGTAATTGTAAGGAAGGGTAGTGAATACGCCCAGTAAAACAACTGAGCAGCCCAGAAAGGCTCCCATGAGTCCATAACAAGCACTAAATCCAATTGGGGCACAAAAGCAGGGATGAGAATGAAAGCAAAACCCAAAGACAATGGTAAAAATTGCCTTCAGACATAAAATAACTGCACTCATGTGAGCGGAGGGCAAGATGCGAAGTTATCTTCCGCAGCAGACAGGCGATAATGCAGATGCAAGTGGATAGCAAAGCTTCCCGCGAGCCGATCGGCACACAGCACACGGTGGCCACGGGCAAGGAGCAGGAGACCTTCCCAACAGCAAACTAGGTCAGGGCTCAGTGGTCACGAAGGCCGTGCCAGTGCAGCCCTGGGCCCCCCGGCAGCAGAGACTCAGTCTGCACCAGGCACGTGACCACAGTTGGGCACCACAATGTGGCGCTTGCTCCGGCTTTGTGCTTCTCTGCTGACTCAGTGGTGGCCGGGACTGGTGGGCAGCACCCAGGATGGGGGGTGGATACTGAGGGATGAGTGGGGAAGGGACCAGGGCTCTGGGGTTGTGGGGCTGAGGCTGGCAGCTGGGACAGCAGTGCTCCCAGGTGAGGGTGAAGCCACTCCGGAGCTGCATGGCCAAGCCTGGGCAGGGCAGCTTGGTGGCAGCGGAGGGCCGGCAGGAGAGGGGAGGTGAGAGGTGTGGGGGCTGGTGGGGAGCACGGACCAGCAGAAGCCATACCCAGACAAGCAGGGCCTGCCACACTGAGCCAAGCTGAGCCGAAGCCCAGCCCAGCCAAACCCAACCAAGCGCAGCCAAACTGAGCCCAGCTGAAACCAGCAGAAACCAGCCGTGCCAAACTGAGCGCAGCTGAGCTGAGAGGGACCAAACCCAGCCAAGCTGAGCCTAAGCTGAGCCAAGCCAAGCTCCAGCAAGCGAGGCCATCTAGATCCAGCCCACAGGGTTAGGCCTGAGCCGTGGCTATTATGGGATGGCAAGTGGCAGGTATTATGGGATGGCGAGGCCCTTCTGCGGCAGGGGATGGGGGGCGGGGAGGGGGGAGTGAGAGCGAGCCCTGACTATTATGGGATGGCAAGGCCTCCCGCGACCAGAGGGGGGCAGGTGGGTGGCAGGGCATATTATGGGATGGTGGGCGCTTGTGCCGTCGGGGGCAGTATTATGGGATGAAGAGGATGCCCCACAAGGGGGGGTGGGGTGTTGGGAGCAGGCAGATATTATGGGATGGCAGGGCCCGCAGCAGCCGGCGTGAGGCGAGAGTATTATGGGATGGCACCATTCCCAGCGCGGTGCGACCGGGAGACTATTATGGGATGGCTCTACCTTACAGCTAGGCTGCCTCCCTGGGAAGTATTATGGGATGCAGCGGGCGAAGGGAGGGAGGGAGTGTCGTGCGATGCCGGAGGAAGGCTGCAGCCCCAGCCAGGCTTCCAGCGGTGCCCGCCGGGACCTCCCCGTAGTGCCCCCGTCCGGCCCCAGCACCCCCCCTGCCCGCAGCAGTCGGGACCAATAAAGCTGGCAGGATATTATGGGATGGCGCGGGGGTGGGGTGGGGGGTGGTTGCCATGGAGCGTTTCCCGTGGGTGGCTATTATGGGATGGAGTCGTCTTTGTGAACTATTATGGGATGCGAGGTGGGGCCGCCCGGGCCCCGCCGCCCCCCGGGGCAGCGCGGCGGGAGGATGGGAAGGGGGCGATGCACCGGGCACGGGGGTACTGGGGGAGGGTTCGTGGCTGCTGACCGCACGTGGGTTCCATGGGAGCCCTCGGCCGGATCCCCAGCATGGCGAGGCTGCAGGCTCCTGCTTGCTCTCGCAGCAAATCCTGTCCCCAAAGTAGATGAAGAAGGGAAAAAAAACAGTCCTTCAAACTGGGGCTGCAGAGCATCTCAACAAGTCACCTAAACATTGGTCCCAAGTGTATCTTTTTTAGGAAGAAACTTGCTGTCTAAGTCAAAGTGCCACAAAGCTCTGAGCTGGCGACTTCAGGTTCAAGAAACATGCACACAGATGGCACAAAGCAAGACCCATCCTTGCACGGTCCATCCCAGAGCAGGGCCCAATACGTGATCATTGGTTTCTGCTCCAGGGACACAACCCCGAAGTACCCATCTGGTTGTTATATGAAGTGAGAGAAAACCTCCACACGGGTGGCTGTGGCAGCTCTGGAAGCCTCTGCCCAGTTTGGAGCCCAAGGTGACTTAGTAGGTTTCACCATCAAGATCTGAGTCTCCTCTGCTCCAGCCAACCCGAGTCCATCAACTCTGCTCAGTAGCAGTGGGGTTCACAACCAGCAGAATGGGGAATGCAACCTCCGGCTAATTAGCACTGCTCCCTGAGGTTGTGGCTGGGTGCAGGGCTGGAAACGCCTCTCCCAGATCCAGCTGGAGGTAGGAGAAGAAGGAGAGTTCTGTCCCAGCTTGTTTTTTCAGTATTTCTGCTAACTGAACCCAAGAGGTGCATTTCGGAGTTAGTGATTTTTGCCAGCATCCACCAACTTCGATACAGGGCGTAAAAATAGGTACGTAAGTGTCACAGAATTGCAGTCCGGGCAGCTCAACACACTGGGTCTGTGTCGTTGTCGCAGCCCCTTTGAGACCACTGGCTCCTTCCCTGGCTGGATCTAACTGTTTGTTTCATGGAGAGGGGATGGGAACAGGGCATCTCTAAAGCACTTAAGGGAAATGGGAATGTAAAAATGATAACTAATAAGTTAACTAATAAGTTAACTAATAAGTTCTTAACTCTCGGGTATTGCTTCCAGCTTTTGTTATTTATTATATACATAATTCTAAGTTAAAAGACTGGTAATGTGTCAAAGTCAAAATTTTATAATTGCAAAATAATATATGTTTTTTACATCTCACTAAGTGCCTCCATCTTCAGGGGGAAAAAAAGTGAAAACAAACACGGAAAATTCGAATCTGAATATCTGATGACTGGCAAAGTTCTGAGTAACTGAAAACAGACTTGTGATGGAAAATATCAAGTAACCTTAGCTATAGGTGTCAGTACCAAGTATGTAATGTATTTTAAAGCAAGCAAATCAGCGAAGCACACAGAGATAGAGATCAGCCGTTCTGATTTCCAGGGGGCTGAGCAACCCCCAATCTTCTCTATCTCACCCCCCAGGCCCCCCGCCTGCTTCAGTTCTCTGCTGGTAGCACTGCCTCCTGCACTGTGCACGTCTGGCTGACGCGGTGCGGCTCTGGCTGCATGGCCACGCCACTCACCCTGCCCCCTCCTTTGCCTGGCAAAACAGGAGATGAGCCTCATGACGAGTGCCGAGCGAAGTCTGAACTGCTGTTTCTCTAACGGGAAGTAGATGCAGAGTCACGCTGGCATATGGGCAGCCCTCACCTAGGTGGCTGTTAGAGACAGACTCGATTCTCCATTGACAGTAGAATGTTGTTCTCAAAAAAGAAGCACACGTGGTCTCTTCAGTGATTCGTGATCTTATTCTGGTTGTATGCTCCCAAATTCTCTGTGTGCAAGTCTGTTGTTCCAGTGGTGTTTGTTTGCTGCAGGAGCAGTTCCTTGCACATGACAGGAGGGGCTCTTGTCTCTTCTCCACAAGAGAAGAGGAGACTTTCTTGTGTCATTTTCTTCCATGTCTGACACCAAAATAGTAATACTTCCATTGTGCTAAACAAATAAGCTCCTTCTCTGTGGAAAAAAAGAAAAATACTAAATAATTTTTAAAAAATAAAATAGAAGGGGAGACCACTGAAGAAAGGAACAATGAAAATGGATCGTTTAGATTTCCTTAGCTTGCCATGGAGACTTTGTTGAAACCTGGGAGTGGAGCAGAGTATCCTGGGCAGAGGAAAGAGCTTTGTAGTTTTGGGGAAGATGTGCAGGACAATTCAGGACAGTTGCTTTGGCTGGTGCTGGGGTTTCTCACACTAGCCAAATTCTCACAGGATAGTTTAAAATGGGGGAGGGCAGCATTGGTGTTGAAGAGACACAGACTGGGACAATAATCAGATATTGAGTGAAAGTTTGGACCAGTTTCTTACTAATTTCAAAGTAAAAGTCACTTATCTCAGAGTTTGATACGCCTCCTCTCTCAAAAATTATCTAGGGCAACATTTTCTGTGTTACCAAACAAAAAAACCAGAAGGGCAAGACTTCTCAGAAATCCTGGGATCTTCAGGGTTCCTTGACACAAGCAGTAAAACCAGGGTTCAGAGTCATGGCAAGCATCAATACCACCCAGAGACCCTACAAGGCTCCTGAATGGAAAACACAAGGGGTGAGTCCGTTCACATTAACTACAAATGGTCAAAGCCAGGTTAAACAAAGAGGTGAAATGTACATGGAGTCTTTGCAGAACAGCATCACATTCAGGGATACATCTGGTGATACCAGTTTTGCATAGGTGTTGAAAGATATTTTTCATTTTACTAGTTGTGTGTAACTTGACAGAATGGATATAACAGTCAAGCTAGAGCAACCCTCAGCCAGAGAACAGCAAAAATGAGGACAACAGAAGTACATCTGTATCCCAGCACCCAAGAGAAGCAATACAGTGTAGCAAGACGGTGCCCAGTGTCGAAACCCATTAGCACCTCTGCATCCTTATTGAAGGCGAGAGTAGCAGGCAAAAAGTAACCTGAGAGACCATAAACCGACCATTGAGATCACATTTTCTGCAGCACGAACACGTCATTCTTATAGTCTGTTATCTGTGTCCCACATATGAAGGGTTCACACCAGTCTGGAAAGCCTTCCCTCTTTCCAAAATGTTCTGGAGTTCCTTTCCCCCTGCCTGTTGCCTCCCACACTGGGCAGCACTGAAACACACTGCACAGAGGCCACTGGCCCCCGTACACGAGTTCCACGGTGAAACAATGTCACAAACTTTGTTCTTCTTCTTACCTTGGAGAAACATGTTTCTATCAAAATGAAACTGAGAAAAGGGCTGTGAGCCTGATAAAAGCCTGGGCAGGGGTGGCTACCCATGAGGAGGAGCAAGATGGGGCAGGATTCTGCTGGGTCCCCATGTAGGGACCTGACCCCTGGCTAACTCAGACGACGCACAACACTGCAGAAATAATTTAGAGGCCACCCCAGTATGCTGCTGTGGGAAAACAGAGACCACATCACCCGCCTGTCATTGGAAGTAGAGCTGGGCAGGGGTGTGTGGAAGGTCCTCTGGTTAGTTTGGATTTTCTTAACACAGGTGCAGCACCAAAACAAGGCACGTTACAGGCATTTTCCCCAAGGGAAGTGTGTTGCAGGGTTTTTTGGGCCACTGACACCCACCAGCACAGGTATGGAAGATCATATTTTGCAGATCTTTTTGCAATTGTTTCCAAAGTCAACTGCTGTAAACTGGAAAACTTCAGTTAAACCAGGTAAGTAATCAAAACACAGTAAGGTACAGCAACTTTCAGGTTTAATGCAGCCAAATAAATCTATCTCACAGTGTTATTATCAAAGGAAAACATTCAGAAGTCCTTTTTTTTTTTTTTTAATCTATTTAATCTACTCAGCCCCCACAAACAGTAAGAACACCCTAAATCATAATCATGTATTATCCGACATGGAGGTTTTTTGGTTTTTTTTTGAGTAAAAATTAAGGCTTCTGCTGAATAAGAAACTTAGCTACAAAATAAAAAGCAGTTGGTGGTGAGGTGGGGAACCTTGGGGACATTCATGATAAAAAGGTGTGTTCAGGTGCTGCGCAGGAAAGATTTCAGGGAAGTAGTGGTTCATTGGGGAGCTTGGTGCTTCAGTGACCAAGGCACTGGGGTACGCATTGCCTAACCAGTAGAAAACAGCTCTCTCCAGACCGTAACCTTGCTGGCAGGAGCATTGGGAATCACCTGCAGAGCCAGTTCCAGCAACTAACTCCCTCTGCGGGATCTTCACCCACATCGTACCTCTCACCCTGTGGCCAAGACACTGGTATAAAGAGGCACACATGGAGTCTGGGGGCCACCGACTGGGGCTGGACTGCTCGGCATGAGAATTTGCTGTGGCTGTCTGCCTGGCTCCTGTTAGAGAGGATTATGCACAAAAAAGGTCAGTGCACAAAAGAGGGAATGAAAAGTCCTGCAGAGGTCCTCTGGTTAGTTTGGTGGTGGTGTTATCCACCCCACATTTCTGCAGCACTGGATAGCCTGCTTGATCAGTGGAGGATGGGTAGCATCTGTGGAAAAGTAGCATGGTTCTTTTCCTACTGCTTTTCCTCCATGGAGCTAAGTGACAGCATTGTCATCATCCAGGCAAAAATATGTACAGGGATAGCATGGTGTGCATGCCGCTGATGGTTGGAAGAGTAGTTGGATTTCTATATGTGCAAGAAGGTGGATAAAACAACAGCCTTTTGGAACGTATTGGTCTCGTCTTTGCTGGTAAGGCAGGAATGAGGGCACAGAAGTGCTGTAGAGCGCACATGGATTTTGTGTTGCCGAACCACACTGGAGCACACAGCGGAGACGGGCACACGGAGGAGATGGTGGAGCCTGATTGTATCTGAGCAGAGAGGTGCTGGTGCAAGGACGTGGGCGGTCAGGGCCTGCACATACAGGTGTGGGAGAGTTTGCCAGTGATCAGAGATGCTTCGGCACACAGCCGAGGTGGTGGGATGGTGTTATGGCATACCTGTATGCCCGGTGTACATGTGGACACATATTCAGTGTGATTTAGCAGAAAAAGCAGAAAAGGTTGTGCTACAGGATCTGTAACTGACTTGTTGCAGTTTGTAATAGGAAATCCTCCACTTGTGTTCCAGGGTGTTTTGCTGTGGTGGGATGAAACGTGCACATGCACCTCCAGGTACAGGACAGCACAGCATCTGAGCAGCAATGAATGCAGTTGTGGACACCCATGTGTCCAGGAGAGATGGATGATACTGTGCCTCTTTGTTGAGATTAATAGAGTTATAGAGATGCTTAACAGAGGATAGGTGGCATTATGGGATGTGATTTTTTTAAATGGGAAATTAATGATACAGTTGCATGTGCATAATTGGGCTATACTTACACCTTATACATTCGTGTCTGTGCAAAGCAACGATGAGTTTCCTGGTAAAGGGCCACCACAGGGACCTGAGTGAGAGGGACCAGTGGAATACATGGATGTGCTGTGTATCACAGAATCAATTACGGTGGAAAAGACCTCTGAGATCATCAAGTCAAACTGATGACTGAACACCAGCATGTCATCTAGACCATGGCACTAAGTCCCAGGCCTAGTCTTTCCTTGAATACCACCTGGGTGGTGACTCCACCACCTCCCTGAGCACTGCATTCCAAGGTCTAATCACCCTTTCTGTGAAGACATTCCTCCTGATGCCCAACCTAAACCTCCCCTGTCACTAGTTGCCTGGGAGAATGTGTATCCCTGGGGTAGGGATAGTTCTGCAGGTACCAGCAGCCAGGAGAGGAGGAGGTCTTGTGTTGGGGNAAGTCACTGTGGGCTCCCCACACACAGGCTGGTGGTGGCAGTGCCCGCGCCGGGCACGGACAGCTCTGGAGGGGTCCTGCGGCCCCGCGGGCTGAGCGTGCGGGACGGGCACAGCGGGCCTGGGCGGG
>VYXB01007928.1:71554-92726 GCA_013397135.1 Pachyramphus minor
GGGGCGGCGGAGCGGGGCTGCAGAGCCTGCCCGGCCTTTTGTGTGCGGCCGGCGGCGGGGCAGGGTAGGGCTGGCGCTGCGGTGCCAGCTCGGGGCTCCCCGGCCGGGCACCGCGCTGACAGCCCGCCCTGGGGCTCCCGTGCGAGCCCGACTGCCTCGCCTGCCCCGCTGCCTTCTCCCGGCCTAAGGCAGAAATAGCTGAGGGCACGCGGCTGCAGAGGACGGGAGAGTTTTCCTTTAGGACAGCTGTTTTGGCTTCCTCGCCAGAGATGAGTTGCTGACTCAGTTTAATATCTGGTGTCCTCAAAGCCTGCTCCATCACAACTCTAAGCTGGTACTTGCTGCCAGTGTTTCTGTTGTGCACAGGCTCTAAATCCAGTAAAGTTGCTGTCTAAGCTTTCTCACGGATCCTCTTGGTAGCACTATTGCTTGGGAAAACAGTTCGGGTCTGCTGTAACTTTCTCTCTTTCTTTTCAGTGAAGTACCGGCCGGACTGGCAAGTGTAAGCCCAGGCCTCCCCCAGCTCGGAGGACATGGCATCGGGCATTGGATCTCCATCACCATGCTCAGGGGGCAGCGATGATGATGAGATGGAGATCCTGTTGAACAACGCTATCCCCCAGCATCCAGGTATGGCGAGCCTGCAGGGCATGCGTGTGGAATGGGGAGAATGCTGCTCTCAAGCTGAATGTGTGAAATATGTGATGTGTTGGTGAATGTAATTTTTCTTTTTACTGCAAGCCATGTGTATGCTTTTGATATCCAAGTCCCAGGGTTACTTCGAAGTGCAGGGCTTGCACCTTTGTGTCAGGTGGAACTGACTTTGTTCCAAGCCATTGCAGATTGTCAGGGCCTGTGCTTTGAGGAGGTGTAGAGGGTGGAGGCAGACTGTCCAATTCTGATGGGGTACCAAAATGCCTGTGAGTTTCACATTTCGTGACTGGGGAGGGGGAAGAGGGGTAGTATGTGAAAGGGGAGGTTGCCTGGCTTGCTTTCCACCTGGGAACTCAGACGGGGCTGACGTCCAGAGAAAACTGCCCTGGGCTGTTGCGTGACCCACTTTCCTTCATCACCACACCCAATTATTGAGGTTTCTTGTGGTTCTTGCTCTGTGCTGCTTGCTCACCTTTGTTTTTCTTGTAGTCCTTGTATCTTGTCTTCTCCCTCATGTTTGCATCCCCATCATCAGCGTGAGGCTTGAGTTAGAGCCCTGGGAACTCATGTGGTATGGGGTGGTTTTTTATTGCTGCTGTTGTTGACTTGTTCTGTGGACATGCACCTGGATTCTTCGTTTCCTTGTGGAAAGGAATAATATATATACTGATGCGTTAGATTGTAAGACAAGTTTGAGTTTTCCTATGAACTCATGCTATAGTGTTGTAGCGTCATATAAAAGAAGTGTTGTAACTGGAAAGGCAAAATGGTGGTGTGGGTTTTTGGATTTTTGTTTGGCCTTTTTTCTTAAGCTTTGACTCAAGGGTGTTCTGGCATCTCTGAAATCTTGGGCAGAAGGGGACTGTCTGTAACGAAAATCTTGATGAGGAAAAACTGTTAAATTCCCTACAAAGTAGGGAATATGGTATATGGGATGTTGGAAAGGGTGGGTTATCAGAGGCTCTAAGTCAGAACTTGGGGTAGAAGAAGAGGTGTGATTCTTGAAGGACCTGGTGTTGCAGGACCATGGGAGTGAAGAGAGATCCACTGATGGCAGGAGCCAGGCATGGTTCTCAGGTTCTGAGAACTTGACCTCTGCTATTTCACCCCTGGCTGCAGTAGCTCCTCTGACCTGTGGCTTCCTCCATCCTGCCCAGCTCCGGTGGTCAGGAGGCCATTTTCCCTTGGAGGGAGAAGGAGTGACTCTGGCTGTGTGCGGTGGGCGGGGCGGCGGGGGAGGGCGGGTGGCCGCGCTGCTCCCACAGCCTGCTGCCACAAAGGGAAGGGCTGCCTGGCTGCCCATGCTCCTCAGGCTGGGGGCAGCCATGGAAGGGGGCACACAGATGGGAGTGTGCAGCGGTGGTGGGGAACTGGCATGTGTTCTTCTGACCAGGCAGTGAGCTTGCTAGCTGTTGGGGCTGGGGGAAGATTCTGTCAAATCTGGATTTAGAATAGAGTTGCTGAGTAACAACTTTCCTGTGGAGGAGGAGAAGTAGTGGCTTACTAGCCTGTATTTTGCATGCAGCTGCAGCATGCTCTGTACTGCTGAAGGGGCTAGATGATTTCTTTGCTGGAGACCCGTGAACTGAAACAGTATCCTAGTCAGGTTCTCAAATTAATTTACTTTTTTTCCCCCCTTTAGATGTGGCTGCCTCTTTTATGCTCTTTCCTCTTCTTGTTGGATTATGGCAAACTTCTTGTCCTTAAGTTCTGAGAGCAATTCTGCTTGCAGAAGGAATATTGTGTAAATAGGAGGTATTGGGAGGGTGGGAAACTGTGTTCAGTGGTACCTTAGGATACAATTTTGGAGTATCTGTTGTGAACAGTAAGAGTTGTAACTAGTCCTGTTTGTATGTAGCACGAAACAGACAAGTTGATATCTGTGAAGTGGGCTATGCTGTAGTGCACAGGCGTGGTTTGAATGAAACATGTTGCCTCTTCACATCCAGAACATGAAGAAGAGCCAGAAGAAGAGCTTCTGTCAGAGGCTGACACCCCCAAAATCAAGAAGAAGAAGAAGCCCAAGAAACTAAAGGAACCCAAAGTGCCCAAGCTCAGCAAGCGTCAGAAGAAGGAGGTAAGGAAAAGGATGCATAAGGTTACACTGAAATATGGATATATAGGGTGAGGGTGCTTACTGATATTGGTCTATGGCAGCAGTCTTTTGTGTGAATCCTCTAGAGCATGGGGAGAGGGTGATGTTTATTGCTTCTCCAGGGTGTTTTCTTACAGCTGCCTGATCTTCTCTCTCCCTTCCTCCCCAGCTGGGGGACAGCTCTGGTGAGGGGAATGAGTTTGTGGAGGAAGAAGAGGAGGTTCTACGTTCTGACAGTGAGGGCAGTGATTATACCCCTGGGAAAAAGAAAAAGAAGAAATTAGGACCCAAGAAGGAAAAGAAAAACAAAGCCAAGCGCAAGGAGGAGGAGGAAGAAGAGGAAGAAGATGATGACTCAAAGGTGAGAAGCTACCCTGTTGACTTACTGCTCGCTCTTCATTCCCAGGTATCTGATTTGGAGGATCATTGTGCTCTCCATTTGTGATGGCAGAGGGAGTTGGGGCTGTTTAGTTTCTTCTTCCACCACTAGACCTGCTTGACTTGACTTTTTTCCCACCTTGCATTCCTTCCTGTCTTTTGCTTGAAACACACATGGAATTTACATTGAATCCAAAGATTTTTCCCACCTTCACTATCTTCTGTTGAGGCTGCGTCCTATGGTGATAAGTGGATGTGGAGGGAAAAAAGTTCCCTGGGTCATCTGTGGAATATGGGAGATGTGTGGAAGTTCTACTCTTTCCTAGAGCAGAACCAGAACACTTTCTCTGTAATTCTCTCTTCATAGGAGCCAAAGTCATCTGCTCAGCTCCTGGAAGATTGGGGCATGGAGGATATTGATCACATCTTCACAGAGGAGGATTACCGCACACTCACCAACTACAAAGCTTTCAGCCAGTTTGTCAGGTGAGCTGCAAGCCTATGCCTGAAAGGACTGGGACAAAAACTAGATTCTTTGATTTTTGGAACCTCAAGTGCACATTAGAGGCACTGGTGTCATACCTAGAGCAAAAACTGAAGTAACAGTAAAATAGTTGATCCAAAGTTTTTTTTGTTTCCAGTCATCAAGATGATTCAAGTCATCATTCCCAGTCCCTTTTCCTCCCTACTGTGCTAAATTCTCTTTTTCCAAGCCCCTGAGCATTTGCATCCTCCCCGTAGAGTGAAGGATGGGAGTGGAAAGATTCATTGACTGTTGAGATCAGAGATTAGAAAGGAAGGTAGTTTGAGATAGATGTGCTGATGGGGGTGGCAGCAGGGAGGAATAATCTAGATTTCAGGGTGGTTCAGTAACTCTTCCTTCCTTCCTGCCTTCCTTAACTGTACACAGGCCACTTATCGCAGCCAAGAACCCAAAAATAGCAGTGTCGAAGATGATGATGGTACTGGGAGCCAAATGGAGGGAGTTTAGCACAAACAACCCCTTCAAGGGAAGTTCAGGTGCATCTGTGGCAGCTGCTGCAGCTGCGGCTGTTGCAGTAGTGGAGAGCATGGTGACAAACGTGGATGCTGTCCTGCCGCAGCCCCCTGTAGATGTGCCACTCAGGAAAGCCAAGACAAAGGAGGGCAAAGGTGAGATGAAGAGTCTGGCAGGATGATGGAGCGTGAGTGGTGTGAAGGCAGTAGCCTTTCTGACTCTGTCTCCTGTGTTCTCAGGACCCAATGCCCGGCGGAAGCCTAAGGCCAGTCCTCGTATTCCTGATATCAAGAAACCCAAAACAAAGAAGGTGGCACCTCTGAAAATCAAACTGGGAGGATTTGGTTCCAAGCGTAAAAGATCATCGGTAAGTGATGCTCCTTTCTTGGCTTTCTGAAGGAGGAGGTGATGATGTGCTAGGAATGCTGGGGGGATGTCTGCTGCCCCCCCCAGCACGTGTGTCTGAGTAACACAGCTTTTCTCTTATCTCAGAGTGAAGATGATGATCTGGATGTAGAATCAGACTTTGATGATGCCAGTATCAACAGCTACTCTGTTTCAGATGGATCTACAAGCCGTAGTAGCCGCAGTCGCAAAAAACTGAAAGCTGGGAAAAAGAAAAAGAAAGGTATTGATACTTGCTGACAATGGGAGACAGAAGCACAGCTAAGTGTGTGGAAAGAGTGAGAGAATGTCTGTGCAGAGTTTGGATATTTAACAGTATTCAAGAGTTTTGGATTCTGGGTCTCTCCATTGCTATGTAGGCTGTTGGGCGATTGTCCTTGCTGTAGGAAGCCTATACCTGTGGCTGATACTACCATAACTCCTCACCACCCCTCTGCAGGTGAGGAGGACTCCACAGTGGCTGTGGATGGCTATGAGACTGATCACCAGGACTACTGTGAGGTGTGCCAGCAGGGAGGAGAAATTATACTGTGTGATACCTGCCCGCGTGCCTACCACATGGTTTGCCTGGACCCAGATATGGAGAAAGCTCCAGAGGGCAAATGGAGCTGCCCACACTGTGTGAGTACTGAATTCCCCAAACAGTGCAAGAGACCATGGAGGAAGGGAATGTCAAGTGACTTGGGGCTCCTCTTCTATGGTAATAAAATAATCACAAATATGTGACTCTGTTTTTCTGATTTCCCTTTCCTGTAGGAAAAAGAGGGCATTCAATGGGAAGCAAAGGAAGATAACTCTGAAGGTGAGGAAATCCTGGAGGATGTAGTGGGGGATGCTGAGGAAGAGGATGACCACCACATGGAGTTCTGTAGAGTCTGCAAGGATGGAGGAGAGCTGCTGTGCTGTGATGCCTGTCCTTCATCCTATCACATTCACTGTCTGAATCCCCCATTGCCTGAGATTCCCAATGGAGAGTGGCTGTGTCCTCGCTGCACTGTGAGTTTCTGCTAGTACCATTCTCCTGTTGCTATGAGAGTTGATTGATCTAATCCCTTTGGTTTATTACATTTTCCTGTAAATGACTGGTCCTTCGAAGACTCTTATCTCTTCTCACACTTTGTCATAAAACATAAAGGCCTGGCTTTTTGTGGCTGTGTTGTGCCTTGCTGATTGGCTGCCTTCTCCAGACAGTGGGAAGAACCAGGTTGACAGCCTTTGGGTCTCATGAAGTTTGCCCATGTGCAGGGTTGTTGGGTAGTTTTTAGTCCAGGATGCCAAGGCTCGCTTTTCTTGGCTCCTGTATCTGTGTAGAAGCAGAAGAACAAGCACAAGCAGATTCAGTGCTGAAAGTATTTTAAACTGATGCTTAGACAAACCTGTTTTTTATTTTGCTGTGTAAGCTCTGTAATGCCAAGCCCTTTCTTAGTACATGGTTAGCAGAAATATCACAGTTGTCCAGAAGGTTCTTGAAATAATTAATATAAATTGTGTTAGATGCTTTCATTAGGTGATATGGACTTACAAGATGATGAGCAAAAAAGCTGTTTCAGGACATAGCCCTATGCTGGGCCCTTAGTTCTACAGCAGAATACTTTCTGCACAAGCTTTCAGTGAAGTTGTGGTTGGACAGACTACTGGGCTCACCAAACCTAGCAAATTCTATCTGTGTAGTAAAGCTGTGAAAGTGACTCTGTGTTTCTGCTCAGTGCTTCTGTGTTGAAGTACCTACACTCTGACGCATGAACCTCTGTTTAACTTTCCAGTGCCCAGCCCTGAAAGGAAAGGTGCAGAAGATCTTGATCTGGAAATGGGGTCAGCCCCCAGTTGGCCCCGCACCACCACGCCCACCTGATGCGGATCCCAACGCTCCACCCCCTAAACCTCTGGAGGGTCGGCCTGAAAGGCAGTTCTTTGTTAAATGGCAGGGCATGTCCTACTGGCACTGCTCTTGGGTGTCAGAGCTGCAGGTGAGTGGGGGACTCTAACCTTAATGTCAGAAGGGTGGATAGCTGAGGGTAAAACACCTACTAACTTCTTGTGTCCTGACTCCAGCTGGAGCTGCACTGCCAGGTCATGTTTCGTAACTACCAACGCAAAAATGATATGGATGAGCCACCCTCAGGGGACTTTGGAGGGGAAGAAGAGAAGAGCCGAAAAAGAAAAAACAAGGACCCCAAATATGCTGAGATGGAGGAGCGATTCTATCGATATGGGATCAAGCCAGAGTGGATGATGATCCACAGGATCCTTAATCATAGGTAGGTGGGAGTAACAAAGAGGATTTTCAACAAGGGCCTTAAGCAGGGCTAAGGGAGAATGGAGGAGCTAAACTGCAGTATGACTGTGAGAAACAGTTGGAGTTTTTTTGTTGGTATGACAAACACAGTTGTTCTGTTTCTGTTGTTTCACTAAGACCTCCTTCCCTTCTCTTGCATTTGAGTAGATTGGGTGAGTATTGCCATTTCACTGCACTTAAGACTTACTGTTTTCTTCTGCAGTGTGGATAAGAAAGGGAATGTCCACTATTTGATTAAATGGAGAGACCTACCCTATGACCAGGCTTCCTGGGAAAGTGAAGATGTGGATATTCAAGATTATGACCTCTACAAGCAAGGCTACTGGAATCACAGGTAGGAGGGGTATCTAGAGGTTGTGTTCTTCTCCCTTCCCTCCAGAGAAAATACTGGAGTATGTCAGCCACCCATTGTTGCTGACTCTTTATGCCTTTGGGCAGGGATTTTGTGCCTCCACTCCAGTTCATGAAGGTTCCAGCCTTATTCTCTTGAGTTGGGTGAGGTGATTGCCCTTCTATTCTTTGCAATAGTTTTCTCTTGATCTGTTAACAAAAAGCCATTAAACTTGCATGTTCTTTGGACTGTCTCTGCATAGGGAGCTGATGAGAGGTGAAGAGGGCAGGCCTGGTAAGAAGTTAAAGAAAGTGAAGATGCGGAAACTGGAAAGGCCCCCTGAGACTCCCACAGTAGATGTAAGTTAATGTTTATTGCTCAGAAGCCATTTGATTGAGCTGCTTGTTTTGTGGTGCCAGAAGGTAAATAGGAAACTGAAGAGGGAACAGCATACAGTTTAGAGTTCCTTCATGGCCTAAAGCAAAAATGGCTTTTGGAGCCTTCAGACAAAGATCTACCTTGTCCATTGGGTGAGACTCTTAACTCTAGGTGAAAGGATTTTACAAAAATAAAGGCTTCTTGGTGGGTACCTTTGGCCATTTGGGAATTAGGTTTGGTGCTAGTCCAGTTGTCACCTGTGAAGCCTTGTCTGTACTAGTGAATGTATGGGTGACTGAGAAAGGACTCTTGGTAGCTATCTAGCTAAGGTAAATGATCTCAACTCTTCCCTCTTTCCACTGTAGCCAACAGTGAAATATGATCGGCAACCAGAGTACCTCGATGTAACAGGCGGGACCTTGCACCCCTACCAACTGGAAGGACTGAACTGGCTGCGCTTCTCTTGGGCCCAGGGTACAGATACAATCTTGGCTGATGAAATGGGTCTGGGAAAGACTGTGCAGACAGCAGTGTTCCTGTATTCCTTATACAAAGAGGTGAGAGCTGGGAGGTCACTAACCCGTGTGTTAGTGCCTGTGTTAGTGACTGCAGTCATCTAATGCTCTTCCTGACTTTTTGTAGGGCCACTCAAAGGGTCCCTTCTTGGTGAGTGCCCCCCTGTCCACAATCATCAACTGGGAACGAGAATTCGAGATGTGGGCCCCAGATATGTATGTAGTGACCTATGTCGGGGACAAAGACAGCCGGGCCATCATCCGTGAGAATGAGTTCACTTTTGAGGATAATGCCATACGTGGAGGCAAAAAGGCATCCAGAATGAAGGTACGGAACTCGGCTGTAACACAAGCCTGAATTCAGAGGCGCGCTTAGACTGGCTTTCAGCAGCTGAGGTTCACATACTCTGATGTCCCTGGGAACTGATTATGCTTTTAGTTTCCAAGGGGAAATAACTGCAAATTGATGACAAGTGGGTGTTTAGACTCTTGCTCTAGACTGTTTAAATACTCCTACTAGTCTGAACTAATTCAGTACTGAAAAAAGAGAGCTGACTAAGATAATACTGACCATAAGCAAGTCCCTCTGTCTTTGCTACTTAACCTGTGAAGTTGTGCATTGTTTCTACATATCGAAGTCCATGTCAGAATTGCTATGGTATGTAAATGACAAATACACAAAAAGAAGTATGAACTTTTTAATCTCTCTGAGGCACTGGCTGACAGTGAGGCCATGCCCAGACAAGAAGGTAGAGTGTGGTATAGGTGGCTAGTTTTTGTAGAATTTTAGTCTTCCTAGTAAAAACAGTTTGTAAACTAAAGCATTTTCACTGGGAGAGGTAGATAGGACTCCTTTCCTTCCCTTGAAATTGAATTACATTAAGTAATTCAGTAACTTAAGTAACTTAAAGTTCCATGGTAAGCTATTTATCTTTTTAAGTCTTAGCTTTTTGATGAGCCACTCTTCGCCAAATCTCATTTCCTTAACATGCCTCTTCTCACTACTTATTTGTTATACATCTGTGTTAGAGTATTTGGCAACTGTTCAACAGTAGCAAGTATTGAGGGGGTTGAGGAGACTTACATGTGTTGAGAGTAATGGGGGACTAAAAGACTAAAATGGTTTGGTCAGCATTTTGAATCTTGTGACAGGAAATTGTCGGTGTGAAAGGCTTTTGATGTGTTGTTTGACCAGGGCTCATGAGGATAACTTCATGGAGAAACACTGCATCTGCTTTGCACTGGGCCATTCCTCTATCGTGTTACATGTTCATCCTTTTCCTTTGCAGAAGGAGGCTGCTGTGAAGTTCCACGTGCTTCTCACTTCCTATGAACTGATCACAATTGATATGGCCATACTGGGCTCTATTGACTGGGCCTGTCTCATTGTGGATGAAGCTCACAGGCTGAAGAACAATCAGTCTAAGGTACAGACAAGGACAGATAGTTCATAGGCATGGCACATGTTGTTAGGGGGGAATGGGCAGAGAGTGTTCACAAGATTCAATAGCTGCTTCTAAACTCATAAGTTTGTCTGACAACTCTTAGTCACTTGTTCAGTAGTAAATTTCATGTGTTATTAAAAAGAAATTTATCAGTCTTCATCTGGATATCATTCATCATTGGCAACAACTTTACTGTTATACAGATCGTTGGTTAAAACACCGTGTTAAATACAGACCACTGGTCAAAACACCATTTCTTTCCAGGTGAATGGGCAGTTGGTGTAGACTGGAAAACAAAAACCTGGATGTGGTTGTTGCTGTGAAATACAAACCTGGCTTCTCTGAAGCAGGTCATATATCTGCAATACCTTTATTCTGAAAAGGTTTACCGTGCTGAGCATAAAACAAGCTCCATGAGCACAATTACCCTGCTTCCAGAGTAGGCTTGCCCTCTGCATTCATCCAGCTTTGATACAGACCTAATTAGATGCTATACAAATGGAAGAGGTGGTAGAGGTGTTCAAAAATGTCTGGGTAGGTGCTGAAAGCCATATAGCTGCTTTTATATGAAGCTGCACCTGACCTAAGCTTGTTTGAATTTAGTAGATTTGACCATACTTCCTTAATCCAGCCCCTCCATTGGCTCTTGTGCCTTAATCAACTGGATTCTAGTGCTCAGGATGCTAAAAACAATTGTTATTGGAAATCTGGTTTTAGAGGTGCTTGGAGACTGTATAAGACAATTGCTGCTTGATTTCTGTTTTTTCATTTAAATGGCTTTAGCTTTTTGAATCTTGGCATGAGGCATCTTCATGAGGCATCACAGCTGTGCTTGCAATTCAGTTTCTAGATCTTTGTAGGCACTGAGACTGGATGCCATTCTGCGCTTAGTACTGAAACTGTTGGGAGTACAAATGAATACTTACTATTAATATTTATTAATTGAAAGAGGATGTAGAAGCTCAAGGTTACATTATGACACTATTGGTTATCCACCCAGGACCATTAAATCCACCTTTTTCTAGAGCAGTTTCCTGTCCTGCAAGGACAGCTTACAGATATTTGGCTGTAAGACAGATCAGATGCTTCTTCACAGATTGAGCTTATCTACTGAAGTTTTGCCGATATGATCAGTAACTTCCACATTTTATTCCAAATTGAGAATGTTTTTAACTGTAACTATGTAGAAAGATAAATCCCCATGGAGGCCAGTAGAAGGATTCTTCTGGTGCAATAACCACAACATAAGTGATAGTGGGTTTTTCTTTGTTTTTTGTTTGCCATCTAGTACAAGCTACTTTCATTAAGTTTGACCTTGTGTCATGTTAAGTGTAAGATACGCAAAGAAATGGCCAAGCTTGTAAGTAAAATAGTGCTCTATTGTCAGTCTGTGCTGCTGAACATGGTACACTTGTGCTTTTTGGTGCAGTACTTTTAACTGCTCACTACATCTGTCTGGAATTACTTCATTGTTGTGAAAACCAGCACAAATTACCTTTAAGACACATTGGAAAACTCGTAGCTCTCTTTCTCCTCTGCTTGTTCAGAGCTCTGGAATAGTGCCAGGGTTGATATGAATAGGAAGAGTGACTTAGCTATTTCTAGAATTCTCAAGGCAGAGTAGTTGTAAGAATGTGGAACACTAATTTAGGAAGAAAAAGTACATAGTATAGCAGTCTAGAAGTGATTGGTGGTCTGAAAGAGCACTTGTAACTTGTAAGAGCAAAGGAAACCTTACCAGCACCTGATAACTTGTAGGAGTTGCTGCAGTCATGTTTTAGCTATGCACAACAATGATCCAAATGAGATCAGTGTAGTGACCCTGATTGGAATGTGAACTACTTGGAGCTCTTGTCCAAACAGCTGATGTGATCTAAATTGAACCCTTGCTTGGTGTCAACTTCTTTTCCTAGGAGAATTATTTTTTGTATGCCTATGACTTGATAAGCCTTTAATGTATTTATTTGTGTTTGGTTTGGTTTGTTTAATTTTCTCACCATTTCTTCCCTGCTCTCTACTTTCCAGTTCTTCCGTGTGCTGAATGGTTACTCCCTCCAGCACAAGCTGCTGCTTACAGGAACTCCCCTGCAGAACAACCTGGAAGAGCTGTTCCACCTGCTGAACTTCCTGACACCTGAGAGATTCCAGTATGTCTTGCAGCACAAGTCAGCCTGCCTGCCTTGTCACTCCTGTCCCCTTCCTTGCTCTTTTTTTCCTTTGTGGCGTTTGCTGAGTGTCTGTTTCTCTACAGTAACTTGGAGGGCTTCCTAGAAGAGTTTGCAGATATTGCCAAGGAAGATCAGATCAAGAAGCTGCATGACATGCTGGGCCCACATATGCTGAGGCGTCTCAAAGCTGATGTTTTCAAGAATATGCCATCTAAGACTGAACTCATTGTCAGAGTGGAGCTGAGCCCTATGCAGAAGTGAGTGTGGGAATGAAGCACCCGCTGTTGAGCTGCTGTTTCTTTGTTCTGCAGTTTCAAAGAGGATGCTGAAACAGCCTTATCCTCATTATAGGGCTTTCTGCACAGTGGATGAGAGGAAAATTTCCTGTTTCCACTATAGCAGAGGAAGGATTAATCCTATGCACTGATGTAAGGGATAAAGAAATAGTGAATGTCACTGGCAGAGTCTGGGTAGCTGGCTGTTAGTGCCACAAGCTGTGCAGAATTTAGCAAGAGAAGAGCGTGTTAGTCATTCTCACGAGGCGTGTCTGAGTTGTATCTTCTTTTTTGTTTCAGGAAATATTATAAATACATTTTGACAAGAAACTTTGAGGCACTGAATGCACGGGGTGGTGGTAACCAAGTCTCGTTGCTCAATGTTGTTATGGATCTGAAGAAGTGCTGTAACCACCCCTACCTCTTTCCTGTGGCTGCTATGGTATGTCCAGTCACTTACTCTGTATAAGCGAATTCCCTGCTGGGTGTTATCAGACAGCCAGTTAACTCCCTAGTTGAAGTATGGAGGGGTTCCCATTCTGCTCTTTTTGCCTCTGTTTTTTTCATCCTGTCTGTTTTTAGACCTAACATGCTGGAAGGACTTTTTTTTCCAGCATATTTTTATGACAGGTAGGAACTATCTCATGACTCATGCAAGATGGTGAAGAGTAGGGATTAAGCCAGAAAAAGGGGGGTATCTAGAAGTCAGATGGCAAGAGAAGAGGCACAGGGTAGCACTGATGTATTATACAAGCAGTGAAATACCTTGTGGTTGTGCCAAGGTAAATGACCAGGTGCGACCCAGCATCTGATGAACACAGCTGGGGACTGAGGCCAGGTTACATCCCTTCAAGCTGTTTTTGTCCCTTGAAACTTACTCCCTCTTTCCCTTTTCTTCTCAGGAAGCTCCAAAAATGCCAAATGGCATGTATGATGGTAGCGCACTTATTCGAGCCTCTGGAAAGCTATTGCTGCTCCAGAAGATGTTAAAGAACCTGAAGGAAGGAGGTCACAGGGTGCTCATATTCTCTCAGGTATATGGGGAAAAACTTTAAGGCTGGGCATTCTTTTTCTGAGAAAGAAGTCTGTTGATCTGGTATCCCCTTATCCCTCACTCTTTTGTGGTGGTGTTTTTCTGGTGTGCAGATGACTAAAATGTTGGACCTTCTAGAAGATTTTCTGGAACACGAAGGTTACAAATATGAGCGGATTGATGGAGGAATCACAGGGAACATGCGTCAGGAGGCTATTGATCGCTTCAATGGTATGGAGTCTCCTATTCTGTAAAATGAAAACTGTCGTCTTATATGTGCATAATGGTCAACATGGGATTGTTGTGGCCCAAGCTTTCCATTGCTTTCCTGGAATCTTAAGTTAGTAGTAATTCCCTGTCAAGTGATGTGGGTCAGATAAAAATCCTTGTTTGAATGTTACACTCTCCCTTGATTAGTTCTGTTCTCTTTTATCTAAGCTCCCGGAGCTCAGCAATTCTGCTTTCTGCTTTCAACTCGAGCTGGGGGTCTTGGTATTAACTTGGCCACAGCAGACACTGTGATTATCTACGATTCAGACTGGAACCCCCACAATGATATCCAGGTAAGTCTGAATGAGACCACTCACTATGGAGTAATCCTAAGGAAGAGGGGGAATTAAATTGTCAGGAGGAGTGAAGGAATGTGAGACTTCCCATCTAGAAATATGCAAAATTAGAGCAGTGAGGATGGGTACAGATGGGCAGTGAAATAGTGGAGGGTTCTTCCAAAGTACAGCCTTCACTAATGTTAAGAGCCAAAATGAAGGCAATTGGGAAGCTTGTGGAGGTAGGTGGGGTGTATCAGACAACCACATGTGTAGCTCTAGATTGTTTTGAGCACATCTCTTTTCTAGGCCTTCAGTCGTGCACACAGAATTGGACAGAACAAGAAAGTGATGATATACCGCTTTGTGACAAGGGCCTCAGTGGAGGAGCGTATCACTCAGGTGGCCAAGAAGAAAATGATGCTAACTCATCTGGTAGTGAGACCAGGGTTGGGCTCCAAGACAGGCTCCATGTCCAAACAGGAACTTGATGACATTCTCAAATTTGGCACTGAAGAGCTCTTCAAGGATGAGGCTACTGAGGGGGGTGAGTGCCTGGGAGTAGAACTGAAAAGGGTGGGCAGATCTGTCTCCTTATGTAGTGAGAGACTGTAGACACAGTGCTGATTATAGCTCAACAGAAAGGTCTAGGGTGGCATTCCCTTTCCTTACTCCCTCGAGATCCACACAGCAACTCTGCCTGTGCTCTTCCTTCAGGGGATAACAAAGAAGGTGAGGACAGCAGTGTCATCCACTATGATGACAAAGCAATTGAGCGTCTCTTGGATCGGAACCAGGATGAAACAGAAGATACAGAACTTCAGGGCATGAATGAGTATCTCAGCTCCTTCAAGGTGGCCCAATATGTGGTTCGTGAGGAGGAGATGGGGGTGAGTAGGAGGTGGATGTCACCTAGTATGTTCTGCGGAGTGATGGAGGATCAATTAAGTAAATTGAGCTCTGCTTTTAAGGACAAGCAGGCATATATCTGCTATGACAGCTTGGGGCTTGGAGCATAGAGCCCTAAATTTGTTACCTCTCTGGCAGGAGGAAGAGGAGGTTGAACGGGAGATCATTAAGCAGGAGGAGTCAGTGGATCCTGATTACTGGGAGAAACTGCTGCGTCACCACTATGAACAACAACAGGAGGATCTGGCCAGGAATCTGGGCAAGGGCAAACGTATCCGCAAGCAAGTTAACTACAATGATGGCTCTCAGGAGGATAGAGGTACAAATCCATGGGTCCCTGAGGGAAAAATGGGTGTAAGTATATCTTGCTGGGAAGTAACGGAGTAGCGTCTCAGGCTCACGTGCTGTTTTTCTTTCAGACTGGCAGGATGACCAGTCAGATAATCAGTCAGACTATTCAGTTGCTTCTGAGGAAGGAGATGAGGACTTCGATGAGAGGTCTGAAGGTAAGTTCTGATGAAGCCAGACTTCCTGCATCACTTTCTCTGAGTGTGGAAACAGCTGGGACTCGATTAGGGAGGTTTATACATTTTGTGGTGCCATCCTGCCGGGGAAACATTCACACAACAATGTGCTGCGCATTGTCCCTCCTCCTTAGCTGCGTTTCTCTCTTCAGCAGCTCGTCGGCCAAGCCGCAAGGGCCTGAGAAATGATAAGGATAAGCCTCTGCCTCCCTTACTTGCCCGTGTGGGAGGGAACATCGAGGTAAGTAGCACCAGGGGTAGGCATTTGCGTCCCAGCTGCTTCTGTATGGCACTTGCCATGTCTGCCTGTCTCCTCCTCCATTATAGGTTTTGGGTTTCAATGCTCGCCAGCGGAAAGCCTTCCTCAATGCCATCATGCGCTATGGAATGCCACCTCAGGATGCCTTCACCACTCAATGGCTTGTTCGGGACCTCCGCGGCAAGTCGGAGAAAGAGTTCAAGTGAGTCTGCATTAGGCAGGGGTGGAAGACAGGCAGCATCTAATCGCTTTGGGAAAGAATGAGTGTGGGGCCTTTGAGACTACATTTTCTTAATGTAATAGTTGATTCTTCGTGGGAGGATGCAGTATAAGCTGAGAGAGATGAGGGTGTTGTTCCCAGCTCTCTTACTTGAACTCGACTCATCAGTCACCAAAAGCAAATGCTTTTAGAGGAGTAGCATGGCCATGCAAGCATGTAATGAATACTCTCCCTGAGTCTGTCCTAGGCTTATGGTTGCTTCTGGCTCAAGACTCTTGAGTCAGCTTTGTGTCCTTCCTGTATATATAGTAATTCTGTCAGGAAATTCTCCCTTGAAGGAGCCTGGAGCCCCAGAACTTGTATTAGTATGGGTTAAGAGTCCTGGGGTAGTTTCCCTTATGTGCTGGAAGGTGTCTGATGATGCGTGTCTCCAGCTAACTTGATTTATTTGATTTATGGACTAATTGCTTGTCTCAATTGCTTCAGGGCCTATGTTTCGCTGTTCATGCGCCATTTATGTGAACCTGGAGCTGATGGTGCAGAGACCTTTGCAGATGGGGTCCCACGGGAAGGTCTTTCTCGACAGCACGTCCTTACTCGCATTGGGGTCATGTCACTTATACGCAAAAAGGTAGGTGCCTGGCAGAGCTGTGTGGCCTTTGCTGTCCATACAGCTGTAGTCATGCTGTAGTTGGTGAGCTAGGGAGTTACCTCTCCTTTCACACCTACTTTTGTGTGCGGTGAGTGATCTGCCTCTGCTGGTTTGAGGATGAGCTTTGTATGAATCTCTGATATATCTTTCCCTTTCATGCAGGTGCAGGAATTTGAGCATGTGAATGGCCGCTGGAGTATGCCAGAACTGGCAGAGATAGAGGAGAACAAGAAGCTTTCACAACCAAGCTCCCCCTCTCCGAAAACTCCGACTCCTTCAACACCAGGGGATACACAGCCGAATACACCCGCCCCTGTTCCTCCACCTGGTGAGGGCTCCCCCCTTGTACAGCCCTGTGTCCTGACCTCATCCTGGCTGTTCCCCTCACCGGAACTGTGGTGGTGGGGTCTGGGGGTGGACGCAGATCAACTTACTCTCATGTTAGGAGGGCTGCCAAAGACATGTGCAAACCCTTAAAGGCAAGAGAGGACACTAGCTTTCCTTGGATAAGCTGACATCAGTGAGAAGTCCAGCATTTGTAGTGGGCAGGAAAGGGGTGGGGGGGTGGTCATGTTGGTTCCATTTTGATGGGCCTGATCTCTGGGAGCAAAGGAGATGTGCGCTTGGTAACTGGGAGGAGAAGACCTTACTGATGGCTTCTCTTCTTTTGTCTGCTGTGCTGCTCTGGGGTGGGGAATACACAGAAGAAGGAGTAAAAGTAGAAGAAGGAGCCAGTGCTAAGGAGCAAGGAGAGCCATCTGAACCAGAGAAAGAGCTCAATGCCTCTGCTACTGAAACAGAGGTCCCAATGGAGGTGAGTCTTGAGTGGCTTGTTTGCCTCACAATATCTCTTGCAAATTTCTCTACTTCTGACCTCTCTTTGTTGTTCAGCTCATAAGGTAGAGATGAGTTCTTGGAGTGATATTTAAAGGTTACTCTCAGATCCTCAGAACTGGCCTGACAGTTTTGTGCATTTTTGCTCTTCTAAACTGCTGTGCCTGTCTTCTGTTTCCACGGGCTGCTCTAGCTCACTTCTCTGCTGTTCTCAGCAGGGTGCTCAGCCTGTGGAGACACCACCACAGGATGCAAAATCCCCAGCAAACCCCACAGAAGCAGATGAAAAAAAAGTAGAGGAGCCAGAAGTGAAGGAAAGACCAGATGAACCAATGGAAGTAGAAAGCAAAGGTACAAAGCACTTTATCCTAAAAAAACATGCCTGAATGTGGAAAAACAGTGAGGAGTTACGGAACACTATTGGGTTTCTCTGGTTGAAGAATAAAACTATGGACTTGCTGTGCTCCTCTACATCTCGTGTTCCCTTTCTCTCCTGCAGCTGATGTGGAGAAAGTGGAAGACAGAGCACCTATTGAGAATCCTACTGAACCTCCTATAATCACTCTGGATGAGAAAGGTGTGAGGCATGATAATTCCCTTCTCTCCCTTAACCTCTCTCCTGCAAGGAGTCCTTGTGGGTCCAGCTTGTGTGGTATCTTGTTTTTCTAATAATTCCCTGTGTGTACAGATGAGAAAAAGGATGATGATAAGAGAGATGTGGTGATGCTGCAGAATGGAGAGATGCTGAAAGAGTCAGTGGATGAAAGGCACAAGAAGGCAGTAAAGCAGCGCTTCATGTTCAACATAGCAGATGGCGGTTTCACTGGTATGAGATCTTTATCTGCTTGAACTGGTTTATATGCCCCTGCTTGTGTTTGTGAAACAACTTCCAACTGTTCTGGTGTCTCTTGCCTTTCCAGAACTACATTCCCTCTGGCAGAATGAAGAGCGGGCTGCAACTGTCACAAAGAAGACCTATGAAATCTGGCATCGACGTCATGACTACTGGCTCCTTGCTGGGATTATCAAGTATCCTTGCCATGATGGACCCATTTTCCTGCCTTGTACATATAATTTGTGAAGGTGACAGTCCTGGGTCTGACTGGAGTAGGTTGAGTGACAGTGCTTTATCCTCTTGCAGAGGGGTGAGAGTGATGGTGAGAGGAGGAGCTTCCTGCCAGCATAGTTAAGACTTAGCAGGACATAGTTCTCATTCCTTTCCCTTGGCTCCTGTTCCTCCTCTCTGTGTGCCCCTTTTCCCACCCCCTCTGGAGAACAGTATTGCCTGGGCTGTGTATTCCCTTGTTCTCACTGCCTTTGTTTGCCTGAGCTCATCCCATCTCAGTCATGGCTATGCCCGTTGGCAGGATATTCAGAATGATCCACGTTACGCCATCCTCAATGAACCCTTCAAGGGTGAGATGAACAGGGGTAACTTCCTGGAAATAAAGAATAAGTTCTTGGCAAGGAGATTTAAGGTAAGAATTTGTCTTCAGTGTGATAGCTGGCTGGACCTCTAAACAACAAAAGCTTCGGTTTTGAGCGTCCATTAAGAAAGTAAAAGGTTTCTGCAGTGCCGTTCATTTTAGGGCAAATTTAAAAATGAGTCAATATATCTTAGGATCATGCAGTTGCTCCATGATAGTAGCTCCCTTTTCTCTGGAAATGGTACTGAGGAGCTTGGTTCAGTGCTCTCTATCCAAATGTTTATTCAACAACTGATATGCAGGAGGCTTAAGATTCAAGTGGCTGTTTCCATCACAGCTTCTGCTTGGTCTGCTACAACCCACTGCATGTGCCTAAACAGAACTGTATGGGTTGGTGAAAGGGTTGCCTTCATTCTCTACCTCATCCTCTTCAGGAGTGAACATGGCTTAATTGTGGGAGTGATTTAAGACCAATCCAAATAAAGGCCATGTAGGTCTCAGTCTTCGGGCAAGACACTAATTCAGTGTAGTCTGGATGGTCAGTTCCGCACTGACAGGATTCCAGTTGATTTCTCCAAATGCCTACAAGATTTCAGATTCCTCCTGTAAGTAGCATGGGATACTTCTCAGTTGGGTTCAATGAGAAATCTCCGTTCCCTTTGCCTCAAAGAAAGATGGTGAACAACGTGGTCTGTAAAGAGAATCTGAGGAAGAATAAGAATCCTAGAGCATTTGTAGTAGCCTTTTATTAAATCTGATGTAGCCTGGTTTTCTTGTGGCTTAGCTTAGGAAGCCTTTATTGTTTTGGGCTACTCAGTAAAAGAGGCTTTTGAAAGGAGTTCCAGGTGCAGAATCCCATCTTATGAGAGGGTGAAGAGGTGGAGTTAGGAGAGACTGGGGTTGCAAACAGGCACCCCTTTCAGGCAGCTGCTGAAAGACATTCCTCCCTGCCCTTGCAGCTCCTGGAGCAGGCACTGGTGATTGAGGAGCAGCTGCGGCGAGCTGCCTATCTGAACATGTCTGAAGACCCATCTCACCCTTCTATGGCTCTGAACACACGTTTTGCAGAGGTGGAATGCCTGGCTGAGAGCCACCAGCATCTATCCAAGGAGTCAATGGCTGGGAATAAACCGGCCAATGCTGTGCTGCACAAAGGTAATGCGGTGTGATAAACAAGGCTGGGGGTAGGTGCTTACCATTGCTGTCCCCTCTTGGTTTTTCCCTCTGGGGTGTCCCTTTCCCCTCGGAACAGATGTCCCTTTCTCTTCTAGTTCTGAAGCAGCTGGAGGAGCTTTTGAGTGACATGAAGGCAGATGTGACTCGTCTGCCTGCCACCATTGCCCGTATCCCGCCGGTGGCAGTGCGCCTCCAGATGTCTGAGCGCAACATCCTCAGCCGCCTGGCCAACCGCAGCAGTGAGCCCCCGCCACCACCCCCGCCCCAACAAGTACGTACCCTCTCTGGTCAGTAAGCAGAGCTACTGGGGCAGGGGGGGCTCTGTGGGCAAAGCTGGGCTTTGGTGACCAGCCCTTGAGTCTCAGATCCTCTTCTCTCGCCCTACAGGTGGCCCAGCAACAGTGAGTCCCTGGCCCAGTGCTGTTGACCTTTCAGCCAAGCTGAAGTGACCCCTTCCCCACCCCACCCCTTCACACTCTACCCCTCTGCCTGACATTCCTGACTGGGTGCTGTTTCCCTCCATGGAAGCTGCTGCTCAGGTCTCTGGGAGGAGAAGAAACTCCTTCCTCTGCAGCCAGCCCGTTGGAGCAAGGAGTGTGTTTAGGAGAGAGGGGGATGGATGTATGATGGACTCTGTATATAATGACTGGAGGCCCCAGCGCCATGTCTGTTACACGGAGAACCTGGCTGCGTTGCTCGTTGCCTCCGCCTGGAATTCCAGTTTTTGTTTTTAATTTTATTTTGAGTTTGTTTACTGAGAAGAGTGCGCAGGCAAGACCAAGTAAAAGCCAGGACAGAGACAAAGCTACCTCCATCAAAATCCTTTTTAATACAAAAACTGACCGGACTTGTCCACTAATAAGCAGCTTGAAGACAAAAGCAAACAACAGTGAAGAAAAAAAAAAAAACCAACAAAAAACGGAGCAAAACGTTGATAAAACTGAAAAATAAAGTTTCCTTGTATTTTATTTTGTTGTCTCTATTTAGCATTAGACCAGTGGGGTAAGTATTTACACAAGGGCCTGGCTCTGTCCTGTCTCACAGACTGACTGGGGTCAAAAAAGACCTGCAAAGCTGAGTCCAACCTGTGACTGATCACCACCTCCTCCGGTTGACAAAGTGCCACATCCTTGAACACCTTCAGCGAGGATGATTCCACCACCTCCCTGGGCAGCCCCATCCCCTATTTAACAACTCTTTTCCATGAAGAAATTCCTCCTGATTTTGTGATACTCAGGTTTTGTGATACTCCCCCCCCACTTCTGAATTCTTGTTTTCACCTTGCCTATGCACCACACCGCTTCTTTACCCCCGGCCTTTTCCGTGTTTACCCACTCCAAGGCGTAACGCCGCCTGCCGAGTGCCCCGGGAAGGGTGACGCTGAGCTGTGCCCGTGCCGGTGTCCGCGCCCGCCGGCGACGGGATCCCCGCTCCCAGGAGCGGCGGGGGCGGGGCCTCTTACGTGTTCCGGGGCCGGGTGGGCGGGGCCGCGACGTTGCCGCGCAGACCAATCAGTGCACAGTAGTGGTGGCGCTGGCCAATGGGCTGAGCGGTGGCAGGCGCGTGCGCGTTGCGGCGGGGCGCCCCGCACGTGTGGTGGTGGTGGCAGCGGCCGGCGCGGAGCTGCGCGGGGCGCGGGCGCGACCATGGGGCGGA
>VYXB01007928.1:93250-106940 GCA_013397135.1 Pachyramphus minor
CCGCGGCGCCCGGGGCCGCCTGACCGCCGCGTGTCTTCCCGCAGAGCCGGAGACCGTCAGGAAGAAGCTCTCCAGTCACGGGAGAAAGAGGTGAGGGGGGCGCTCCGGCTGGGCGGGGGCAGCTGGGCCGGGCCGGGGCTGATCGCCGCTTCCCCTCCCCATCCAGGGCTGCGAAGAGGCGGCTGGGAGCGGGCAGTGTCCCGGCGGGGAAGAGGCCGCTCGGAGCAGGAGACGGAGGCGGAGGAGGGCGGGAGCCGGCAGGTGAGTGGGGGAGCGGGCTCCGAACCGGGGTGACGGGCCGGCAGCCCCTCTGTACTGCAGTTCCCTGGGGTATCCCCACCACCACCGTCAAGCTCCAGCCTCTTTTTTTACGGCACGGGACAAGTGGAATTTAATTATTTTAAATCGCGGAGTCATAGAATATCCTGAGTTGGAAGGGACCCAGAAGGATCATCGAGTACAACTCCTGGCCCTGCACAGGACCGTCCCCAAGAATCACATCGTGTGACTGAGAGTGTTGTCCAAATGCTTCTTGAACTCTGTCAGGCTTGGTGCTGTGACCGCTTCCCTGGGGAGCCTGTTCCAGTGCCCAACCACCCTCTGGGTGAAGAACCTTTTTCTAATATCCAACCTAAACCACCTCTGACACAACTTCAGGCTATTCCCTTGGGTCCTGTCACTGGTTACCACAGAGGAGAGATCAGTGCCTGTCCCTCCTCTTCCTCTCACAAGAAAGTTGTAACTGCAATAGTCTCCCCTCAGTCTCCTCCAGACTGAACAGACCAAGTGACCTCAGCAACTCCTCATATGGCTTCCCCTCAAGAGCTTCTCCTCAAGGCCCTTCACCATCTTCATGGCCCTCACTTGGATGCTCTCTAATAGATAACAATGAATTCTACCTGATTTCTGGTGGTTGCCATGCCACTGCCAGGCAGCAGTGCTGTCTGAAGAACTAGTAGAAGGTCTCTCCTATGTGTTAAATCCATTTCTGACTTATCCTCCATTCACAGCAAGGTTGTTGCAGGCCAGTTGTGTAGCTAAGGTTTTTAAATCTCTGTGTAGCAAGAGAAGCTGTTGCAGTAGGAAGAAGGAAGGATAGACAGATATTGGGGAAGGAGGGCACTGTAATATGTCAGAGCAAATACCATAAGAATTTTGTAGCAGTGCTTTAGTTTGATAATTCTAGTTAGATGTCCCTAAGGTTTCACTGGGGGGAGGTGAGAATATGCCCTTCTTTATGACTGAGATTTGGAGAGCAAGCAGTCCCTTCGCTTGGACAGGCAGCTCAGGACTCAGATGAAGACATTTTTGTGTAACAACTGAAAAAACAGAGCAGTTGCTTTTGGGAATAATCCCTAATTTTTACCTGCTTTTTCTGCCCATAGTTAAAGAGCAGGTGTCCACACAGGAGAAACGTGCCGTAAAGGCAGCAGGACAAACCACTCGTGGCCAGTCTGGCTTTAGTGATGACAATTCAAAATGGCTGGCTCCAGCCAAAGCCAAGAAAATCCGATCTAAAGGAAACCATGTGGAGTTATCCAGCGATGGTGAGGTGGAAGAGAACAACTGGGAAATGGAGGAGGAGGATGGGAGCAGCGAGGAGATGGTTGATGATTATGGTGCCTCATCATCAGAAGAAGAGGTAGGAATTTTTGCTTGATGTTGCTGGCTGAAAGGACCCATCAGGCTTGAAGAAAAAGGATGGTTTTATTGGTGGGTGGGGTGGCGAGGTGGTGGAGAGCTTTCCCCTTCTTCCCTTCAACGAACAATTTCAAGTTTAGCAGCATAATATTAAGTGCTTTTGTTTGTTGTCCTTTTTAAACAGAGCAAGTAAATTTCACAGGTGGTGGGAAGTAAGGGGGCAACTGTGGATGCTTCATTAATCTTTTGTGTCTGTTTAGTTGCTGCCTATTGAAAAAGCTGCCCTGAAACAGAAGCCTGACAGGTGAGGTTATGAGAAGGCTGCAGAGGCTTTGCTGGCTCGATCATGAGCCTGTGTTGTTTATTCTTCCACGCTTTCTGCCATCTAAGAAATGGTAGTTGTGAAGTGTCTGTGTGATCCTGTTCTTATGTGAAGCATCTGTCCTGTTCTTTGTCCTTAGGGAAGGCCTCAGTGAAGATGACAGTGAAGAGGAAGAGGAGGAGGAAGAGGAAGAGGAGGACGAAGAGGCAGCAGAGACAACAGGTAGACAGAAAATGGGACAGAAGGAGGAAGAGAACCCAGATCTGCAGCTCAACCTAGATATAGATGAACAATTTAAACTGCCAACTAATGAAGAGATTGAAAAAGAGGATATCCTTTTTATCTGTGACATCCATAAGCCATTGGCATGCAGCAGCACAGGGCCTGGATACAATCAAAGAGCTTCACTTGGACTTTTATCATGCTTATTGCTTAGCAAGAGGGTTTGTGCACGACAGTGTATTTTTAGATGAGCTGTCCTAATAGATAGTATATAATGCTGTGCTTCTGTACAGCACAGTTAGGAAATCTGTTACACCCTTTATGGAGCTTGGAGCCTGCCCTAATTTCTTTTCTAGTCCTAAATGCATAGGGATATCTTATCACATAGTTTGTTCCTCTCTACCCTGATTTGCTTGGCAGGTGTTTGTGTAACCCATTCCTAGAGCCTCTGATAACAGCAATTCCAGCATCCAAAGTGCTTGCTCCTGGACTCTGGTGATTTTAATTTCCTGCCTCCCAGTACAATTTAATCCTGTCTCTTCTCGTTCCCGTCTGTACCCCTTGGTTGCCCTTGGGGAACTTCTAGTCTCCTCTCTGATACAGATAATGTTTTCAGTATTAAAAGACTTCTCTTGTTGGATCTTTTTATTTTTCCTATTCTTTTCTGTTTATCTAAAAGTAACCAACCCAGTTCTTTTAAACACCTTGTAGTCCTGCCTCGGGAACTTTTTTGTCCAATTCCATCCTATGAATCCCTGCTCTGCTGAGTTCTGCTGAGAGAGTGTATTCCCGCAAAGCCTTTCTGGCACATGTGCTGTCGTGGCACACGAGTCCTGCATGAGGCATTGTACTTGTAAAGAGCCTCTGTGCGAGTTTCTTGTCTGTTCGTGATTCCTTAATGGTTTTCCTACCTGCTGAGCCGCCCGACCTGCACGTCATTCACCAGCGCATCAAGGGCAACATGGAGGTGCTGCAGGACTTCGTGGTGAAGCGGGAGGAGGGACGCACGCGACAGGAGTACCTGGCATTGCTGCGCCGGGACATGGCTGCCTACTATTCCTACAGTGACTTCCTGCTTATGAAGCTTATGGACATCTTCCCACTCCCTGAGGTGGGATCCTGCCTTGCCCATAGCTTTGCTGACTGGTGAGGATTTCTCTGCCTCCCTGGGTCTTCATTTTGTATCTGTATTCTCTGCCCCTTTCTTTCATCCAGCTGGTAAACTTCCTGGAAGCCAACGAGGTTCCCCGCCCTGTGACTGTTCGCACCAACACACTGAAGACACGGCGACGGGACCTGGCGCAGGTGAGCAGGAACCAGGGATTGTCTCCTGCACCTCCTGTCGCAGGGAGCGGTGTCTCAGTCCCTTCTCCTTGTCTTACAGGCTCTGATCAACCGTGGTGTGAATCTTGACCCCTTGGGGAAGTGGTCGAAAACTGGACTTGTTATTTATGACTCCTCTGTGCCCATCGGTGAGATCACCCTTCCAGCTGTAGGGCTGAGCTGACCCGTTCTTGCTTCCCTTTCTGTCACGTCTCATCTTCTTTTGTTCTGCTCAGGTGCCACCCCTGAATATCTGGCTGGACACTACATGCTGCAAGGAGCCTCCAGTCTTCTCCCTGTCATGGCTCTGGCTCCACAGGAGAACGAGCGCATCCTGGATATGTGCTGTGCCCCAGGAGGCAAGACCAGCTACATAGGTACTGCCCTGGCACCTTGGGAGGGATGCTGTGTGAAGTGATGAGTTTCCACTGGTCTATACAGAAAGGGGGAACAGAGGGGGACTGGACTTGAGGAAGGGAGGGGGTGACTGTCCCTACAGACCAAAGCATGGGAGGTTTGCAGGCCCTTGCTGATGTGTTTTGCCCTCTGTCAGCTCAGCTTATGAAGAACACAGGTATGATCTTGGCCAACGACAGCAATGCCGAGCGGCTGCGCAGTGTGGTAGGGAATCTGCATCGGCTGGGAGTCACCAACACTGTCGTGAGTAACTGTGATGGACGCCAGTTCCCCAAGGTAAGTTCCTGCCTGCTGTGGGGTGTCTTTACCATGCTTACCTAGAGCTGTTGCGATGTCCCCTTAGTAAAGCCGTGTTCTCCAAAGCCACTTGTCACAGGAGGATGAGCAGAGCTGCGGGGGAGTGTGTTTGTTATTTGAAACAGAGACAGGAAGATGGACAGGGAAAAGGGAGGAATCTTTCCTGCCTTCCCAGTCTTCTGGTTCCCCTTCTAGTCTTGGTCTTGTTCTGAGTCCCTGCTGTGAGTGTAATTCCGAATGTACATCTGCCTGTAGGTGCTTGGAGGGTTCGACCGTGTCTTGCTTGATGCTCCTTGTAGTGGAACAGGTGTCATTTCCAAGGATCCTGCTGTCAAAACCAACAAGGTGAGTGACCAGTGGGGACTCAAGGACGAGTCATGAGAGGAAGGACTTTGGGACAGCTTTTTTCTTGAGAGATGCCTGCAACAGAGACACTGATTTTTCCATCTCTTTCCTATTCTGTGTGTTGTGCCAGAGCTAGTTTTTTGAGATTAGCTCTGCAGAAGTCTCCATAATCTTCTGTATCGTGTGTGCTTTGTTCTCCTCTCATGTCTTCCATCCACAGTCAAGGTCTGAGGTTCTTCCTCATGCCTGTGGCATCCTAACCTATCTTTTTCTTACAGGATGAGAAAGACATCCTGCGCTGTGCTCACCTGCAGAAGGAGCTGATTCTTAGCGCTATAGATTCAGTCAATGCTGCCTCAGAGACAGGGGGCTACATTGTCTACTGCACTTGCTCCATCATGGTAAGTCCCTTCCATGCTCTTCTGCAGTCACCTCCTGCTCAGGGGACTGGTGAGTTTTGGATCCTAATGCTTAGCCTCTGGCAGGTGGAGGAGAATGAGTGGGTTGTGGATTATGCCCTGAAGAAACGCAATGTCCGTTTGGTGGCCACAGGCCTGGACTTTGGCAAGGAAGGCTTCACCAGGTGTGTGCCAGGTCAAAAGCTGCACAGGTGACTGTTGCCTAGTGGCCAGGTTTGAGCAGAGGTATTCTACCACTTCTCACCCCACTTCCTCCCCCAGGTTCAAGGACCGTCGCTTCCACCCCTCCCTCAAGTCTACGCGGCGTTTCTATCCCCACACGCACAATATGGATGGGTTCTTCATTGCCAAATTCAAGAAATTCTCTAATGCCATCCCCCAGGCACAGAAAGGTAACATAGTGCTGGAACTTGGCTGAGTTGCCCAGGGCTGTTCTCACATGCTGCTTCCCTTGCAAAAGCCGTGGGAATGCTTCTTACAGCGCCTTTCTCTCCTTTCAGATGAAGAACCTGCTGAAGAAGCAGCAGCTGTCTCTGCTGTCCCTGACACCGTCGTGGAACCTCCCCCAAAAAAGAAGAAACTTGAGGGATCAAAAGCTGACAAAGAGCAGAAGCTGCCACAACCAACTTTGAAGAAGAAATATTCATTGCAGGCACAGAGGAGACCCTTGAAGGCTGTCCGGCCTTCTCCCAAAATAATGCGTCCTAAAGTCTCTACCAGGAAGAAGAAACATAAAGTGAAACCAAATGGACAGTGAGAGGAACTGCTTTTCCAGGTGCTGGTCCCTTCCTCGGAGAGCAAAGGCTGCTGCAGCTATGTGTGTACCACCACTGTGCTGCTCTTGCAGATCATCTCTGCAGCTCTGGGTACCTGGAACAGCAATAGCCCCCTTTGCTCCTTTCCCTCTGCATCAAGGACTGATGCACTGACCCATTAAAGCTTTTTATATTCTTGCTCAAGTCTTGTCGTTTTCCCTTAAACATGGAATACATTCTGAAACGTTCTCTTGAACAGGGAATTCCTTCATGTCCCCCCTTACTCCCCTTCCACTCCATGCTGATCCTCTGGCATTTCTGGTGTCTGTCCTTATCCCCTGCGATGTGGTTGTTTGTGAAGAAGCAGTGGGAGCTGAAATCCTAGCTCCCTGCATGAAGGCCGTATTGTGTCTGTCAGCTGAGTGTGTTGTCAGGCTGGAGCTTCTAGGCACTGGTCCTATGCTGTTCTCTAGTTCCCTGTTGTCACTAAGTGCTACCAGTTCACTGTTGTGACTGTCCCCATTTCACCCTTTTGCTGGTCCTCAGCAATCTCTTGGTTCTTGGCCTGCCAGACTGGAGCAGGGATTGCTGTTGGTTCTGGTGCTGTACAATAATGTTTCTTTTTGCTTGTTTGTTCAGCCAAATGTGGCTGCATCTCCTCGAGACGTACCAAAGAGTGGTCTGGGCTGTTTCGATTTGAACATCACCCTAGACCCCTTTCTGTCATGAGTGTGAGGGATATTTTCTTTGGTTCTGCTCTCCAGTGAATAAATCTTTTCCTAGAGGCAATTCCTTAATAGTAAGTTTTCTAAGTGTGCTCTCCATCTTTTGTTCTACCACAGTGTGCGTGGAGTTGGGTGTGTAACAGACCTGAGGCATATCTCTTGTTTCTGTAATTGTCTCACTACCTCAGCCCACAGAAGGCTTTGCCTTGATTTGTTTTCCTTGCCGAGCTTTGGGTTCATGGGAGAACTTGTGCTGCTCTAGTGTTTGGTGTTAAGGACAGCTGAATGCAGTGGGCTGTAGGACCTACGGAATTTTTTCTGTGCTGGTCTGTTACATGTGAGACTGCAGCTTTCCCACATTACCAGGTTCAGCAAGTGGTTCAGAACCCTCCTCAGATGTACACACATGCACTACTGATGCAACCAGGATGCATTAGCTAGCAAGAAACCGAGGAAAACTACTGTGGTGAGTACCCAGGGAAACACAGACAGACCTCATAAAGCATGAACAACAAAAGAGGCCTAACCCTATTCTTAATCCCTGGCCCATGAAACTTAGACCATGCTTAGATTGTCTGCCCACACTTTCATGTGTTGCTGGTAGCCGGTCCTCAGACCTCTTTTCCTACTTCCAGGCTAGTCCAGGTTTCAGTGAGCTAACACATCACCAACATGCATACGTGCAGAGGAAACAGCTGGGATTAGTTTAATACGAGGCCAGGACAGATGGTGGTAATCAGGAGCAGGGCTCAGCCAGAGGGGCACACTGACCAGCAGCCATTCTCTGTGTGACTGGCTCCTTCTATTTATTTGTCTCCATTTCCCATTTCCCATGTTCACTTCTCCCTGATTTAGCTCGATGCCTCCCTTTCTCCTCCTTTGATCCTTCCCTGAAATATCCCATAGTAAGTTTTGTTCCCATAATCTTCCTTAAAACATTGCCTGATAAAGTTTACAGAGTCACACAGTTACCCTGAAACATCCCATCATAAATTTCCTCCTTCCCACGAAGCCCATGATAATACTGCCTTTTTATCAGTTGCCAAGTTTCTGGCTGAAGTTGTTCAAGGTTGCATTTGAGTGGTTCCTGTAATGGTTCAATCTCTATGTCTCAGGAGTCCTGGTCTTTGTTGCAGCCCTTATTATCTTCTGCTTTTTAGGGCTTGTCTATCTGTGTATTTCATTTACTATAACTCTGGTTGAGGGGTGGGGTTGACTGTCATTTTGTGTTGAATAGCCATTAACCAAATATCTTTGTAGTTGAAAACTACTTTTTCCTCATGCTTCCCAGTGAATTAGGGCAGAGAGGAGCCTCTGAATGCAACTGTCTCAATCCAGGCTTGTGTGGTGAGGTCTGGGTTGCCAGACATAAGGGACCCGAGGAAGTTTTCTGGTATCTTTCAGAATAATTAAATAAATGCTGGGTGCAATAGCACCCAAGGGAAGAAATTATTGCTTCAATACTGCATTTCTAATGCCCCAAACCGAATAAAGATTGTAAAACTGGGAAATGTTCAGAGAGGACAAATATATCCTAAGTTATGGAATGGTTTCAGTGAAAGAAACAGCTAGAGCCTCTTAGAGCCTGGAAAAGAGACCATATGGAAAGAAGCGATATTACAGTGTGTAAAGTTGTTAGTGGCATGGAGAAGATGCACAGGGAACAACTGCTTGCTCTTTTCCAATGAACATAAAAAATTAAAACTCTAGGGTCCATCAAATGCACCGAAAGTATAGGTAGCTGTGAAACTCCTTTCTGCAGGATACAGTGGATCTTAGTAACTTTTACAGGTTGAAAACCCAGCTGTATGCACAAGGAAAAACGGTTTTTGTAATGGTTGGTAAACACAACTGGCTCAGTACATCCACATTCTGTGAACTGCTAAAGCCTGGAGAGCATTGTGAGGAGGGATCACGGCTCACTTGCCCTGGTCACAAACTCCTCTGTCCTCCTGCTGCACTGGAAACTGGTATTTGGGCTTAGATGGATCATGAGTCTGACCCGGCTTTGTGGCTCTTGCATCCCTGGGAGGTGATCCCACTGCTGTGCCTGCTCCTTGGGGCACTCAAGGTTGAGTCCTGAGTGCTGCCTGGCACCTCATTTCCCTCAGCTGGACCCTTGCCACACAAGGCTTTGCACTGCATGTGGGAACAGGAGCTTCCAGGTAGGCTGAGTCCTGCCTCTTCTCCTCCAGCCTTCTTTTCTAGTTCTAGAAGGTTTCCTCTTGTAAGGAGTGATGAAATACAGGCTTTCAGCATACAACACAAAACTCAAACCATATGGCAATCTTCCAGCTACAGGGCAACTGGTACTTGGAAGGGCTTTTACCTCTGGCCAGCCATGGGCCTGTCCTTTCAGGAGCAATGCTAACCTGTCCCACTTTGCTGCTGCTGCTGCCTGTCGAGATCCCTATGCTAACCTGCAGTCTTGGCTTGAGAACCAGTTTATCTTGATAACCCCAGCAGCAGGGATAGAATGTTCATGGTTGGGATACCAACATAACTGTCTGGTTTCTAGTGAATCTCCAAATTATGTCGGTCACCTCTGAAAGGTGGGAATAGCTGCTGTCTTAGCTGAGTCAATAAAACTTCCTTCTTGCTGAGCATCGTTCCACGCTCTTGGGATGCCTGCTAATCTTCTTTTATAACTGGGAAGAGACAGGGGAGATTTTCATCTCTCTTTGGTGGTTTGCTCCTCTTCTGCTCTTTATTTCAGCCATTATAGTTATCACTGCTCAGAGAGGTGATGTTGAGTGTGGCATTGAAATGCTGCCACCGAGCTTCGGAGGCAGTACTGGGGATGCAGCAGTTGCAGATGAAGCTTGGTGGCTTCCGTCTGCTTTCTGGTACGAGGCTGCTGGTCACATTAGACTTGTGTCTGCAGCTGCCTTGTTACTGTAGGAATCTTTTGTTACCTGAAAGCTGAGATTTCTGGAAAACGTGACTGCTGGATCACCTTTCAGTACCTTCCTTTAATGTGTTTTAGTATCTGAAAGCTGCTGATAATGTGGCTTGTGTGAGCTGAGGCAGAGCAAAGCAAGATCTGAGGAAAAGCATGGACTGAAAGCAGATCTGAGGGGTAAAAAAGCTGTCATAAATTAAAAGCTTGGTTGAGAGAAGTCAGCATAATATGTCGTGATATCTATTCCACTGTGCTGTGCACAATCCTTCTCCCCAAACAGGGTCTATTGGAGAAGCCTTGTCAGGGTAGAATGAAGACAGCCAGCTGGCAGCTCCTGCCTGCCAGGCTCCAGAGTGCTGCCAGCTCACCTCTGCAAGACGGGAGGGAGAGGTAGGGCACTGTGCTGCTGCACCCTTGGCATGTTAGAAGGCAAACAAAAACTTCTGGGGACAATGGTGCACAGTGGAAAGAAGAGACTTCAGCACCAATGTGTGTCGATCACTAATTCCAGTGATGTCATATGCTGTAATGTCTATTCCATGCTGGGCAGGCAGCCTGTGGTTGTGTTGTCTCGTGTCTGGCTGTATGCACAGGAAGGGACTGAAATCCCACACTGCACGTTTCACAGACTTGCGTGTAAAATTTCTATCTCTGAGCACACACTGTATTATACATAACACCCATAGATACATACACTTTTGTAGCGCTGTATTCATAAATGACAGAGGTCCCATCAGTAGCCTTTGCTCCCCCAGGCTGTCCATCCCTGCTGGGAGGATATGGAGAGCTCCCAAAGAGGCTGTCTCTAAGTCTGACCTGCCTGATGGAATCAGTGGGGAACTGCTGAGAAGGTAAGGTCAGTTAGGCCCTGGGCTCTTGGTTGTAGTGCCTAGAACTGCTTTCACACAAAGACCTGCCTCCAAAACTCCCTCCTGGACTGGTGGTTTTTAGAAGAAAATCTCTTCCCTCCTTTTCCATTAGACACATATTTTTCTGTGTGTTGGTTACTGTGGTGATCACCCAGCTGCTTTGGCAGCTGTTCCTTTGTGCCGATTTCTCCACATTTGCACTCAAATCCAGGCAGGTGATAGGGCTGATGGCTTTGTTAGGCAGCAAGGAAGCCAAAAGTCGTGTGTTCGTTGCAGCATCTGCCTCTGATTGTGGATAGAAGCAATTTTAGGGGTCAGTTTTAGTGAAGAATCTTGGAAGATTTGGAGAGTTTACACTGAAACGTTCCAGCAGTGTGGTGCAAGGGAGAAGGTACCACTGAGGTACTCAGAGGGAAAGAGGGCAGGGAGATGGGGTATAGGCACACTGATGAGACCTAGCCTTAAAAGAAAGAGCCTCCGTGAAAGCTGTGGAGCTAATTTGAAAAGGTTTCACCTATGAAGCACATCTACAAGGAGGATGCATTAGCTAGCAAGAAATTCTGAGATCTGAGAGAGCAGGAGCATCTCAATGTGGCAATGAATGTTACAGCTAGGCAAATCCAAATGAGGCATGTGATTTTAATAGGGTGTTAGCCACCTGGGGAATCTATCTTCATTTGCCCACAGAGGCCAATGGTAGAAGCTCAGTCTCTTTTTACTCTACTGTCAGCAATTAGAGACACAGTCCTGCACAAGTACTTAACCTGAGCATTGGCAAATTTGCACTGTTTGTTTTGCACAGGGTCAGAAAATGTGATGCTTCTTGACCTTAAAATCCGTAGAAGTAAGACAAATATCAGCATGTTTGTGAATAAGTGTATATTTTTACGTTGGCTACAGGGATAATTTTAAGAACTGTAGTGAGCAGCTCTGCATGTCAGCAGGTATGGTCCAGCAGTGCCACTGTTGATCCTGAGCTGATAAACTGGGGGTAGGAGCTGGGGAGGTGCCAGAGGGGTTGGTAAACAAAGAAGGGAAGATGAAGAGAACGAGCTCTTGTGCTGCAGTCAGACTGAGGCCCAGTGGAGGAGTGCTGTGGTCCCCTGGGTAGCAGGATTGTCTCTAGGTTCTGGGCTTCCTCAGGAGTAACTAAAAGTTGGCCCTGTGCCCCAGCCATCTTCTGTGTCAGTAGGAATCCTTTACTCAGCAAGTTTCCTAAGCAAGGGAAGTTAGAAAAAAAAGGAGGCTCCACACCGCGCTGTCCTTTCTAAGAGACAGCAGGAGTGTTGGTGGGAAGAGGTACTGGAGGTCTGTAGCTCCATCCCTGCTTGTATGCAGGACTGTTGTAGCACCAGGTCACATCGCTGTGGATTTGCATAGCTGAGCCCTGAGAACCACCACAGCTTGAGATCCCACCACCTGCTCTAGCACTGTGCTGGTCTCATGGTGAAAAAGCTTTTCCTGATGGATGGCAATACCTTCCTCCACTGGCATTTCATTAATCATCCCTGCGTGCCAGGTTTCCCTGTCAGGACGGGAGCAGGCCAAGCAGAGCTTGGGAAAGCACCTGCTCCACGGTTTGGGGCGTTGCTCTTGCCGGTGCTCCCTGCTGGCTGCATGCAGCAGCAGATCACCCCTACCTGACCCTGCTCACCTGGGTGCAACGGGTATGGGAGGGGTAAAATCAGGATTGTGTGCAGGAGGAGGATGCTGGCAGAAAACACTGGCTGCCAGGCGTGCTGGCAGTCTCTGGCAGCGTGGGGGGTGGCTGAAGGGACGTCAGCAATGGTTAAACAGGCACATGCTGGGAGGTCTCCGAGCTGGAGCTGCCACCACTGCTTCAAAACAAGCTTCTTGACTGGGATCCCTCTTGTCCACCTGTCCTTCTCTTTTCCCTGGCTGTTCATTTGGTAGTATTGCTGCTGGGCATACGGCTCCCTACTCACTGCTGTTTCAGTGCTGGTTTTTGGAAGATGGGGATCTCTTGTGCCTGTCCGTGAGGAAAGCCTTCCTGCCCTCCTCTCACTTGACAGAAGCACTGCATGCCTCAGCTCAGCCTCTCTGGTCAGAGGAAGAGCAAGGAAAAAGCTACTTAAGAAGAGGAAAAATGTTAAAAAGGTGACAGAGAAGGAAAGCTCACTTCATTTACCAACCTAACCCCATCTGGGAGGGACCAGGCATGGGCGGGACAAGGGAGACAGGCAGATCAGAAGACACAAGTGATACTGGACACAGCAAGGCAGGAGAATGAAACAAATTTGATTTAGCCTGCTCCCAGGCCAGGAAGGCAGAAGAGTAATGAAGGGATGGAGGAGACTTGTAGCCCTGAAGGAAAGGCAGCAGGGAACATGCAATAGGTAGACTCAATCAAGACTCCCAAAGCCAACCATCTTCCGTGGGGCTGGGAAGTCTCTGGAAGTGTGAATTCAGTCATACCTTGGATCCAAAGGGGGGGGGGGGCTTCAGCACACCACCCTACTGGAGCATGCCCACCTCTGTCCACAGAGCTCAATGTATTGTGGTGCTGGTCATTTCCCCTAATTCAAACCCACTGCTCGCTCACCCCTCGCTGATGGCTCAGCTGAGACCTTGGAGGCCACTTAGTGCAAATGCCACACTGGGCTCAGGTCTGCAGTGGAAGTCCTGGGGCAACTGGCCAGGAGCACACAGACAGCAAGTGAATACAGGTGTCCACATCCTGGATGGATAACATTTATGGAGGGGCGATGCCAGGGGTTTCTGCAATATTGACCTGGGGTTGGGGTCAGGGAGGCAGAGACTGTAAGGAAAGACCTAAAGAAGGCTAAAATATGGGGCACGAAACAAGACCCGAGGCTGCTCTGTGAGCAAGGAAGAAGGAAGACAGTTGCAAGCCAGGCATGATATCTGAGAGGCTGTCTGCCTCCACACAGCCTCCTCTGCCCTCTGGCTCGCCATTGTCCAGTGGCAGCTCTCCGTAGGCGGGCTGCTGGCAGATCAGGGCCAAGGCTGCCTTGTGGGGCTCCAGTGAGCATAAGGAGAAGGCTTCGGGAGTGCAGAGGGAAAGTTTTGCCCTCTTTAAGAGAGGCAGCCCTGGGGAAAGCACTAAATTCTACGCAAAAAGAATTAAAAAAAACCCAAAAACAAAAACAAGGAGGCAGAGGCACATTGTGCTGTTGCTGGGCTGATGACGGGAATTACTACCCGGCGGGATTTCAGCTAGAGGTGCTGGAGCGGGACTTTCCCCCGGGACCGTGCCCGTCGGATCCTGCCAGACTCAGCCGCATCCCTTCGCCCCGGGGCGCCCCAAAACCTTCCAGGGAAGCCGAGGAACCACCTCCTTCCGCGGGGCTCGGGGGCCGGGTGAGGAAAGGGAGGTTCTGCTGTGTCCCCTCCTCTGCTCGCTCCGCCCGGGGCCGGCAGCGGGGAGCAGGGGGCGGCTCTCCGCGCCCGCCGCCGCCGCCGCCGCATCCC